>OZ005683.1:33314360-33831860 GCA_963930675.1 Gnaphalium uliginosum
ATTCTGTTATTTCTTTGATTCATAGGGAACAATAAAAGTTCTTGGACTTGTCCTTGACATGAACACTTCCAAAAATGGGACTTCAAATGAAAGAGGTGACACTAAGGAGACACATACATTTGGTAAGATGTGCAACCTAAGAATACTCCGACTTAACTATGTACAATTCAATCTATCCTACAAGGATTTTCCGAAAGGTGTAAGATGGTTGTGCATGCATGGATTCCGTTCGAGTTGTATACCTTCAGACATACAAATGGACAATCTGGTTTCTCTTGACATGTCTAATAGCAAAATACAACAACTTTGGAAGAATCCCAAGGTATGTGCGAGATTCAAAGATTTACTATTATTCATCTAATGGCTATCATATTTATACAAATAGTACTAATAAGCTTCTTAATCTATTTTCAACCTAAAAGCTGCTCAGGTCACTGAAGTATCTCAATCTCAGTTGTTGTCGTGAGCTTGTTAGTGTAGGACACTTCTCTGGAATCCCTCTACTTAAAACACTGATGCTCGTAGAATGTGTTAGTCTAATCGAGATCTGTGAATCAATTGGGAGTTGTGATAGACTAGTAATCCTTAATTTGAGTGAATGCAAAAAACTGAAAAAGCTACCAACAAGCATAGGAAAGTTAAAGAAGCTAAGAAGACTATCAATAGATGGTTGTTCAGATCTTAGTGAATTTCCATGTGAGATAAAGGATATGGACTCACTGGAAGTGTTAGAGGCTAACAATATCAATGTAGAATCCGAAGTGTCACTCTCTGCCATTGTGAAGGCTATACCGAGAACTTCCAAGTTCTTTATGATTTCATTGCCAAACTCATTGGTATGTCTGTCACTTAAAAATAGTAATTTGTCCAACGAATCCTTCCCCAAGGATTTGGGTAACCTACCAATGTTAAAAGACTTGTATTTAGATAAAAATCCAGTTGAGTCACTACCCGATTTTATCAGAAGCCTTACTAGGCTGGAGTTTCTTAGTTTAGAATATTGTCGTAAGCTAAAAACAATCTTGTGTGCTCCACAAACGATTAACAGTTTGGTTGCTAATGACTGTTGCTCTTTGGAGAAAATAACATTTCAACAAGAAAAGCCAGAACTACCAGACGTCTACTATGGTGAAATATATTCTTTGACAGAGATTCAGCACAAGTTCAAATTGCAAGCTATAGCAGAAACAGATGAAGAGATACTACATAGTTTGGGCTGGACAAATTTAGAATATGTGAAGTGTCACAAGTTGTCGATGGCGGGTTTTGGCGGACAATACAGATGCACAGGAAAACAACTTCAAGCACAGGTGGGTGTTTCTTTTTCTATGTAATATAACGGGAGAGGTTTTCCCTATTCAAGTCACCCGAAGAGGGTGAGTCTTTTTTTGAATCAGATATATGCAGTCTAACCAGGGTATTCCGTGACTGTTTCCAACCCTTTCCCTGGCCACTCTAAGATGTTTACCTAGTAAGGTTGGAACGCAAGACCTCTTGTGAGGACATACTACCTGGCCACCTTATTTTATAACTTAATATCATAATATGAATGTGATCAAAGCTAATAAAAATTGGGTATCACAGATGCTTTATGAACATGGAATATTCAGCACATATCTTCAAGGAAAAGAGGTTCTGAAGTTGTTCACTCATAGAAGCAACGGGTCATCATTAATCTTGCACTCATCACCTAAGAATAGTAAGATTCGAGGGCTAAATTTGTGCATTGTGAGTACGATTCCAAGCACCGCGGAAGTTGGTCCTTTGAGAATCACAATAAGGAATGTGTCAAAGAATTGCTCCTGGATATACCAACCTCTCATAAATGTTGTTCCAGATGCTAATGAAGAGATAGTATGGTTAAGCCATTGGATGTTCGGGAACAATGAGTTTGCAGATGGTGATGAAGTTTGTGTTCATGATAGAGTAAAATTTTATTATGAAAAGGATACTGATTCCAAGTACTATGGTGGTCAAGGACCACGTTATGCACATGTAAAAGAATATGGTATCAACTTGGAGTACGATGACGGAAACAAGAAAGAAGACCCTTTGGCTTATTACAAGTCATGGAAGCACATAATTGGTCGAGATCTCTCGGCTGCTAAATTATATTCAGGTGACTACCTTTTACGGCCTGACTGGACATATGTTGGTTACTCACAGTATTGAAGAGGAGTCTGATACTCTGATTGGCCATAAATGATCTTTTTAAGGCTATCAAGATGAATATCACATGCCTACACAAGAATTCAAGTGGGCATTGGAACTTCTTTGATTGCATTCAAATGGAAGTTGAAGAAAACCAATAAAGAAGATGACATGGAACGCAACGTATATTGAAGTGAAGATCAAAGAGTTGGAAGATGAAATTGCTGCTCTTCATCAGAGTTTTGAGAATAGCAAGAGGTTGTTAATGGACAACACATGGATTACAGTTATGAATGTTATCAGTCATAAGGATTGCATCACACAAAATGCAAGTTAAACTAACGCAATGGCATTGACCTTTGTAAAGCGTTAATGAAGTTTTGAAAATTTTAATATGCTATTGTGCTAGTTTGGTACTCTGTTTATGGTCTGCAACTTTGATCAAACTCGAGTAAAAATAACTTGGTGAGGATTACTTGAGTGACCCTAACCCAAACAATGTTCAACCTACTAGCATTCATAAAAAATCAACTGTAATATGTATTAAAATATGCCATACATCAGTGGAAAGCTTCAGGAGTTTAGTTCATCAAATTACTGAAATGGCCCAAGTGTCCATGTGTAGTTTCGATAGCCAAGTTTGTTACATAGACTGGTTTAAGGGTTATGGGACATTACCAGCATTTGCAGTTATAGTTACAGTTACAGGATGCATTTGCAGTAATTTGGCACCATTATCGGCAGTCTGCACCAACTACGTCATAGATTGACTTGAAACCATCCCTTTCTAAGCAGTTTGCAAGTTCATCCTACAACGCAAAAAGGAAAAAGATTTAGACTTTGTGATAAAAGAACCTTCAAAAAGTAATAGCCCATTTACTTGTCAACGGGTCATTAATATAGGTTGAATTCTCTTCTAGCAGGTTAAACAAGTAAAATTGAAATATCAGCTTGAGGAAAACAAGTCAAATGAGTCAAAAGTCATCCAAAGTCTATCTTTAATGCAGAAAACCACCTAAATAATCTTATTCATTAAAAAGATTATCAATGACGAAATTTGACTTATGTAATTACATTTCAAACGCTAATCTTTTTATTTTTAACAGAAAGTGTTTCGAGTCAAACACAAACCCATTTTAACTCTAACCCGAATTTATCCATATTGATGAGTTATGCAACCCGCCCCTACCCACCCATTTTGCCACCCCTAATTATACCACCAAGATACCATTATAACTGTGACGAGCAAGAGACAATGCGTTTAACATTTTGCACCATTTACTCCATCAATTACAACTGTCAGTGCATGTAATGCATGTGGCCATAGATATTGCTCTATGTTTTCTTAAGGGTAAGAAGATCCTCTCTTCCCATATATATGCTCAATACAATCTTCTTAAATCATATTCTGTTTTTTGAAAATACACTGTAATTTCGAAAACAAATCCGTATACAAATCTATAGTTCACCTCTCTTTAAGTCTTAATTGATCATAGTCTATACTAGGTACTTGGTCGGCACTCGGTACTAACATAAAGTAGTCCACTACTTAGAAGTTAACAGCTTGAGCTTCTTCTGTTTTGAGCGACAGTTACATAATGTCAATAAGACATTTTACTACTTGGTGCATTATGTAAGCATGTGCACACACACAAAGCATCGTACCTTAATCTGAGGTATGAGGGAAGGTCCGCCATAAGCAAAGGCTGAATAAATCTGAACAAGAGTTGCTCCTGCTCTTATTTTATTGTAAGCATCCTCGCCACTAAATCAAATACACATTTGGTAAGCAATTAGTCTGGTAATGGTTACAATCATAACATGTTACTCAATAACAAAAAACAAGATGCAACCAGAAACGAACCTGCTGACACCTCCACAGCCAACCAAGGGAATCTTTCCCTAGAAACAAAGTAAAATATATTCTCAGAGAGCCTTTTGAAAACAATAAACCACAATTAACTTTTCAGAAAACCAAATACGCAATTTAGTAGGAAAATGAAATGAAACTTCGATAGCATGCAAGCACACCCTACAAAGTGTAAACGCTGGCGAGATTTATAGGAGGGCATATACTGTGCCGAAAGTTGTCAAAGGCTCAAAGAGCACAAAAGCGCAAAGGGGTCTTGGAGCCTAAGGCGCAAGGCACAGCACGAGGCGCATGTGCCTCATGAATGTGAAGGCACATCAAATTAAAAACATTTGAATAGGGTTTATAGTAGAATAATTGGCAAGGTTGTATAACTCGCTAGGCGGGGAGTACTCGGTCAGGATCTCGTAGTGAGTAATCGGCCTAGGTGGGGAGTACTCGGGGAGTAGTCGGATTTTATTTTTTCTATATAATTTGCAAAATTATATAATATCTCAAAAATATTGTACATAATGTCCAAACAGTATATAAAATTATGAATATTTTAAACAAATGAGGTGTTTGAAAACAATTTAAACAATTAGTTAGAGATTAATAAGTAATAATGTATAAATATGAAGGACTAAAATGTAAAGTTTAATATTTTCTCTTGGAAACCCATTTTCTCTCTCCTATTTTCATATCTGAAAAAAGCAGATCTCATTTTCACCCTCATTTCATCTTCTTCATGTCATCTTCTTCATTTTAGCTTCTACTTTTAGATCTTTTTAACTTCCCATGCCGGAATAGCTCAACATCTCGCCGGAATTCGTCAACTCGCCGAATTTTGACCTAATTTGACCGTTGACCGACTAATTAGTCCGATTCAAGCTAATCGCTTCGGTCTAGGTCCGACTAGCGATTTTCCGGCGACTACTCGGCCGCCCAGGCCGAGTTTTACAACCTTGATAATAGGATTTATAGTTGTTTTCTTTCTTACTTTAAAGCGTATAGGATAGGATGATTTTGTGCTTTTTTAATGGCCCAGATTTAATCGATATACCTTAAAACAGTAAAAAAGCAAACACTGGATTTGGTCAACATAAAAATACCCGGTCAATAAGCGCATATATCCATCAGGTGCACCTCGGACGTTAAAAAGCCCCGAGGCTTCTGCGCCTTTGAACTTAAGGCGCGAGGCGCGCCTTTAACAACTATTCGGCTCTAGGCAGTGGTATTAGATACAGTTATTAAGGTAGTTATATTTAAGGTTTCTACCACATAGGAGAAGGTCCAGGTCAAGATTATTATTAACTTACTGTCCAAGAATTTAAAATCGTTACTGAATATGAATTTGGGCATTCACTAATTTCAATTGCAAGTGCAATTGAATTCATTTGTGAGACAACTTGGGATCCTTTTAAGAAAAACATAGACTACCTACCAAAGTAGTCTTTTTATTAAACATACATGATACTCCATCAAACTCAAAAGAGTGGGAAAAATTTGGTATTTTCAAATATTGTTGCAAACGATTAATAAGTAACATTTCTTAAGATAACTGTAATGAAACCATGTAATCAGGCAATCATCCCAACAGAAAAGACAATGACAAACATTTACAACGTACTGCAAAGGCAGTTGTACCTTTGTTAGAATATACATATCCTTTAGAACGTCATTTGACAAACCGAAAAGAGGCTTCCCACTTAGTCCACCACTTTCCTTTGACACAGGATTTATTTGTACAACTTCTGGTCTTGAAATGGTTGTGTTTGATATGATCTACATGAAACAAGAAAGGTTTTGAATCACCATCGAGTTTGAACCGAGTCAATTAGAGAAATAATGTTTCTGGAACTAAAGATTACCTATTCCTGGAATACAAGATATACAACTATGTTTTCTTAGCAACAGTATCATAACTATTTATTACCTATTCAACGTATATATCCTAGTGAATATTAGTTAACTTAAGCATTTGCATAGAGATGCATACCAAACCATCCAAGCGGAGATCAAGAGCAACCTACAGTGTCAAAGTGGAACGTGTAAGAACCCAAGTTCTGACAGAGTAAGTGTAGAGTTGCAAATAGATATACCGCTGCAATATCTTCAAGGTCTTGCCTAGACAGGTCTGGAGCAATTTTAACAAGCAATGGAGGGGGTCCTTCTTTACTCCATTTCATTTTGTCACGAGCTGCTTGAACCTTTAATAAAAGCAAAAAAATGAGATGGATCTATACCCTTTGATCTATGAATTAACGTTATAATAAGACTAAACAAGAAGTCTGATTGAATATCAGACCTTCTCAACAAGGTCCTTTAACTGTTTTCTTCCTTGAAGCTGGCGGAGTCCAGGGGTATTGGGCGATGAGACATTAATTACCTATAAAATGATTAAACAAATGAAATGTTACATGCAAGTGTACAGGTTAGAATTATCAAAAATAGGAATATAATAAATCAATTGGAAACCCAAGAACGTCAGATGACAATTTTGTTTTTCTCATAATAATAATTTTTTTATAAAACTTACACTTGGTGAACGAAAACAAAACAAAGAAAAGCTACAACTCAAAGGATGAAAAAATCATGGCTCATTTCCAAGAACGGCTCAGCACCTAAAGTTTAAAGATGAGGATGGGTATAAACACTTCAGAACCTAAACTAACGAGTAAAGACAAGGCACATCTTCGCAGTATATCCCTAATTATCAATATTTACCAAAGGATGCTACCCAGACTCCATCACAGCTCTATACAAGCGGGATCTTTTGAAAAAAAAAAAAAAATCAAGCTTTGCAGGTCTGTATTCTAACTAAAAATATGTTAGACCACGAACAAAAATACAACCAAGACATTTTGTTAACTTTATAGCAATGGTAGTTCAATAGCAGTTCTATCACAAAAGAGCAGTTTATCTATAACACCAGTGATGCTAAATACATATCTTAACTAATCTGACAGACCTATTACCAAAATTTTGCATTAGTAGACTAATTTGAGAATATCTACAAGCAATTTTAATTAGGCTTGCGGGTGCAATAGTTAGAAGTCAAGAACATGAAGGTACAGAAATATTTTAAGCATTAGTTAAATAAAGATGCTACCAAGTAGTCAGCATACTGGCCTAATGCATGTACACCTAGTACATAATCTGCAGCAGCATCTTCAGTGGTTTTGTTCTTTCCAATATTAACCCCGAGAATGCCTGGACCAGCCTTCCCTCCTTGTTTGACTTCATAGTGGGCGTCCAACCTTTTAGCAGTAGCAGCGATTCCTTCGCCATTAAAGCCACATCTGTTGATGATGGCACTGCCCACGAACAAAGTATGACAAATGATACATAAACCAGGCACATAATCATCCCGCATGTAAGCTTTATAGAGTACAAAAGGAATGTGCAACGAGAATTTATTATCAATCAGGATTGTAACTAATAAAAAGAAAATATCTGTTATTACCCTTGTTCTCGCAATCTGAACATACGAGGCTTCGGATTTCCTTCCTGCGGAAGAGGAGTTACTGATCCAACTTCTATAAAACCAAAGCCTAATCCAAGTAAACCTTCAACAGCCTCTGCATTTTTATCAAAGCCAGCAGAGAGCCCTATTGGATTAGAAAACTTCCTTCCCCAAACTTCAAGTCCTAGTATGGGCTGATCTGGCCTCTTTTCTCTAGGGACTAACCCATGAGCTGCAGCAGAAATAGCCAGACGATGGGCAACCTCTGGATCGAGCAACGCGAAAAACGGATTGGCAACTTTTGATGCTGTAAAAAGCCAGCCACTGCAAATATACATCAAGAGGTAACCAGAGGTAATGAATTGAACAGACATAGACGGTGGCCAGTATAAGCCGCAATTTTGCTTCGAATAGTCTACCCTGTGATAAATGTGCTGAAAGAACGTCATATACTAATAACACATGTATGTTATCTTTCCTGAACCCAGCATGAAACTTTGTACATTACAACTTACTCAAAATATATGGTGTTCACTTACTCTTATGATTATGTAGAAATGTCAACTGTTTAATCAAATTACACAAATGTTCTACATCAAGTCAACATCCTCGTAGCAGTCTCCAACACATTTGTTCATCATTTGTTCCCAATACTATATACCACCTACATCTAATTTGAGTTCAATGGTCTTTATTCAACATATTAGGCATGATATAAAGGAAATAACTTCTTTTTCCTATTTATTCTACCAAAAAAAAATTTTACAACAAGGTCATTGAACTAATAATTATTCTTGAAATGGTAACTAAACTACAAAATCTCTGCATTCAAGTCACTCTTATCACTCCTTACCTAATGATAATCCGTAACACCTTTGCCCTCATTAACCATATCATAAAAAATAGTGGAATGACTAAAGTGGATCATTTTTTTGAAGAGTACAATGACCATACACTACATTAGTTGAAAAAATAGGCAAGTCAGCAACTTGTAAATGATTAGTCTTAAGATCCAGTTGTTAATGACTAGAGTAACATGTTATGTAAGATAGACTGCCCCTCTTCAGACAAATACAAACAAAACAAAACAAAAAAAAGTAGGATGACTCATATTGACATTTTTGAAGACGTACAATGACCATGGAGTGCATTAACCCAAACATGAACCGCACTGAAAACTGTGAAGCATAAATAATACGGAGTACTAGAAGACTCTACCCTGAAACATATTCAAATCAAGTACCTGAAAGTTCCTTCATCTATAGTACTGACATAAGCTCCTCCAACAAGGCCGATGACAGTTCCTGTAAGCAATCTTTCCTATAGTTTAACATAACTACAATTCAATAATTCGCTGACCAATAACTTCCTCATAAATGCACATGATATATGCTGTCAAAAATTATTATAGTCCCACACATAAACACTCATTAAACAAGAGCATCATACATTATTTGCACAATTTCACCATTTACCAACCACAAAGCTTATATTATCCCTGCATTTATCTTTCAAAACATACCTCAAAAATTGCATTTATTTTTTTAAAATTGAACATTACTACCTCAAATATTCATTATTCAACGCTTAAAATTGTTCAAATTGAAATCTTAAAACAGTGTTTATCTTTCAACTTCAACTACTACTTATCAATTTTTCTTACACAATCAGCTAGCTTACAAACTCAAATTTAAAGTGATGTATTATTTCTCAGTACTGTGTATTTTAGTGTGTGTTATAAAAAACTTAAGAATAAAATTGTTACCATTCTTGAAGAACGAGAAATATTAGGTTTAGCAGCAGCATTGGATGATGATGAAGAAGAAGAAGAGTAATGCCTGGGATTTGAAATTAACTTTGAAGATCGTTTCATGAATCTGAATGCAATTATTCCCGCCATATTTCAATAAATTTCAGCAAAATAAATATTATGTTCTTCAAGATCACTACTGTATTTTGAGCTATGAGTTTATATGGAAAGAATTTGAAAGTAATTTGACGCTATGTGTAAAACCCCTCAATTATCATTTTCAATAAATGTTTCAAATATACCCTTTTGGTTTTGTTCTTGTTAATCTTGGGCCTCACTTTAATTTGATAGTCTGTTTTTTTGACAAAAAGATGAGATATGTACGGGTGTTCGCGGGTCAGATTGGTTTGGACACTGACTAAATTACGGGACCTCCATTTCACTACCATAACCATTGACAGTGCCCGCACCACGGATATTCGAAACTAGGCGGCTATTCGCGATTAGGGTTGACGGTAATTCATCTCTTTAAAGATTATAATTAAATCGATACGAGTAAAAACATGATGTAAGATTTATATCTATTAACATAATACTCTGTACATGATTCGTAAAGATAAAGTCATACAAAATTTGTTTAATCACGACAATTAAAAACTAAAAACATATGGACACAACAATTATACAGCGTATAAAATGATAAGAAAGTATACCAAGTTTGCCAAAATATAACCACAGCCCTAAAAATATCACTATATAATACTGTGACAATCCTAAAATTTTTGTAATTTTCGTACATCGTATCACGTACATATTAGGCTAATTCCCTATGTAATTAATATGAATTCGATTTCATCAAAATAATGTCTAGCACAAAGCCCACGTTTGCATTAGGGATGCACACTATTTAAATGCGAAATGCATACGTAATCATTGAGAATTACACAAACAATCGGTAGAGACCGACACCCACGAACGTTAGTGATAAATTTTCATAAATCTATCAGAATATAAATAGTAGTTATTTATGGTATGATAATTATGCTAATATATAAGCATAAGAACCTTATTAAACAATAAACGTTCCCGAGAACTAAAGGACATGCAACGACAAGATAGATTACGTAACTAATCGAACGAGATAACGATAAATATTCGAATATTATTAAAACCAACTAGTAATATTCTAATACCATTTATTTATCCTAATTACCACTAAATCACCTTAATTACATGATTAGCACTTAACTAATCAAGATTAGTGCCTAATGACCTAAATATCTATACTTAAACCAACTAGTGAAAATAAAAAAGGGGCCCCTCCCCCTCATCACCAAAAATCAGCCACACTAGGCCCCTAGCCCCCCCCCCCCTGACTCCTTTCTTGAACATATTCACCATACCTCTAACCTTACTCCTTACTTGGCCACTTAAACACTTCAAACAACCTACAACTTTCACACACTAACAAACACACTCACTTCTCCTCTCTCCCTCTCTACCTCACGGCCCAAACACCCCCACCTTTCTTTCTCATTTTGTTTTTCAAGAACACCATCACAAACCACCTTAAACCACCACTTTTAAAACACAAATTAAAGCCCTTTCAACATATAAACATTTACAAATCTTAACACTACTACATTCCCATGGGTAAACAAGGTTAAACACAAGGATTTGGAGCTAGGAACTATTCACCGAGAAATCAAGTCTCATCTTGCTCAAATCTCACTTTAAAAACCTTGTAAGGAAACCTTTTCTCTAACTTTTAACTTTATATATATGTTTATGTTAAGAATGTTCACTCATACTAAAATATGTTTTTAAACTAGTTACTTTATCTTTTAAAAATATTAACTAGCAAGTTTAACAAATAAAAAGTCTATAAACAAGTTTAGGGACTTTAAAAGTGCAAAATATATGTTCTACACTTTAAACTCTTTATATATATAAAATAAACTCTTGTTTATATTAAAATAGTTATTTTTAACTAAATAACACAATAAACTTGTAATGACATAAACTTTGTAGTTTAAAAGCTAATTAAACACATTTTTGGGTGAAAAATATAAAAAAGAAGACTTAAGGGACTAAACATGTAAAATCTGGATTTTTGAGGACCAAAATGCTAAAAACAGTTTATCTAGTGTTTATAATGTTAATCTATGTGTTAAAGTGTTAAAGACCAAACCTTGTGGTTAAAAACCAAGAATACTAAACTATGGGGTTAAAAGCGGAAAAATGAGAACTAGAGGGACCACACATGTAAAAACAGAAACTATTGGACCTGGGCTATGAAAATCAGTAACTTAAGTATATTATAGTATAAACCATGATTTAAAACAATATCCAAGTGGTTAAACACTAACAAACCAAAGTATTGTGCAAGAAATGGAATAAATGAAACTAGAGGGACTAAAAGTGTAAAAATAGAAACTTATGGGATGAGTTGGTAAAATAAGTAAGAAAGATGATATTAAAGTTTAATCTATAGTTTATAGTGTTAAAATCAAGACTTGTGTGGTTAAAAGTCGACAAACCGAAAGTTTGAGCTAAAAATGAAATAATTGGAAACTTTAAGGACTAATAGTGAAAATCAGAAAGTCCAGGGACTTAAGACCTAAATATAGTAACTTAAGTGTCCATAAGTGAAAACCCTAAGAAAAGATGTCGAGAATCTAACTTACACGTTAAAAATCGAAGAAACCGAACGATTCAACGTAAAATAACAAAATAGAAACTACAAGGACTAAAACCGTCACTTAGAAACTTTGAGGGCTGTTAAGGAAACTCTGTAAATCAGGGGACTTTATTATAAAAATATACATTAGGTCATGACTAATGTATAGACCGAGAAAACGTGAAAACCGAAATATAACGAATTAAAACGTACGTTAACGATAAAGGTTACAAAAATGAATTATAAAACTTATAACGTTACTAAAAAATGTAAGTTATATCTAAACGACATTTTTATATTATAATAACGTACGGAACACAATTGTATGTCGATTAAACGAAATTATGAACTTTGAATCAAATACAACCGAGACGATATATATAACGAATCAATAATCGACGTTATGAATATATTATGAATAATAATATATTAAAAGGATTACATAAACGATTTTAGTATTTTGAAAACTATATATGATCACAACGTGTCGCACATGTCTATAAGGCACATAAACCCTAGTGAGTGAACAACTAGCATAAACAGTCTATTAAGTCGTCTACATTTATTAACTCGACTTCATGCGTTTAGGGCGCTAAGAGGCTTATTTGGGCTCGTTTACTTAAACTCTTATTGCTAGCACGCTCGGACTCAGGTGAGTTCACAGCCCCTATTTTACTGTTTTAATGCTTTCAAATATTGGGGTGAAAAACATATAACCGATTTATGCGATTATTGAAACCTGACAACGTATCCTTATGGGAGGCTAAGTTCTCAAGTTGTGCATATAAGTCCTTTTGCTTACAATGACTATAACCATTAGCTAGATGACGCTAGCCACTGAATATACGGATAGTACTATCGGGGTGACGTTCCCTCCCACTGTTTTGGTTAGTCGCGCTAACTAGCGACATTGTTTTCGCAACGAGGATCGTATATTTACATTGTCCAAGGCAACGATTCATTATAAGTCGTGGTTTGGTTATAGGCT
Organism: Gnaphalium uliginosum; assembly: GCA_963930675.1. Classification (NCBI taxonomy): domain Eukaryota; kingdom Viridiplantae; phylum Streptophyta; class Magnoliopsida; order Asterales; family Asteraceae; genus Gnaphalium; species Gnaphalium uliginosum. Next base: position 33,327,245 of record OZ005683.1, read on the forward strand.
TAGTTTCGGCATATTAACTCATAGGACTTGCAAACCTATTGGGGGATCACCGTCTTTGTTTCAAGCTTTATATAATCGTACTTTAGGTCTTCGATGCCACTCTTTGATTTACTGATGAACTTTACTAAATAATGATTTATAATTGAGTCTTAAACCTGTGAATTCACTCAACAATTATGTTGACATTTTAAATATGTTTTTCAGAGAATTAGCCATGCTGCAAGACCTCGTGCATTTTGGAACCGTACTGACCATGATAATTAGGATGCCATATTTTGAACACTTGGGATTTCATTTATGATATTAACTTAATGTTGTTTTATCCTGGAGATTATCTTTTGTAAACAATGTATTTGGTAACATTGCCATTTGACGGCCTGATGAGCCGTAAAGTTTGTAAAACTTATATTGACATCTTAATATACTAGATGTTCTACGATAATCATATGCTCTCGATTTAATGTCGATTAATCGAGTCACGCCTCGAGCTTTCGCCTTAACTATTATTATGTTAATTTTGAGGGTGTGACAAATACCCTTACTAAAAAAAGAATTCTACATTCACAAATATTAATCATGAAAACATATAGCTCCTAAATGTTGATATGAGTGTAACAGTGGGCTTTTTATAGATACTCATAAAATAAAAAAGAATGTGTGTAAGATTAGTATAAGAATACTTATTACTTTTATAAAATCGGTTTGGTTGGAGCACTCCAGGTATTTAAATTAAAAACCATAACTAATCCGTACTACATCGGGGTTTTCAAGTTTCGAGTGTTTTGAAAGTCATGTTTTCCAAATTACATTGTTGAGGTCCATCCTGTAGAGGTATTCAAATATTATATTTGGTGTAACATCCACCCTAACGGTCTAGTAATATACGGGTAATTTTCTAACTTTAAATTTATTATTTAATGTGTTAGGAATATTTAATATTATTATGTTATTTGATAATATTAGTCAAAAGGATAAATGAGTTATTATGATTAATACATAATTCATTGTTTTAAACTAATCTAGTTGAAGGTAAAATAAAATAGTTGGTTTTCGCAAAATGGTTTTAGGTTCCAAACAATAGATTAAGAAGGGAACTAAAATTGTAATGGTATTGGGTTAGATTAATATATATATATATATATATATATATATATATATATATATATATATATATATATATATATATATATATATATATATATTCTCAAACTTCTGTAACCTTCTTATTTTCATTTCCTAAAAAAAACACACACAAAGTCAAGATTTCAATTTCTTTCAATCCAATTGATAGCAAACTGATTTTGATTCAAGATTAGAAAAACGAATTTCACATCATCATCATCATCATCTTGTTCTTGTGAGTATTTTAGTGTTTATAACTTGTTTTTATGAAATTAGTCAATTTATGAATTAGTTGTGTAATAGAAGCTTGAAAGATGTTATATGATGATATTTGATGCATATAAGTTGTTAGAAAGCTTGTTAGAATGATAGGAAGTCGAATTTGTGAGTTATGGAAGAAGAAAGTTCGGGTTTTTGGTTACAGCAGGCTCGGTTCGCAGCTTGCAAAAAGAAGAACTCAGTTCGCGAGCTGAGTTGTTGCGATGCGAACTGAGTTGCTGCTATGCGAACTGAGATGTTGTGCTGCGAACTGAGATTCGCGAACTGAACCTTGCGAACTGAGCTGCCTTGCGAACCGAGTTATTGTCTAGCGAACTGAGTTGTCTTGCGAACTGAGAATCCCTGCGAACTGAGTTGTCTTGCGAACTGAGATTATTGCGAAATGAGATGTTGCTTTGCGAACTGAGATTTTAAAAGTTTTATTTTGCAAATTTCAAAAGTGCACAAGTGTTAGTGATACTTTTAGTGATTAAAAATTTACCCAATTTTCATTTAACACGGATTGGGCCGAGATTCGCATGGTCACTCGAAAACGGTCCAATAATTAAAACTCTTTAAAATAAGCCCAAGCGGTTTTAGGCCTTTCGGGGTCATCTTGGAGTCGAAAATGGCATTTTTCAGTTTTTAAAAATCGTTTCGGGATTTTCTGGTTTCACTTCGGATTGAACTTTTGTTTCTTAGACTTCAGGGATTTGCTTGTTCGCTTAAATATGTTATTATGATGATTGAGTAAATAATTATATAAGTGCATTGTTATAACTTGGAAATTGTTTGTCATTTCGATACCATGTATTGAAATATGTTATATGATTATGGAATGAGTTACTAACTCATTATTTGTTGTATTCTCAGATCAGCAGAAGACTCAGTAACATTAGACTTTTGAGTTGTTGGACTGAGACTAACAGGTGAGTGGATCTGGAACTCACAAGTTTGATTTGGTTGTAACGGTTTGGTTGCAACAAGTAAACGTAGATATAATTGATAGACTGTTTAGTCTGATTTGCTGATTATGAATCTACGTGCAATGTGGCCTTCGGGCATTGGTTGTTATTAAATAGGTCAACAGATTGTTGGACTTGGTTATTACAGAATTACAGATACATGGTTTTGTACATGTGTTGTATTAAAACTTGTGTTGTGAAATGGTAATATCAAGTTATCGGTATACTATGTATAGGCCAATACAGATTGTGATAAGCGTTCTTTGAGGGCCACCACGACAGTAGGGTTCCTCAAAAACTACCGATCCTCTTTGACGATATGTGTTTATGATTAATTGATGTAAACAGATTGTTATGCTAAGTTGAACTGTTAGTTTCACATTCATTCACTTAGCTTTGTGCTAATCCCCCACCTTAATCCCTGCAGGTCATGATTGAAATGGGCGGGCAGGAAGATTATGTTTGAAAGGAATGTTTGACTAGCTGACAACTCTGATTATGTTTTTGATAACTTAAATGAAAGTTGAAATTATGTAACACCTGGTTATGTATGATGTTTTAAACAGTATATGTACATTATATAAATGTTAATAATGCAATACATGTTTTGACCTACGCTTCCGAAATGAAAGAATATTTTATAGAATATAAAGAGAGAGTGTTACATTTGATCTCGAAGTTCTCATATAGCACTTCTTCCAATCCTGGATGGCTTTGGCACCTACGGTAGAGATCGGAGGTATTTGGCCCTCAAAAGGTACCAGACCCTTATTACCTTCGTAGAAGTCACATTCCGGGGACATAAATATTCTACCTATTATGATATGAATCGCCAAAGTCCCCCTCCGACAGCCCGACGAGTCATCCACTTAAAAGGACCCTCCCTGCGGTACTACTTACTTTGTTTGATTCAAAAGGCGAACGGCCCTTTTTCGGGTTGGATGATCCGGTCGATTTTACGGTTATTTGGTTTTTGAACACCCCTAGACATATGTAAATAAACTAATATCTAACAATGCTGAAAATTAAAAAGAATTACCTGAGACTAGATACAAAATGATAATACTAATAGAAAATAATTTTCTAATTCTAATCCAAATGGACTAAAATGATAATAGGAGTCTAAAACACCGTTATCCATTAACATATAATGCAAATCCGTATTTGTAGAAAACAAACTATTACTAAAAAAATGTAATACTAATTCAAACCGACTCAAATACAAAACGGGAATTAATACTAATTGGTATCTAATTCACCAAATTATCAAACAACTCTTAGGAGATTAAGTCACATATTCTAACATCATTAGATATACTTAATGGCTTAAAAGTGACATTCATTGAGAAATAGCCTTTCAAGAACATTGACTATGATGATTTAATTGAATCGTTTGCAACAACAAAAATACTAGCAACGTGTCACCTTTTTATTAGCTACTTCAAGAATGAAACTTTTCTTGTGGCATTTTGTTACGTTAATAGATTAATTCTGACTTTGACAGTTACTATAATTTGTAATTAGTTTCCCGTAAGTTTTTTCAAAAAAAATATTCATTTAAGGGTATATTTAACAACAAACTAAGTTGAAGACCGTAATTAGAGCTGAAATATGTGATAAATTGATGCATATACAAATAACGTTCACTTGAGATGGCATGATAATATAGGAATTCAACGTTTACATGAGTTACAAAATTTATTTCTTACCTCGATGATTATTAAGATATAAATAGGTGATCGATATCATTCAATCTATGTAATCACATTGAGAATGTCATAGTATTATACATAGATTAAATATAAAATACAAGAATCATTTCCTAATAATAATTTTATTAATAAATGTTGGTCTAAAAACAAGGTTTCCAAGGCACCTCTCACCCAACTAACAACTAATTTAACCTTAACCTTAATCACAAGATAATCTAAACATGTTCCATTTTTTTTCTCTCAATTGTCAAACCCAACTTCAAGAATATAATCAAATATATTGTTTTAAACATAAATGTAAGTCATTTATACATATCTTATTTTCATTTAACGCACACACAACATTTTCAAGTAAAGTCTAGTCATAACTCATAATTTGGTTTGTATTTGTGGAAACTGTTACATTAGCAACATCAATCCTTATTCTTGTTTGCTTGTTTTCTTGTTAGTATTTGTTAATTAATGGGTGATTTGACTAACAATTTAACGCTTTTAAATTGACTTTCAATATAATTCACTGCGGGACTTTTTATCTTGCAAAAACTTAGTTGTCAATTGGACAAGGGAGTAGTTGCTAATCGGAAAAGGGAAACATTCGTATATCATTTAATTTTATCGTTATATTTAAATCAAATTTGAGTGAAATATTTTATGAAGTAAATGATTAGAAGGTAATAAATGAAAGGTAAATTTGTGAGTTTAATTATATTTAATAGTTATTTTTTGTAAATAGACAATCTTTTTGGGACAGACAGAATAGTATCGTGAACAATAGAAATAGATCGAAGGGAGTATAACATTGTAAAAACAAATTTCTTGTGATATACAAAAATAGTAATAGTAACGTGAAGATGAAAATGAAAATGATGCACTAATGGTTTATTTAATTTGAAATGAGCAACCAAACACCATTATCCACATGATGCGGCATACTTTTTACAAAATATTTACAAGTATGACCTTATAAAATTCATATTTCTCAACAAAAATATCCAATAACAAGACACACAATCAAGAGCTCAGATATGTACCAAAATTAACAAAATTAATTATTGTAGTTCTTTTTTTTATTATTATAATGTTTTCTTTATGAAATGTAATATTTTTATTTCAATAAAATGTGTTTTATTTTAATTATCGTGTTTTAAATATATAAAGTAAATAATGTGTGAGCCCTAGAAAAATTAAGTGACCAGTCACTATTGGCAGTGATCAGTCACTTGTTAGTTAGTTTTGAGCAAAGCTGACGTGACATTGAGTTATGACACAAGCTGATGTGACACTGAGTTATTAGTCAATTTAAGATAACACTTTATTTTGTAAGATTTTGTTATTGGTTAATCTTTTATAATCAAGATAAAGATTATGTTACTATTCCGCTATGTTTTTTTATGATTAATCATGGATCCTTGTAAAATAGTTGATTGAGAAACGCACTCCACGATAGCGATTTTGGTTGTCTTTCAATCAAAGTTTAAAGTACAAAGTACAATTTATTGAAGCGATAGTCATTAATCCTTAAAATTGTATAGTTTTACACGCCTAACTCAATATTGTACATATCGACCAATTATACGAGAAATTGATAACGTCTCATTCAAGATGTCTTTGCCTACGTTGTTTTCCTAACAACTTAACGTTGGACTGATTGAAAATGATCAAGTGCATGTTTAATAAACATAAATATAGATATATATTCATTTCATTCTTCTAATTATTCAATTGATATTATTGGCTATTTAGTACATATCGAATAATCCATTTATTAATTGAGTGACAATTTGCGTCCGTTTTCTATTATTATGTATTGCCATAACATTCGTGGAATGCGATGGTTAAGATGGTAAGAGTAGGTAGTTGTAATGAGATAATTGTGATGTAATAGTGATGAGAGATTGAGAGTATATGTGTATGTTTCAAAAGTTTATTATGCGGTTTTTATGTTAATTTATATATTTACATATGGTAATAGATTGAAATTAAATTGATTTGTTATAAACTTATAGTAATAAATAGATACTAATAGGGAATATAATTGTTGAGATGATTAGAATGGTGTGGTAATCATACAGGGGTAATATAGTCAATTTTCTTTATTGAATCGAAAATTAAAACAATGATTAACATGTTTTATATATAGTTAAATACGTACATATTTTTTAACAGTCGAAAAATGTATAAAAACAACAAGATACAACCGCAACCCCTATTTTGCAAGAAACATAACAGAGATCATTTACAACAACTAAATCATACAACATACCTAATATAATATGTATAATCAAACATAATTGTTTTTTTAATAAAACTTGAATTCATATCCTTCAAACAGACTTATGATATATTTCTAATACCTCTTCAATTTGTCTATCAATTTCTTAATTGATTTTAAACTGAAACTAAAATTAACGTAAATAAGAGATAAAATGATTATACCAATATCGATGGCATGTTGTTAAATATACATACCAATGCACATAAATTATCGATCGCCATAGTAGTGTACGGGTACCATGCTATTATAAATAGAATGGTATTGTTACGTATGTCTAATTACACAAGCTTAAGAGCGTGTTTAGCAAACTAGTTTGAAATAAAATCATGCCTAACAACTTTATAAATAACTCATGGATTCCATTTGTTATATCTCCTTACACTATCCAATCATCATTGTACTATATGTACCAATAATATTTTCAATAAATTAGGCCTACTTACAAATTTCTAAGAAGAATCATGTTTGGTTTGCATAAAAATGTAAACTAAATTAAGGTAAATAAACATTTGATCGGTAAAAATGTCAAAATTATTGGGCGTCGTCAATGACGCGTAGCTCAGTTAATTTGCCATAAAAAGCCCAAAGTGGAGACATATTTGTAATTTGCCATAAAAAGCCCAAAGTTAGGGGTTTAATCCATGGCACCCCATAACCAGGTATGTTTATCATATTATAGATATGTAGCTGATTGTAAAACGGTTTGAGTTGTAGGTTATTAATGTTTGTCTGAAAAAATAATTTGACGTCGAAAAGTAAAAACAAATAAAAATAGACACTTTTCAAAATTCACTTAAAGTATACACCTACATCTTTAAATTTATTTTTATACAAATTTAGAATAATTATGTTAGAAAAGGTCACGCATGTAATATACATTGACTTTTGACACTAAACACACTCACACCGCTACTATAAATACATAGCAACTAGTTAGTTGAAAGGTCACGTTACTAATTCTTCATTTCTTCTTCTCACTCTCCCCTTCCTTCCCTCCATCCTAGCTACCACTGACTAACCTCCTTCACGAAAACACAATGGGCCTTTTCAAAGACAACGGCGTCGTTTACAATTCCGTCAACGATATCGATCTCGGCCCTAACTCCGATCAACTCTATCTCCATTCCGACGTCAAAGGTCTCCATCTCCGATCACTTAATTAATTCACCTTCAATTCAATTCAATTCTACCTTCATTATTAATTTCCTCATTTCCACACACACACACACACACTCTGTGTATAACCTAAATTTAAAATTGTGTTTTTGTTGATAGAACTAACTAATTATCACGCTAAATGTGTGTAATTAATAACTATACATACATGTATATGTATATGTTATGTACGGATGTATTTGATCAATTGCGTAAACTGCTGTATGTATATGTGTGTACGTATATACATATATATATATATATATATATATATATATATATATATAATATGTATATTGAGAATCATGCTAAATGTGTGTGTAACTGTAATTATACATACATGTATATGTCATGTATTGATGATTTAATACTGGAATTGATGTATGTATGTATATGTGTATTATGTATATATATATATATATATATATATATATATATATATATATATACAGCGCCTCGAATGGCTGGACTGATTGCGAAGGTATTCGTGTGGTTTTTGGAGATGAAGATAATCGGCAGTATTTTGCTTTATTTTCTCAAGAAAAATAATCGAATTCAAAAGGTACGTACGGATTCATTCATGTATTAAATTGTTGTATTTAATTACTCTTTTTTTTAATGTTTTTTTGTATCTTACAAGTTATAAGTACGTGTGGTGGTAAGTAAATAATAAATATAATAATATTTGGTACAAACTAAAAATAATAATAAATAAATTAAATATAGGAAAACTGAAATTATTTGGTCAACTTAAAAAAACGTACGTGATTGACTAATCTTGACTATGTTTTTTTTTATGTCATTTTAATTTGTTGAGAAATTTTATTATATCACGTTTACATTTTCTACTTATAAAAGTAATTAATTAAAGTACTAAACCAACTTTAGATAAAATTTTTTTTTTGTTTAACAGAGTAGTGTACGTATATTATTTAACTGTGCAAGTAATTGAATTCAGTATATAATATATATTCAATTCAAGAGTAAAATGACAATGTGATCGGCAAGTGACAACTCTGAATGTTTGCAAACTCATACCTAAAAATATATATTAAATCTGTTTTATGCATCGGATGTTGTGTGAAAGATCGTTTGCAAAATCATTTTGCGTACCTTAAGAACTATGGTACGTAATTTTATTTTGCGGAAGAACTACTTTGACAACACTCGGAGAGATCACATCATTATCGTAAGCACATTCAAAATTAGGACCATTATTAAAAAAAATTCTCAAACATCAGAAAACTACGTACCTCTGTATATTTGCCAATCTAAATCAAGAAAAAAAAAGAAAAAACGTTACGGAACTCCTACTTTTAGTTAAGTTGTAACGTAATGTTGACGTGTATTAAATTTCATGCCTAATTTAGTGATTTTGAGTCATTTAATTTTAAATAATCTACTTCATATTTAGCTATGTAAGATGAATAATTGGCCGGTGTTTGGAATTACGATCTTAAAACAGATTTTGCATTTTTGAAAAGGTGTTTCGAAAAGCAGTCATGTCCCACTATGTTTTAAAAAAACCTACGTCTTCTCTTTACAAAACGTAATAAAGTAATCACTTTTTTGCTTATAATGTTATTCTCTTAAATATGAATTTGATTATATATAAAAATATATATATAATACATAACTTAAAGTTGTGTATCACAATTTTTTAGTGTGATACTGTGATACACACTAAAATTTTTATAATGTGTATCACATTTTCTAAAAAAAAAATTATCTTATCTTAAACAATATAAAATTGTAATAATTTTGATATAATTTTTTTATCAAAAAAATTTGATAATCTTTAAATTAAAAAAAATATGCGTTTTTTACTGTTCACACAATAAGAAGTATTCCTATTTGAACTTTCTCCATAATTATAACCAAAGTTAACATGTCAAAATGTCAAAAGAATACTATAATAGGCAAACTACACTACAATCGATTCGTCACTAAAACACTTAAAATAGATGAGTTAGACACGAAGACAATTAAACATGACATATGGTGCATGTTGAATAAAAAGCGCATGCAAAACCAAACAAGCAACAACAATAAATAAAACACCAAACAAAAATTAAACTATCGTTATCACCCTCATTATCATTAACAAACAATATGTTAAGTATCAATTTTCATTAATTGCTTAGACAATTTTCATAAAAATAAAAAAATTCGATAATGACAACTTTAACTGCCTTCAATAAGAAAAAAACATCTGATATTAATTGAAGCTGAATTTTCTTTTTTAATTTAAAATCTAAAACTCTTATACATATTTACCACTCTCTTCTTTAATCCTTAATTATGGATAAATGGAAATATTTCAAATTGCCTTTACCTTAAAATCATTGACTCAACCATAATTGGGTCGGGTGGGGTCGGGTCATGGGTCTAGATGGGTTTGGGTCTAGATGAGTTTGCGTCTAAACGGATCCGGGTCTAGTTGGATCATTTAGGAGGACGAGTCTAAACGAGTTCGGGTCAAACGGGTCTCGAGTAGGGTTGACTCATCAGGTTTCCAACAATCTTTTTTTTATTTGAGTGAAAATTGAAAAAAATTTAAAATGAGGTGTTAAAAAAAAATTACTCGCTAGACCCATCTAGACGCATTAGTTGTTATACAATTGAAGGTTATATCATATACCCATTTAGACTCATCTAAAAAAATAGAGGGTGACTTAATAAAAACATCAACTCATAAATATTACTCAACTTGACCCATAAATAATTAATGGATATAAAATTACCACCCCTAGACTCAACCAATTAGGTAAGTATGACAATTTATTAATTTAGTTAACGAATTAGATAAAATCATTGATTCAACCAATTCATTATTAAACAAATTTTATTTCAATAATGTCCATTGAAAGTCAAACATTATTAATTGGAAATCAATACTGACGATTTATAAATCTTTATTTTGGTTTTCAGATATGGCAAAGTGGTATTTTCATATATTTCTTACGGATCTCCAGGAATGTTACAAATTAAAGTATATTATTATAGAAAAACACAATATATAAAAAATACTAAAGATAATATTTTTTAAAGTTAGTAGTCATGACTCATGAGGATACACTTAAACTTCAATAGCACTATTATCGGTACTTATTATGTTCAAACGGTTTGATAGGAACATACCTTTTTATTATTAAGTGTTATCGGGTGGTGTTAAATTTAAATAGGAACAATTTAACAATAAAACATATTACTCGTATCAACTAAGTAACAGTTAATCACAACATTTTTTGATCAATTTCAAAAATCTTATCTGCAACATTGCGTGGTCCTTTACTAGTTTTATGTAGCAGACCGAAACTTTTTGTTAGCCGTCATTATTAAATCTTAACACGGAATTAACACCCTTTAAAAAAAATCGCAACAGTTCATGTTGCAAAATTGAAAATGTAGTGTCTATTTAAAGTTGTAGACTATTTATGAGTTGCACAGGTTATATGGACGTGTTTGTTATTGACAATTTGACATGCATACAAGTGGCTTCTCGTGACCTCTAAAGTACACGTGTATCGTTGAAAAAATAAATAACATAACGTATTAATAATCAAAAAATGTTATGACATGAAAATTTCAAAAGTCAACGACATACTATTACAAAATTTCCTGTATGGGCTGACTTTTGGTAATTTCATGCTTAAAATTCAGATTTTGCTAACTAGAGTCGTTAAAGTTATATGGGTTGGTTGCTTTATGGTGGTTAGTCTCATTACTTAACTACTATAATCTTTTGAAGTAATAATTGATTTCACAATGATTGACTTTTTGACTTTTTTTTATATGAAAGTTACTCTTTTGAAAAATTGGAAATTCTAGTAATGAATATGAAAAGTTTATGGCAAAAAAGAATTTATATTGATATCCAACAAAATTAGTTAACTTTGACCGGTACATGGTGAAGTAAAATTTAACTAAACTACTAGAAATTGCTCATTGTACCACTAGTTTAGTACATTAATGTGACCAAATTGTATAGTTGCTATCATAGTACTTTTCTTGCTAGCTACATCTGTTGGCAGTAATGTCACAACTTTATTTCAACTTTGTTTTATATGATTATTTGTGTATAGGTACTATTGGTCTATTCCTTGCACATTTTTAGTTTGTTTCCTAAGTTGTAAAAACATGTTTTACATAGGTGACAACTGAAATTATCATATTTTGTCCCAAGTCATCAATTTATCATCTAAAAAGTACACAGATTCCGTCACACAGCTAACTGCACGGTTACTTTGGTGTTTAAGATCATAATTCAAATGCTTTTGTAGAAAGTATAATTACAAGTTATATAAAAGAACTGTACTGTATCATAAAATTCTGTAGCTATAACACTTATTGTTTAAAGATAAAAAAGATTTGAAAATTTAATGAGAGTAGAACTTATAACGCCAAGTATTTTTCATAATTGCGGTTTTTACATTTAGATAAAAAATTGCTTATTTATATGCTGTTATCAGTTCTTGCTTAAATGACGTCACTTGTTATGGTCTCTTTGTGCTATAAGTATTAAAAGAGTCATATAGGACATTTGACTACTCAAATACCAAAGGTTTAGTTTGTATCAGGCTTTTCATGAAGAAGAAATGATCGAGTGTTTGTATTTGTGCCTTTGTGGGTATCATGTTTTAATGCTGCAGAATGAGTACTTTTGTTACTGCATTTAGATCACCATTTTTATATCTGAGTATGAACTTGCATTCTAACTTATGCAGCTAGTTTCATATGGAGTGTTGGAAGATTCACCTTTATATGTTCCTTTGCACCCTTATCATGAAGGTCAGTTTCAGGACTATAATTTGAAAGACTAATTGAATTGACCAAAAAATCCTCAAGTAACACTAAGCTAATATCACCATTGACCATGATACCACATTTACAGTTTGTTTATTTACAAATAAAAGGGGATTAACCTATATAATTTTACAATTTGCACCCTTCAATTTTCTCAAATAAATGTAATCGACTCCTCATTAAGCCTAACAACACATAATATTGCATGCCGTTAACAACAGACATGATTTTCCCTAAATTAAATAAAATGCTGTCAATGCAGAACTTGAAGAAGAAGTTAAAAGCTTAGATCCTGGTCTGTCACCTGTAAAACAAGTTCAACATGCCATGAATTGTTTACCATCCTCGGATACTATACTTCAAGATTCATACTTCAGTTTTCGTAGATGGACGATTTTGGATTACTCTAGAGCTTATGCATCTCAAAAGATAACCCCTCTTGTGGTATGTTGACAGTTTCCTACTACATGAGGTCTCACAATGGTTGGGTCGGGCCAGCGCGGCCAAAGGTTAAAAGGGGTTGGGTTGCGAAACCCAAAGCATGTTTTTTCCCAATATTTAAACTTTTTCCTAAGAATAATTGATGTGTCGAATACGTCTAGAACTAAATTATATACTTTCAAAATTCTCATGTTTTTATAAGATGATTAGAAGGTTTTATACATTAAAAAAACACTTTTGACTACTTTCGACCCAATTGACCCGTTCCACACTTCTTCCCATATGATGCATCTTCATAATAGCTAATTTGTTTGATTAGAGATAAAACATAACCCAAATCAACCAATTCATAAGTAAATCTGATGACATGACCACCGACTGTTTACATCTGACTTTTTTTCCCCTTGTTTTGGCTTCTTAAGTTGTTGGTTTGTCATTGATTTTTCAGGTTGCAGAGCGATTAATATCAGCTATAGTGCAATCTTCTAGTCCAGTGATAGATATGTCATTCTTCATTAGTTATGATGCTCAAGATATTTTAAGACAAGCTACTGAGTCCACTCTACGATACCAGAGAGGTAACAATAGGCATTGCCAATAAAAGTTATCCGAGATTCATTTTCTTAACACTTTCTTTGTGGAAACATTGAATCACCAACTTCAAACATGTTCAGCTTTTGAGCACACAGGGTTTAAATTTACTACTGATGTATGCAGGTGAGCCGATTTCAGTTCTAGATGGAGTCCCCATTGCTGTCAAGGATGAAATAGATTGCATGCCATATCCTACTACTGGTAATTTCATATTATTGTATTATACCATTGCAGCTTTGACATACGATGGAAAAAGAACAACAGTGTATGAAGGGTTTGTGAGATAAGTTTATAATATTACAGAGTAATACTAAAACCTACAATGGAAGACCACTCTATAAGGGCCATTACATATTCGAGAGATTTGGCCAAAACTTCAGTATTATATTTCAAGTGATTTACTAATAAACCAAACCATAAATTCTAGAAAAGACTGAAATCGGGGTCCTACAGGAAACGTTTTGGGCCTATTTCAAAATATTCTATTAAATTCGTCTTGCAGGATCTGTTATGCAGCACTAATGCTTCATCCGTTATAACACAACCTTACTTTATAACTTTTCCTAGTTAACTCATGATCCAAAATTATTTTTTAATATTTCATGTTAGCCCAGTAAATTTCTCTCTAATTGTGTTCCACTATAGTAAAATATAGTCAACTTTCCCTTTCTTCCATCTCGTTAAATATGTTAAGTCCATGAAAAGATTGATCTTTCTCTTAAAGATTAAATGAAAATTCATGGTGTTAATATTTTGTTAATTAAAGGGCAGAACTGTTCATAATATTTTCTTTAGATATCTTTTAAGCTGTTTAATACTTTTGAGATGGACCGAGTCATAGTTGCATTACTGACCATTATTGTAGGAGGTTCAAAGTGGCTTCATAAAGTAAGACCTTGCAAACAAGATGCCTGTTGTGTTAATCGCCTGCGATCATGTGGTGCCATGCTTGTGGGAAAAACAAATATGCATGAGCTTGGTGCAGGAACCAGTGGGATAAATCCTCATTACAGGTGAAGAAAATTATGTCTTTTTCTTTGTAGAATCTGGAAAAAGTCCAGAACACTCGCCATAAACTCACCTATTCTTAAATTTTTGTCGTGTCTATTAATGCAGGACAGCACGAAACCCGTATGATCCTAAACGGATCTCCGGTGGTTCATCTAGTGGATCAGCTGCTGTTGTGTGTGCAGGACTGTGCCCAGTAGCCCTTGGTGTTGATGGGGGAGGTAAATCGAAGTCATACCATACTAAGTTGAATCGTATTCTTTAAATATAACCAATTAAGATTTGGCTTCTATCTGCATTAATTATGCAGGATCTGTGAGAATGCCTGCTGCTCTATGTGGTGTCATTGGCTTAAAGCCATCTTTTGGGCGCATACCACACTCAGGGTCAGTAAAATTTTATGCAATACAAAATTTTGAAAGTAACAAACTTATGGCGTGGAACATGGTCGGCTCTCTCACATTTGGTAGTGGGTCAAAACCTCAAAATGGGTAGTTTGTGGTGTAGGTTGGTTGGGTAGACTTGAAACTTTCAATCTCCAAATTTCGGTATAAATAGTGTATCAGATATGATCACAAAAGATATTGCATTGAATATATAATCTAAATATCTAATACATCGAATTAAATGATTCAAGGGATTGCATTAAAAACACACTTTGGCCAACTTTCAACCCCATTCAACCCATCTGATCCATTTCCTTTCAAGATAAATTCCTTGTTTGACCAGTTGACCCTATATAGTAAAACGTAACCCAAATTGACCCCACTATGATATAATGAGTTGAATTCGACACCTTTACCTCCATATACACGATCTTCAGAAAAAAAAATGCTAACCTGACTTACTTTCTATCTTTTTATTTCAGGGTTCTTCCTTTGAACTGGACAGTTGGAATGGTGGGAGTACTAGCAGGCACAGTTGAAGATTCTCTTATTGTGTTAGTTTTCATGATCTACCAAACCCACGATTTCTTTTACCTCTTGTATACTTGTTTTGAATTTTTCATAATATCCCACTTGTTTATTTTCAGTTATGCAGCTATCAGTGGGGTAGCTGAATCACATCAACCAACTACGGTATCTGCCTTCATCCTATAATACCGCCCACCCCCTCACAGGGAAGGGTAGTAAGAGTTCCATTCTAGACAGTGTACTCATTATCTTATTGCTATCTTTTTTCCTCTTACATGGCAGCCTAAACTACATTTGCCAGTCCTAGAGCCTTCTAATATATCTACCGTCAGGATGGCTAAATCTAACGAGGTTCTGACTTTGAAACTGTACAATTAGTTTTAGTGTTTTTCTGATGCTAAACTTTTGATATATCTGTTTTATATTCATAATCTCAGTGGTTCAATGATTGCTCGGATGATATTAGAGCATGTTGTTTAAGGGCTTTGGCTAGTCTTCATAAGTTGTATGGATGGGAGGTACTCAATATTCATGTTTTCTACTCCAAACTGATTCATTGTAGTAAATGGGACAAAATTTAGAGGTGGCAGTTTCGACTCATTTAGTTTAAATGGGTTGAGTTGGGCTGTATTTCATCTCAGAAAGGGTCAAGTGAAGAAATGGTAATTAAAAGGGAACGGATCAAGGGGGTCGAATGGGATGAAATTTTCTTAAAGTCTATTTTCAATGCGTACATGATACAACCTCCTAAATGATTTTCTTTCAAAAAATCAGATTGTATCATCATCCTATCAAAAAATGATCTACTTGAACAAAACTCATTGCCCACTCATCCAGACATGTAACCTTTATAGAACAAGAACTACATGACTTTGCTTACATTGTAACGGAAGGTTC
This sequence comes from Gnaphalium uliginosum, assembly GCA_963930675.1. Taxonomy (NCBI): domain Eukaryota; kingdom Viridiplantae; phylum Streptophyta; class Magnoliopsida; order Asterales; family Asteraceae; genus Gnaphalium; species Gnaphalium uliginosum. Next base: position 33,343,392 of record OZ005683.1, read on the forward strand.
TTTCTTTTTCCCATTGAAGATAGTGGAGGTGACCGTACCAGATATAGAAGTAATGCGTTTGGCACATTATGTTACGATTGGTTCAGAATGTACAGCATCAATTGCTCATCATTTAGAAAAAATGTAAGTATGCTCGTAAAATACATAAAATATAACATAAATACTGAATATTTAATATGTTTATAAACCTTGATACTGATTTCTTGAATTCAAAATGAATCAGTGGCAGGGAAGAGTCAGGCTGGGATGTAAGAGTAGCACTTTCCATATATGGCTCTTTTGATAGTAGAGATTACTTGAACGCACAGCGGATCAGGTATCAACTCTTAGAAATTCCAGAGGGTAATATTGTCTAAATATATTATGTTGGTTCTATTATTTAATTGAAATTTCTATTGTAGAAACCGTCAGATGAGGTTCCATGAAAAGATTTTCAGCATGGCCGATGTCATTGTTTCACCTATGGTCGGGTATGATCTTGCACCTTAAATCTACATTAGATGCTACATAAACAACAATATTAATTTAGTTGTGTTTTTATTATACTAAGACAACACAACAAAAAAAAAAAAAACCCGAAACTGAACCTATTTCATGAAAATGCACAAAAATGTTGACAATAATGGGATGGCTGCTTTGTTATTCTTTGTAGCGTCACGGCGTATGAAATAAAGGACGATGCTCAAGAGACTGGCGAACTGGACTATGTTAATGGGGGTAGACAGTACTTTGCCACTAATTCATGTTCTTGAGTTTCCATTTGGTTTCTAACTTCAATCTTTTCTCTCTCAGCCGCACTCGTGCGATATTCAATAGCTGGAAATTTTCTCGGATTGCCTGCTGTGACTGTTCCGGTATACTCTGCCAACAAATTTACTCCTTTAACCAGTTACTGGTAGCACATTTTTTTGATAAAAATAGATGGATGAGTGACAGGTCAAAATAGGATGGGTCAAAATGAGTGATTTTCTGTACATGACGAAACGGTCTGGGATGGGTTGGGTAGACCCAAAGCACTTCTTGTCCATATTTTTATACTGTTTATAAATAGTTATTATGCTAAATATGATTAAAAATATACTTCATTTCAACACTAATATTTTTATATTAATAAAATGATATAGGAGGTTGTATGCATTCAAGGTTTACTTTAGACTGCATTCACCCATTTGATCCATTCCCTTTGATTTGTTAATAAATAATTTAATTCTACCCATTCGACACGTAGAAATAAACACAAACTAACTTGGCGCGTTCATAAGTAAACATGTTAAAATTGTCACCAAGCTTAAATCCTCACTTGTTTTGGACCAAGCGGTTTAACTGTTAATTATTCTTTGTAGGTTGGGTATGACCGACATGGGTTGCCCATTGGGATTCAATTTATCGGGAAGCCATGGTCTGAAGCTAAGCTGATCCAGATCGCTTACGCAATGGAGGTAGCTTTATAAACTCTCATTTGTTTTACATTTTACTCTCTTTTGAGTCTATGCCATTTGTTTGTGGTTTCGTTTGACTGCTGTATCTTCATGACCTAACTCCTAGCTTAAACGGTTTGTTTAGGAACTATGCAAGGGTGAATACAAGAAGCCTAAGGTTTTCTACGATCTACTATCCGAGAGTTAATGGCATTAGAGATGATAAAAATATACAACAACTTCCTTGGTAAATAAACAAAAAGATGAAATTTCAATTTCCTTTATAGAATGTGTGCAAGGTTCATGATCCGATCGGCTGCATAGAAGTATGTCATAGGCTACAATATACAACTTCTTTTGTGTTCTGTATATAGTTTGACTGATGTTTGTGTTTGTGTTTATGTTTCATTTATGTTTTTATCAATTTCAAGTCTGTTTTCATATTGGTGATTTGTAACATGGAAATTGGCTAAAATACCTGGGTGGAAGTTGCAACAATCATGATGTTCACCAAATGTTCCAATTGTAATTTTGAATTAAAATTGATTTAGTCAACACAAACTAAAAGTAAGGAATAGATACCAAAGGACTTTTGACCTAACGGTATGTGAGGAACTCAATAATCAAGAGGTTGTGGGTTCAAAGTCTCGGGAGAAGCAATATGTATATAATGTGTGGGAATGTGTGGATTGTACATATTCGTAGAATGGATTGTAGAATTGTCTTTCTAAAAAAAATTAAGGAATAGATATGAAAGGATTAAGCACTATTTATGTAATTGTAATCATAGTTCAATAATCAAAGTTTGTGAAAGGTTAAAAAAACAAACAAAACATGTGTTACAACTTACAATATCAAGTGAGACTACTCAAGTTTAAAAAATAATGCCAAATTTACACTAAATGGTAAAATGACCATGTTATCATTTCTTAAAACTTTTTATACAGAAACTATACTAAATGAAAAGAATAGGAGAAATTTACCTAAATAAACGGTCAACCTATCCCTTTTCATTAAATAGACGGTGTCAGAAACTTTTTTTGAAACTAGACTAAAAAATCACCGAAAAGCAATAAAACATTAGACGATTAGGCGAAAAACATTAAAACCAATTAACACTCGCCACGTGTCCAAACAATTTCGCCTGGACCCTTTTTTCACCAAAATAAAATCGCTGAAATACATAAAATTTTAGGCGACTAGGCGAAATTTTCGTAAACAAATAAATGCTCACCACCTATCCACTTTTTCGCCTAAGTTTTGTTTGATATTCTCCATAAATAAATCTCCGAAATGCAAATACATTCGACGATTAGGCGATTTTTTAAAATTCTCGTTTTTCGTGCCATGCTTTGGACGTTGCCTAGGTCCTTCTATTCTCTTATTCTCGGCAAAAACTGTCGGTATTCCAAGGCGATTTCCGGCCATTTCCGGCGATTTCGGCTAAATCCGGCGATTTACGCGTACAACCGTATCATTTCCGGCGATTTTAGGTATTCCAATATGCGTTTTCTATTCTCCTTTTTTTTTTGGCTTTTGTTGGTACATATTAGGTGACAATAGGATTCTAGATTGTAATTATGGATAATCTTGTAAATGTTTACTCTAGCGAACATAAGTTGAGCAAACATAAGTATAGCGAACATGGTAGGCTGGCGAACTTGTATGAGCCAACGAACATGTCTAGTCTAGCAAACTTGTGTGGGCCGACGAACATGGCTAAGTTCGCCAGGGCCCAGTCCGGCGAACTTGACACAATATATATATGAATGTTCGGTGTAGGTTTTTGAGTAGTTATCGACGAACGTGTTTAGTAGGTTTACGAATTGACAGAGTGCTTTAGCGAACGTAACGTCTGAGATTGATTGTAACTATTGTTGATAATCAATAAAAGTATTGCGTTTATTATATTAACTTGCGTTTATTGTTTAGTATTATTTGTTTGTGTTGATTTAACGTTGACAGGGATTCAACACCTGTGAACATTAAGATAACCTTGTTATCGATCCGTGACTAAAGGGACTTACAATTGGTATCAGAGCATTTATCCTATGCGATTTGGTTCGGGGTTATTAATCGACTAAAACAAAGTGTTTTTGGGCTTTTGGACGTTATTTCTTCGGGTTTTTGCGACAAATAGTGTTTCTGGAAGTTTAGGATTAAGTTTCGTTCGTATCTCAGGGTGTGGACAAAGTTTGGATCGAAAATTTTCGAAACTTAGGGGTTACAGCGCGTTCAGCGAACTTAGGGGTTTTGGGCGAACTTATCTCAAGTTCGCTAAACTACTTGTTCTGCGAACTTACTTTTTAAGCGAACTTATCTTAAGTTCGTTGAGGATCTACTGCGAACTTATCAAGCGAACATCTACCTTGTTCGGCGAACTTACCTTGGTCGTGATCATTGTTCGGCGAACTTACCTTGTTCATGACCATTGTTCGGCGAACCTACCTCAAGTTTGTTGACTGTGTTCGGCGAATATACCTGTTGTTCGTGTGTTACTTGTTCGGCGAACATCTTCCTGTTGTTCGTTCAACTCACTGTTCAACGAACTTAAACTTTATTTTTATTCTTCAGCATACTTACTTTTATATTCTAACAATGTCTTCTTTGAGTAGGATGATTGAGATGGACCATGAAGTAGGAAAGGCAAACTCACCTCCAAAAATGTTGAAGATAGAAGATTACTACCGGTGGAAAGATAGATTTGAATCTTTCTGTAGATTTCATGATATTAAGATGTGGATTTGTATTGATGAGGGATATGTTCCATCGACTCAAGAAGTGGATGGGAAGAACAATGTTTATCCTTATTCGCAAATGAAGGAGGAGGATAAAAGGATATATGAGGCTGAGAACAAAGCGTTGTCGAGTATTAAAATCTGTTTACCTCAAGAAATCCTTCATACTTTCAGGAACTACAGGAGTTCTAAGGAACTCTGGGAAGCTTTGGAAAGACGTTACGAAGGAAATCCACAGGTTAAGAAGGGACGAACTGAATTATTAAAGAAACAATTTGCTGTCTTCAAACACACTAAAGGTGAAGGCGTAGAAGATACTATCACCAGATATTATAATCTCATGACAGAACTGGATAATCATGGGGTGGTGTACACTGACACTGAGAAGGCTGATAAGATCTTGGAAGCTTTGCCTGTTATATGGGAATATTCCTGATTAAGAATGATGAAGCTAAATATATGGAGTTCACACTTGCAGAAGTTATAGATAAACTGAGAGTCTATAACTTTTAGTTGAAAAAGAAAGAGATGGGATCTGATCAGGTTCAAGATCCGGGAGTCTACTATGGAAAACCATTTGTTTCAGTTTCAACATCATCTGACACTACAGCTTTCTTTTCAGGAAGTGCTATAGAAGAAAATGTAACTACTACTGATGATCATAGTTTCATTGCTTTAGGAGGAGGAGATAAAGGAAAATCTCCACAATCAGTAAATTCTAAGCAAGAGCATAAAAAGATTCCTATGAGTGTTAAATGTGACACCCGACACTTTAGGGTAATGATTACCTTAAGCTAGAACCATAATTACGTGTATTTAGTATTTGATTAGGCTAAATACTTGTAACTACTTGTATATGATTATATACACATTCGTGATTATTTGTAATTACGCGAAACAACCGGACGGAGTCCGACAATCTATACGGCGTTGGTGATAACTTTTCATAAATAATGTAAACCTATCTTATAGTTTGAATATTAGTTATTCACCCTACATTATTATTACTAAATAATAATATATGAAAAACCTAGACGTTTTGCTTAAAACGTAACAAATGCAACGAAAACGCGCGAATCGCGCCTGACACCCGAACGAAACCGACAAATATTTTGAGAAGGTTCAATGAAGTATTTTAAAGATATTGGTTAAATTAAAATAGTGATTTCGTAGCAAAAATAAAACACAAAAGTTCAACGTTAACGATTTAATTATAACGCGCGCGAATAACGTTTAACCGATCAAATAACGTAACACGGGCTTGAGAAAACAAATGTACAAGCCCAAAGCTCTAATTGGGCCGCCCCAACTGAGCCCATTTCGACCCAAACCAGCCCAACCCCCTTGGACCCCACTACCAGGGGCTCTGCCCCCAGACCCCCGTCATGCGTGGGCTTCACCCCCTTGTCGCACTGATCAATTACCCACAACCGGAAAGTAGAAAATGCTTAACTATCAAGTGTTGGACTCACGTAACAACTGAATCTCATACGATACATTGAGTACACGAAATACGTAAACATATAGGGGTATACATTAAAACGAAACATAATAATAATACTATGGGATTATTATTACAAACCGTCACCAACGGGCCGTACATGTTTTCTAAACACAAACGATAACCGAACAACTGGACATTTCTAATTGAGTGAACTAGCATAGGTGGACATTGACCCTCCACCTACATGATTTACTTAGATAGACATTAACCCTCCACCTACACAATTGGCTTAAGTGGACATTAACCCTCCATGTACATAGATGATCTTTTGAGACATCTACTTACACAACTTTATACATCTAGGGCGTTAGAAGGTTGCATTTGGAATCACATATTGCTTGTTATTTACTATTTTCTATTTGCATACTAATATCAGGTGAGTTTCATAGCCCCTTTTTACTGATTTACCTAGGGGTGAGAATACATACAACTGCTTTTATACTGCTATTTTTATGTGAACACAAGTACTAAACTCAATATATTGGTTGCATGAGTTATTTGACTAATCCTGAAAGTCCTCCACATCATAGTTTGTTAGTATCGATATAGTGTGAATGTTAATGAATAGTACTATTTGGGATTGACTCCCCCCGTCCGGGTTAGTCGCGCTAACTGGTCAAACGGACGCATTATCATTTGTTTCTTGCGAGTGTTGGATTAGGCACTCGTTGGGAGGCACCCCGATCGTGGCATTAGACTGTGACCCGACACCACAGTTAAGCTCGAACTATGAGCTCATGGCAACAATATACCCTATTTTTGCTTTTTGCAATACATTACTTATCATTCTTGAATGATACAAATGGAAATCTTGTATTCCATACGATGTTATATCAACTGTTTACAAACCTATGAACTCATCAACTTTATGTTGACCTTTTAGTATGTATTTCTTAGGAGACCAACCGCAGTAGGGTTGCTTTTGGAAGGAGATAGCTCGAGTCGCATATTTTTCACAAACAACAGAGATTATCTTGCATTATGATATGTTGTAATCTTGTACTAGATGCGTACTCTATTTTTATCAAAACATTTGTAAACATTGTTACTACGAAATGTAATGATTTTTGAAGCGTCTCATATAGAGGTCGTTTGTTGTAATTCTTGTGTTGTGATATTTGATTCAGTCGCAGCCCCAACACAACACCCTACCTTCCGCTGCCACGTGTTTTGGGGGTGCGACATTAAATCAGCTAAAGAACAACTATCTGTTCTTGCCTCGTTTGTAGCTTTGTATGAGAATTACATTCAAGGTAAAATTAATGATCCTGCTTTTTGGGATGAAGATTATGATCAACTCGATCAGGATGACCTCGAGGAGATGGATCTTCAATGGCAACTGGCCATGGTTTCTAGGAGAGTCAAGAGGTTTATGAACAGAACTGGGAGAAAGTTAGTTGGAGGTAAAATTGGATTTGACAAATCAAAAGTAAAGTATTATAGCTGTCAAGGTTTTGGACACTTTGCTCGTGAATGTCAAAGACCAAAACTGGATCAAAACTCTACATCAAACTATCAAGGATCATCACAAGGACATCAAGGGTCTGGGAACTGTTTAAGTTCGAAGGCATTGGTTATTCAACAAGTGGATGGTTCTTATGATTGGGGTACGCATTCTGGACATACTGAAAAATCAGCACAGGCGTACATGCAGAGGTAGAAGAAAGCAGTGCAACTGAAAGCAAGAGTCAAGGAAGTTCGTATTTTCCTGAAGACCCTACTTACATCGCTCATTCTTATACTGCTCCAAGAGCTCAAGAGTCGGGATTGAACATGTTGACTATGGACTCTACGGGAAACATGAGCACTGAGGAATTTGCAGCATACATGGCGGGTCTGAATTCTGATAAGAAAAAGGTATGTCTTGATTTTATTTCTATTACTAATATGTGTAATGAGTACTTAGATCTGAAGGACAAAGTGGACATTCTAGAAAAATCAAATACATCTATGACAGCTCAATTAAAATCATTAAAAGACATAAATAACTATTTACAAGAGAGCAAAATTGAAATAGTAAATAAGTATAAATCCGATGCTAAAGACATGATTGTATTAAAGGATACAATAAATGTAGTCATTGAAAATTGAATTACTATATGAGCATGTGGAAGACTTAACCAAACAAGTTTCAGCTAAAGAGAAAGAACTAGCAGATGCTAAAGTTAAATTAGTCGAGTCAAATCGAAAATTTGAACAGTATCGAACTTCTTCTTTGACTTTAACGAACGTAATAAGCTCTCAAAGAAGTGCTAAAGATGTTACAGGGTTAAGGTATTCTGAAGTACCTCCACCTTTTAACAATAATTACACCTCTTTACCTAAAGATACTGAGTTGTCATATGTAGATGATTCCTCTAGTTCTAAGTCTAGGTGAACCTTCAGAATCTGTTGAGTCTGAGAAACTTAATTCAGTTATGTCTGAACAACCAAAAGAATTGAATGAATCCTCAACGGAAAATTTCAAAACTCCTCCACCATATTCTCAAAAACAAGTTAGATTTGTATCTGGAGGAGTAATTCAAAATGGCAAAACCGAAAAAGACTTAACTGAACAAAACTCTAAGGTTCCTTAGACTACCTCAGACATCTGCAAAGGCTTCCTCTAAGAAAGCAATGGACAAGATGTCGTGCTTCAAATGCCATGAAAATGGCATGTTGCTTCTTGCTGTCCTAACAGGAAGATTGAAGCAAATCCAAAACAGGTGATGAAAGAACAGTCACCATTTATTGCTAGTACTAGTAAACCTCGTATAAGCATTTCTCCCAAACCTTTTGAGAGAAATGCATGTACAAAACCTGGGTTGGGTAGTAAAAGAATACATGAGTATCAAAGACAACAACCCATAAATCTTTTGCAAAGAAATGGACCTAGGAGCGTTTCACCTAACACTTCAAGCTCCACTGCTCAATCTTTTAATAGATTTAATTCTTAGAGAAGTCATACTCCTTTGAGACACCAAACTCCCGGACGAACACATAATAATTATCCAAACAATGGTACACCAGGAGTTCATTTTAGAGAATTACCGAGAGTTCATCAGAACTCAGGGTATCAACCCCATAGGCAAATGCCTCAGCGGGTTTATAATTCACCTAACCAAAAGAAATAACACTGTCCATTATCAACAACCTACTCCAATTCTGAAAGTTTCTAAATCACCTAAAAGGAGAGATGGATACCTTAAGGAATTTACGTTTGTTTATGAGAATGGACGACCTAAGACCGTAACGGCTTGGGTCCCCCGTGATAACTAATTATGTTTTACTTTATTGTGCAGGAGACGTCCAGGAAGTCTGTCAATTGGTGGTATGTTGATAGTGGATGCTCTAGGCACATGACAGGGGACAAGAGTTTGTTGTCATATTATAAGGGTGGATTAAAGGGATATGTAAACTTTGCGGCTGAAAAAAGTGGAAATATAACAGGGAAAGGAACGGTATTGAAACGTCCCAGTTTTTTTTTATTTCTCAAAAACACTTTATATATTAATATAAAGTAATAACAACATGGTTCAACACAAAATATACATCATTTTCACAAAACATCACATGTTAATATAGAGCATGATCTATGAGTCCGTCTTCTTACTATCTCGCATAGTAAGTCCATCACTAGTTGCCTTCGGGTTATTTACCCGCATCCCCGCCTCTCATTCCTTTAAATTTACCTATTAACACAGTACACAGCACATCGCTTAGTAAGTAAAGGAATACAAAATGAATCATATAATTAAGTAATGCACTCAACATAAAATCATATGACACAATTGATCACTCAGCAATTGCCCGTTCAACATATCACGCATGTATAATTGATCACTCAACAATTTGCCACTCAACTCGTCACATGGGCACAATTGATCACTCAGCAATTGGCCACTCAACTCATCACATAGGCAAAATTGATCACTCAGTAGTTGGCCACTCAGCTCATCACATGGGCACAATTGGTCACTCAGCAAATGGCCACTCAGCTCATCACATGGGCACAATTATCAGCAATTGGCCGTTCAACACAACATCATTATAAATAAAATCAAAATATAAAATTCTTTACATTCCTACTACTTACCTCGAGGACCACGTTTACATGCTTATTACTTGATACTCGAAATACCTATTGAGGTGTTCGTATTAGTTAACTCTGATTAAATATCAATTTACAACTATTAATTTAATCATGTTATAAAAATTTTCAGTTCGCTTTAAAATTAAATCTCAGTTCGCAGGGCAATCTCGGTTCGCAGGACAAACTCAGTTCGCAGGACAAACTCAGTTCGCAGACTGAGTTCTTCTTCTGCAAGCTGCGAACCGAGCTTGTTGTAACCAAAAATCCGAACCTTCTTCTTTCAAAACTCACAAATTCGACATCTTATCATTCTAACAAGTTTTCTAACATCTCTTATGCATCAAATATCGTCACAAAACATCTTGCAAGCTTCAATTACACAACTATTTCACAAATTGACCAATTTTATAAAAATAGGTTATAAACACAAATACTCACAAGAACAAGATGGTGATGATGTTACTGATTCTGGATTTTGAAATCAAAGATGATCTAGAGCTTTCTTCATTTCCAAATTTCCTCACAAAGTGAATGTACATATGTGTAGAATATTTGAGAATTCATCCCTTGGTTTCATAAGTGTATGTATATATATATATATATATATATAGAAGATTTGAGAATGTTTATTCTCCTCTTAATCTATTGTCTGGAACCTAAAACCATTTTGCGAAATCGACAATTTGAATTTCTCATATAATTACATAATTAACCCTTAATAGCCGACATTTCACTCGACATTGCGACACTAGCCTAGTGTCGCTCAACTAAGAATTTAGAATTACTTTAAAATTTTTGGGATGTTATAGGTATCTAACGGGAAGATAACTCTTGAGAATGTGAACTATGTCGAATAACTAGTTCACAATCTCATGAGTGTATCCCAGATTTGCGATAAAAGCCATTATGTACACTTCACTGATACAGAGGCTTTAATACTAAAACCAGGATTTGTGATACCAAAAGATTGGATTATGATGAGGGCACCAAGGAAGAAAGACATCCATGTTCTTGACATGAATGTAGCTGATTCAACTATGGAGTCTACATGCTTACTATCCAAAGCTTCAGAGACGGATTCTCTTTTGTGGCATAAGAGAATGACTCATCTTCACTTTAGGAAGTTGAACTATATTACAAAGAATGGTTTAGTTGAAGGAGTACCACAAAAAAGTTTTGCGTTCAAGGATAGGTGTGTGCCATGCAACATGGGAAAACAACATAAAAAGCCACACAAATCAAAGACTCGGAACTCAATCACCTCTCCATTTGAATTACTTCACATGGATCTCTTTGGTCCTGTGAATAAGAGGAGTATTGGTGGTAAATGGTATTGTCTGGTTGTCAGTGATGACTACTCGCGGTTTTCTTGGGTATTTTTCTTGGAAGCAAAGAACGAGACAACAAGCTTGTTGATGGAATTCTTTGATTTGATAGAAAACATATGTGAAAAACGGGTTAAGAGAATTCGCAGCGACAATGGGACAGAGTTCAAGAATACAACACTGGATGTTTACTGCTTGAGCAAAGGAATTGAACATCAATTTAGTGCTTCCTATGAACCACAACAGAACGGTGTTGCTGAATGAAAAAATCTGACATTGATTGAAGCAACAAGGACGATGCTTGCAGATTCTAAGTTACCCGTCATTTTTTGGGGGGAAGCAGTGAATACTGCATGTCATGTGTTAAATAGGGTTTTCACTGTGAAAAGGCTTATAAAACATGTTATAAACTTTTAAATAAGAGAAAACCGAATTTAACAGGATTTGAACCATTTGTGGTACCGTGTACTCTTTTAAAAACTAGAAATCAATCAAAGTTTGGTGAAAAGGCTGAAGAAGGATACTTTCTAGGTTATTTTCCTAATTCACCAAATAAATGAGTTTTTAATAAGAGGTCTGGTTGTGTCGAAATTGTTTTTAACATAGACGTAACTAGTTATACACACGAACCTCAAAAGGGTTCCAGATTAGTTCTTTGATTATAATGCTACTTTTAAATCATTTATTTTTTCATTTAGTGATGATGCAGGTGCTTCAGGTGTTGACTATACGATTCTTGAAGGGGATGAGGATATTGGCCTTGCCCCGACTTCAAGCATTCGTAACACTGTTACTGAAATTCCTACAGATGTGAGAGAATCAACTCCAATTCCTCAAGAACAACGTCAGGTTCAGACTTCAGAGGATACAGTTCAGGAATAATCAAATGAGGATAGTGATATGCCTGCATTAGAGGAATACGAACTAACTTGGATGACGAAATGGAGGTTGAGTTAATAGGTGTGACACCCGACATTTTAGGTTAATTGTTAAACCTAGCTGGAAACCCTAATTACTTGTATTTAGATTGGTATTAGGCTAAATATCTGTAATTACCTGTATATTTGAATATACACTTACGTGATTACGCGAAACAACCGGACGAGGTCCGACAATCTATACGGCGTTGGTGATAACTTTTCATAAATAATGTAAACCTATTTTATGAATTAAATAGTAATTATTTATCCTATATTATTATTATTAAATAATAATACGCGAAAAACTAGACGTTATGAATAAAACGTGACAAACAAAACGACAACGCGCGAATTGAATTCGGCAACCAAACAAAGGTCGATAAATATTTTACTAACTAAAAATAAAGTATTTTAATTATACTTCAATCGAAAATAACCCAATCCAAATCGTTAGTTAAAAACAACTCAAAGAAACGTTAGGCGATTTAACACGAATAACGTTTTACCAACCGAATAACGTAACGCGGGCTTGAGAAAGCAAATGTGCAAGCCCAAGGACCCAATTGGGCCTCCCCAACTGAGCCCAAGGTCGGCCCAAGAGGCCCAAATCGGCCCAAGAAGGCAGCCCAAGGTCCACCTTATTTATTCCCATTTTTCTTTCATTTCTCACACAAACACACACACAAACTCCCAATTTCTCCTCCAAAATCTCTCTACTCTCTCTCTACAATCTGACCAAGATCAGCCACTACCACCACCCTACAACCACTATTGACCACCACGAGCCGCCGTTGACCACCACAAACCACCATACAACCATAACTCAAGAACTTCAAGATTTTCAAGGAATTAAAGCTTTACAACATCTCATTCCTTCTTCCTTCCATTTTCATTGTAAGAAAAACTTATCCTACATCTAAGTTACTCTAATAACATGTTTCAAGGTTCATATAACAAAGAAATGTCCAAAATATATCATAAAAACGTTTTTGATGGCTTAAAATATTCAATAACAAAACATGCATTTTCGGGCAGAAAAGTAGTTCGACTTTGAGAGGCCGTTTCTCCCTCAAAACTTGACCAAAATGGACGATTCAAAAGGCAAAAATTAAGTTTAAGAAGTTAGCTTTCATTTCCAAGTGGTTTCATAATTTTTGGAGTTCGTTTGATAGCCGAAATGATTCTTACAAAAATATGTGTCCGGGCTGTCAAAAAGGACAGAAATTTCACCTCTCTTGTTTTAATCATAACTAGAGATATACACCTCCAAATGACCTGAAACCACCGCCAAAAGTTCACAAAATTTATTAGGTACAAATGTTGTTTAGATAACTTTTTCTGGAAACGAGTAGATTTTGCCTAGAAATCCGATCTTGTTGCATGTATCCGGATTGGTCACTTTTTGACCTTAGGGAACAAACGGAATTTTTAAAAATATTCAGGAGTACCCAAAAATTCTGGAAAAATTAATTTAGAAAGCTAACATACTAAGTAACAGCATATATTTTTCTTGAATTTTTATTTGAACATTTGGAACCCGAAATAAAATCGACAAAAACTGACCTGTTACAGGCCTTGTGTCGCAGAAGCCCAGAAGTCTGCGACACAAGCCTTTTGTGTCGCTATAAACCGAATCGTCACATTAGCGACACAAGCTTTTGTGTCGCTATAAACTGAATCGTCACATTAGCGACACAAGCCTTTTGTGTCGCTATAAACCGAATCGTCACATTAGCGACACAAGCCTTAGTGTCGCATAAACCCTTAGTGTCGCATAAACCCTTAGTGTCGCATAATACCCTAGTGTCGCACAATGGCGACACTAGCCTTGTCGCACAGCTCGACCCCAGCCTGGGGCTCTGCCCCTTGGACCCCGCCAGGGGTTGCCACCCCTTGGACCCCGCTACCAGGGGCGCTGCCCCCGGACCCCCGTCATTAATGGGCTTCGCCCCTTGCCACACTGATTAATTACCCATAACTGAAAAGTAGAAATACGCGTAACATAATTAATCAAAAGCTGTGTTTTCACAAAATATCACCAATGACCTGTACATGTTTTCTAAGCAAACGATAACTGAACAATTGGACATTTCTAATTGTGAGAACCTATTTAGGTGGACATTAACCCTCCACCTACACGATTAGCTTAGGTGGACATTAACCCTCCACCTACATGATTGGCTTAAGTGGACATTAACCCCCACTTATACAATCACTATAGATGGTCCTTTGAGACATCTACTTACACAACCTTATACGTTTAGGACGTTAGAAGGTTGCAAACTTGGAAAACATTGCTTGCTATTTGATTATTGCTTGCTACTAATCTCAGGTGAGTTTCATAGCCCCTTTTTACTGTTTCTAACTGGGGTGAGAATACATACAACTGCTTTTATACTGCTATTTTCATGTGAACACAAGTACAAAACTCGATATATTGGTTGCATGAGTTATTTTACTAATCCTGAAGTCCCCCACATCATAGTTTGTTAGTATCGTTATAGCGTGAATGTTAATGAATAGTACTATTTGGGATTGACTCCCCCCGTCCGGGTTAGTAGCTCTAACTTGTCAAACGGACGCATTATCATATATTCTTACGAGTGTTGGATTAGGCACTCGCTGGAAGGCACCCCGATCGTGGCACTTGATTGTGACCCGACACCACAGTTAAGCTCGAACTATGAGCTCATGGCAACAATATACACTATCTTTACATTTTTGTAATACATTACCTATCATTGTTGAATGATACAAACGGAAATCTTGTGTTCCATACGACGTTATATCAACTGTTTACAAACCTATGAACTCACCAACTTTATGTTGACCTTTTAGTATGTATTTCTCAGGGGATCAACCGCAATAGGTTTGTTTTTGGAAGAAGATAGCTCGAGTCGCATATTTTTCACAAACAACAGAGATTAGCTTGCATTATGATATGTCGTAATCTTGTAATAGATGCGTACTCTACTTTTGGCAAAACTTATGTAAACATTTTAACTATGTAATGTAATGATTTTTGAAACGTCTCATATAGAGGTCGTTTGTTGTAATTCTTGTGTTATGATATTTGATTTGGTCGGCGCCGCCAACGTAACACCCTACCTTCCGCTGCCACGTGTCTTGGGGGTGCGACAATAGGCTCCTCTCGGATGAATAAATATCATCCTGTTGACAAAATCATAGGTGATCCAACTTCAGGTGTTAAGACTAGGAAGAGTATCTCGGAAAATTCGGGATTGTATGTTGCAATCAAAGATACTGGGATTACTCACATGTGCCTATATTCATGCTTTATCTCCCAAGTTGAGCCTAAAAAAGTTCAAATGGCTTTAAAAGATAACTCATGGGTAGAGGCAATGCAGGAAGAACTAGCTCAGTTCACAAAGTTACAAGTTTGGGAGGTAGTTGATCTACCGGCTGGAAAGTTTGCAATTGGAACAAAATGGGTTTACAAGTGCAAACGGGATGATCGTGGAGTTGTGACACAGAATAAGGCTAGGTTAGTGGTAAAAGGGATTTAATCAGCAGGAAGGGATTGACTACAATGAAGTGTTTGCACCAATAGCTAGGTTATAAGGAATAAGGCTATTCTTGGCATTTGCTGCATCTAAAAATATGAAGGTGTATCAGTTAGATGTCAAGAGTACCTTTCTATATGGCAAGGTGAAGGAGCTGGTGTATGTTGAACAACCACCAGGGTTTACTGATCCAGATTATCAAGACAAAGTATATTAACTGGATAAGGCCTTGTATGGTCTGCATCAGGCACCTAGGGCGTGGACGAGACACTGTCAACACATCTCTTAGACAATGGGTTTGAGAGAGGCCAAATTGACAGTACACTGTTCGTCAAATGAAAAAAGAAGGATTTTCTGCTAGTACAAGTGTAGGTTGACAACATCATCTTTGGGTCATCTGACGAAAAGATATGCAGCGAATTTGAACAGGTTATGAAAAGCAAGTTTGAGATGAGTGCTATGGGGGAGTTAAATTTCTTCTTAGGATTACAAGTTGATCAAAAGAAGAACGAGTTCTTTATCCATCAGACGAAATATGTTCTCGATTTGTTGGAACGTTTCAAGATGGAAGATACCAAGACCTTTAGCACCCCTATTCTTGAAAATCACAAACTTGGGGCTTATTCAGAGAGTGACGAGGACGTGGATCCTACTTTATATAGGGCCATGATCGGTTCTCTAATGTATTTAACTTCATCTAGACGTGACATTACGTTTGTTGTATGTGCTCTTGCTAGGTATCAGGCTAATCCAAAGGAGTCGCATATGAAAGTAGTCAAAAGAATTCTAAGATATCTCAAGGGGAAACCGAAGTTAGGTCTTTGGTATCCCATTGAGATTGACTTAGAATTCATTGCTTACACTGATTCTGACTACAGAGGATGTAACCAGAACAGGAAATCCACAACAGGAGGATGTCAATTTTTAGGGAGAAGACTTGTATCCTTGCAATGCAAAAAGCAGACATCGGTTGTTATCTCTACTTGTGAAGCAGAATATGTAGCAGCTGGTAGCTGCTGCTCACAGGTTTTATGGATCTAGCAACAATTGCGGAATTACGGTTTGAATTTCACTAACACCCATATTATGATCGATAATCAATCAACTATGTCAATAACTAATAATCCTGTTAAGCACAGTAAAACTAAACACATAGAAATAAGACATCATTTTATTAGAGACTGTGCTGAGAAAAAGTTGATTAGATTAGTCAAAGTTCCTAGTGCATACTTAATAAATAACTAAGCTACGTGATAAACAGCTTCATCATATGATGTATTGATAGGCAATTAACACAAGTGTTTCTGAGCTTTTGATATGAAATTCTAATATATGGGTCTTATTTTGGGGGGAACACACTATGACGTATGACATTAAAGTCTTAATTTCTGAACTATAGCTTGTAATAATCCATGGTTGTGAGTTTTTATATATGAAATCATTTGGGGATATATTAAATGTTTCCTCTGTTGTACGAAAGTACAGACCTGGACTCAGATAGTATATCTACTCGACAATAGCAATAAAAAGTATATCAAAAATAAAGATATTAGATTCATCTCTTAGTCAAATTATGTCGCTCTTTTGTATGAAAGTACAAACCTGTCACCTCTGGTTTGACTAAAAACTATTTTATCTACCCGAGTCAAGTTATGTCGCTTTGTTGTACGAAAGTGCTGGCCTGTCACCAATTTTTTGACTCTAAAAGTGATAATTTATATATTCACTCAATCCATTGTTTATGCACATGACTGGAATTCAGGGGTATGTCATAGGTGTGAACCACATAATAATATGCATAACAACAATAATAAGTGTTGCTCAGAAACTCAAGTGTAGATTGTTTAAGTGGACAACAATATCAATAATCATTTTGGACTGTTTGGTCACACTCATAATAACTAAGAACTTTAAAATCCTTGTATGCATATAGGGCTTCGACGCTACCTAATTGTCTCTCTCGATGACTCTTCCAAAAATAAATATGCTTACGTTACTTAGATTATATTATGTTTTATTTTATTTTATTCTTCTATTTTTAGAACGTTTTACGTTTTATGTTTTAATAATTATAATATTAAGGAAGTGAGTTATTCACGAATTAGTCGTCCCGGTTGGAGAAACAAAATTAAAACTGATCGTGTATAAGTCAAAGTGCGTAAGTTAAAAAAATGTGAAAATCACAAAAATATGAAAAATGGTGTCACACCCCGCTAAAGCGGAAACACGAGGTGTAACAGCTGAGGAATTCACAACACAAAGATATAGTAACAATACCATAAATTAAAAAGTTGCCTTAAAGGCAATTAACAATACATCAGGTTGTTCATCGTTGCAAAAGTACTGTTACAATAAAATCATAAAGTTTCGTTCAAAAGTCCATGATTTATAGCTTGATTGATATGATCCCATGCATTTGCCCACATATGATCCAATCTTACCGGCGTTCTCCTGAAAAGCATGACAAAGCAAAAGGGTCAACTATGGCCATAGTTGGTGAATTCAAAGTTTGTAATTGTTAAACCAAAAATGTGTCCAATCGGGGACATAAGTAAGGGTATAGCCGTCCAATCGGGGACGCTACCACCCACGTGTTCGTCCAATCGGGGACGTAAGTATAATGAGCATTTGGTTGTTAAATATTGATGTAAATAATCATGTGGTAATAAAGAGAGAGATGTTCAAGCCTTGAGACCACTACTAATCCGATTATCCGACCGAGGTTTGCCCCAAATGCGCCATGTTCTTCAACCAACATGGGTAATGGCGATATTATGCACCCACGTTGAAGTGTGAGTGAGAGATGGTCTACCCTAAATAGCATGCTACCCATAATATCTACGGCTCGTCGCTACGAGTTAGTTAGTAGTGAATGAGTTGCCGGGGACTTTATACAAGAATACTCAAGCTTAACATAATGACATACCACAGTTTGCGTAAAACAGTTCAAAAACAGTTGATAAAATGTAAGAGTACAATCAAAAGTTTAAAGTAAATTCATGCTTTTCAGCCCCAAAACAGAAATCAGAAAAGGGGGACAGTGAACTCACCTGAGTATGATAAGCCACTAGCGATTAAACGAGCGAGTGAGTATCCAAGTGCGACCTCCTAACGCCCTAAACGTATGAGGTCGTGTGTAAGTAGATGTCTCAAAGATCATCTATGTAAGTGGGAGGTTAACGTCCACTTATGTAATGTTCACTCAATTAGAGATGTCCATTTGTTCAGTTATCGTTTTAGAAAACAAGTACGGGCCGTTGGTGATATTTTGTGAAAACACAGATTTGATAAATTATGTTACGCATTTTCCTACTTTCCGGTTATGGTTAATTGATTAGTACGACAAGGGGCGAAGCCCATTAATGACGGGGGTCCGGGGGCAGCGCCCCTGGTAGCGGGGTCCAAGGGGCAGAGCCCCTGGCTGGGGTCGAGCTGCCAGGTGAGCTTGGAAAAGTTTTATTTATGCATATGTTGCTTTAATAAAAACGTATAGATTTTTGTGTTTTTAGCGACACAAAGGCTTGTGTCGCTATGTGCGACACTAAGTTATTATGCGACACTAGGCTTGTGTCGCTAATGTGACGGTTCGGGTGTTATGGCGACACAAAGGCTTGTGTCGCTATTGTGACGATTCGTTCCCCTTCTGCGACACTAAGGCTGGTGTCGCTAAAGATGACGATTCGGATCTAGTGCGACACTAAGGCTTGTGTTGCTAAAGGTGACTATTCGGTTCTATTGCGACATTAAGGCTTGTGTCGCAGACTACTGGACTTCTGCGACACAGAGGCCTGTAACTGGTCAGATTTGCACATTTTATTTCGGGTTCCAAATGTTCAAATAAAATTTCAAGAAAAATATATGTTGTTCCTTAGTGTGTTAGCTACTTAAAATAATTTTTCCAGTATTTTTAGGTATTCCTAAGTATTTTTAAAAATTCCATGTGTTCCCTGTAGTCAGAAAGTGACCAATCCGGACACATGCAAATGTTCTCATTTTCTGGGCAGAATGCATACACTTTTAGACAAAATCATCAAAACGACTTTTGTACCTAACAAAATTTTTGAACTTTTGGCGGTGGTTTCATGTCATTTGGAGGTGTATATCTCGAGTTATGATTAAAACAAGAAAGGTGAAATTTCTGTCCTTTTTGACAGCCCGGACACATGTTTTTGTAAAAATCATTTCGGGTATCAAACGAACTCCAAAAATTGTGAAACCACTTGGAAATGAAAGATAACTTCTTAAAATTAATTTTTGCCTTTTGATTCGTCCATTTTGGTTAAGTTTTGAGGGAGAAACAACCTCTCAAAGTCATAACATTTTCTGATCAGCTTGCATGTGACGTTTTTGACACTTTTAAACATGAAAAACGGGTTTTATGTTATGATTTGGACATTTCCTTGTTAAGTGAACTTTATAACATGTTTATAAGAGTATTACAAGTAAATTTTTGAAGAGTTGAAGTTCTTACCACGTTTGTGAAACCGAAAGAGGAGGAAGGAAGCTAGTTTTCCCGTTTCGTGCTATTTTCCGAATGGTGGCTTAGGGTGGTTGGATGGCGGCCTTTTGGTGGCTGGAGGGAGGTGTTAGGTGGCTGTGGTGGTGGTGATGAGGTCTGATTGCAGAGAATTAGGGGGGGGGGGGTGTGTTTGTTGAGTGAAAAGTGAAAGAAATGAAGGGAGAAAGCTTATATATACATGGGCTAAGTCCATGGCTTTGGGCTCCCCTCTCTTGGGCCGTGTTGGGCCTTTGGGCCGCGAGTCTGGGCCTGGCCCTTCCCTGGGTTGGGCTCGTGACTCGCTTCTTGATTTCGTGTTACGTTTTTCATTCGTTTAAACGTAAATTTCGCGGTTTAAAAGTTAATAATTTACGTTATGTGTTCGTGCACAATTTAAGTTTGTGAATGATATTCGGAATGACTAAGTATTCTAAAATACTTAAGTTGGGTTACAAAAATATATTTTGGGTTTCGCTCGGGTGTCGGGCTCGGTTTGCGCGTTTTCATCGCGTTTGTTACGTTTTGAGCCAAACGTCTAGGTTTTTCACGTACTATTATATTAAGATAATAATATAAGTGCAAATAACTACTATTTACTTATAAGAATAGATTTACGTTATTTAGAAAGAGTTATCACCAACGCCGTATGATTGTAGGACTTCGTCCAATTTGCGATTATACGATCTTAACCGATTGTTAACGTGTGCACGAAATCGCATGAAATGTCACATATATTTAGATTCAATAATGCTAAACACACGTTTTACTAATGGTCTAGGCAATAATTACATCCCTAGATTGGTAGGTGTCACAAATGGCTAAGTCTCATGTTCGGCCGAACATAACCTTAAGTCATATAAAAAGGAGCCCGAGCAAACATTTACACCCATGCGAACATAAACACACCTAGCGAACATAGAACTGAAGCGAACTTCAAATCTGTGAACTTGATTTCTGTGCTTAATCTCGATCTTTCGACTTACATTGTGCATCAAATAACTATACCGCAACTAAGTAAGTAATTTAATCGAACTATCACCGTGTAATTTGATCGGAATAATCACATTTATGTGCGCAAAACTCTAACGGCCTAACTAGATTACCTTCGGGTTTCTGGGTCACCGTGGGATCTAATTGAGGGTTCACAAATGTATATTGGACATATGTGACCATCGATCATTGGTTTATTTGGATTTAAACACTAGTTTTGAGTGTTTGACATCTTTCCGAACGTCGAGCGAACATCAAGTTCGTCGAGCGAACATCAAGTTCGTCAAGCGAACTTCTGGGTTCTCCGGCGAAAATCATAAGTTCGGGCGAACATCAAACCCACATGTTCGGGCGAACTTATGTTGGACCAGTCTTATGTTGGGCCAAACTTATGTTCGGGCGAAATTTTGTTAGGGCGAACTTATGTTCCGGCGAACATTCTATGTTCGGGTCCATCATTTATGTTCGGGCGAACTTGCTAAGTTCGGGCGAATATAAATGTAATCGGGCGAACATATTTGTAATTCTTTATTTTTCATTTTTTATTAATTTATTTACTTTGCTAATTATGTTGTCGTGCTTTCATGTTATTTGTGTTTTTGCAGGTATGACGAACCGACCATTTGTACCGAAACACAACATGGTGACTAGTTTGGACCTTCATGCTCCGGAAGCTGGTCCGTTCCAAGAGATACCGTCATTTTTGATTTGATCGAGGGTGTCTCATATTCTCACGCATTCTCCACCATTGCAAATGCCGTATTTGAGGCAGTTTTGGGAGAACATTTCTTTTCATTCAGCTGCTCAACCCTCGGTGATCCGTACCAGGCTTGATAATAGGGATATTGCATTTTCAGCCGTTGACCTACGGGAGATACTTCATTTAGGAACTGAGGCAGAGGAGGCAAGACCGACAGTGTTCCTGGCTGCTTTCCAAGCAGGGGCACTTGAGCGTATGGGGTATGTTGGCGTTATTGACGCTACCCAATTTGTGAAGAGCTTTGTCTATGGACAACGGCGGTATTTGATGCATGCTATGATAACATCTCTGGGTGCAAAGAAGGGCGGCTTCGATGAGATGAACGTTCAGCTATTATCTGCCATGCTATCCCTGGTTTATAATAAACCATATAGCTTCTCTCAATACATATTTGATGGGTTTGTCTATCAGATATTCGGAAACCCAAGATCTCCTTTTATGGTGTTTCCAAGGTTTGCCATGATGGTAATCGGACATCTCATTCCGATTTTACCTGCTATTGCTGAAGTTTGGCAGGTAGTTATTATTGATAAGAAAATTTGTGCGGCCTGTATGAAGCATGATCCCTGCCGGGATGCGACATTGAGGCCCAGGCGCGGGATTTGTTTGGATTCTCGGTGGATGAGCATTATGTGGCTCCACCAAATGACGGATGGGAGGATGGTGCTTAGGCAGTTGGTCCAGCAGGGGCTGAGACTGCTGAGGAGGCAAATCCTCAAGAAATGCTTGAAGATGTTTTAGTACAAGTTGAGCGACACCAGCAACATGGTTTAAATGTTAACGTATCGGATGTAGCTGCCGAAGTTATTCAGGAAGTCTTGCAGCAGCATGAGGAAGACAATGATGAGTTATTACAGGAGATTGAGAATTATTCGGCTGTGAATGAAGAGCGAGTAGATGCTGCGAATGAGAATGTTGATAGAGCTGTAGAGGAAGGGGTTGCCGGTAGGAATGAGTCTGGTGATGATGATGATGACTCACCCCTAGGATTTTCCCAGGTTCCGGCTGGGTTAAGCCTACAACGATCAAAGCTGGTTTATGTCGGAGGAGCTTCTTCTAGCAAGAGAAAATCTACAGCTCCCGACATTGACTGCACTCCAGAAATCGAAGAAGAAACTGATGAAGAAGAAATAAGGCTGGAGCCTAGGCGCGCTAAAAGGTCGAGATTATCCACAGGGCCTCTGGTTATCGAGCAAGGCCAGCTAGTTGCAGAAAGGCCTGAGGTGACTGCTGAGAGGTTGGAGGAGAGGCCTACTTAGCCCTCTAATGCAAATGAAGATAGGGTTGACCCTCCTACTTAGTCTGTTTCTAATGAAGTTCAGATTGCAGTATTGGAGGCTCAAGTGAAAATGATGGTGGGCAAAATGTTATAAATGTCAGGGTGGTTCGCAATAATTTATTGCAGCTGAATAGCAGAGGGAGATTGACCGTCGTGATCGATTAATTGCTAGATTTATGAAGTACCCGACTGCTCAGGGGGAAGTCAGGGGGAAGTCAGCACATCTGGCTGTAGAGAAACCGAGTTAAGGCACACTAGAGATGATGACGAAGATGATGATCCCAGTGCAGCAAAGGATGGTGAGCACCAGGTCCTTCAAAGATATTTGGTATGCCTGCTACAGTTCAGGGGGAATCGAGTCAGGCTGCGGGGGGGTGCTGAGGGTGGTCAGGAATCAACTCAAGGTGCTGAATAGATTGAAGCCTTGGCTGATATTGACAATGGTGAGCAGCCAGGTCCTTCAAAGACATCTGGTATGCCTGCTACAGTTCAGGGGGAATCGAGTCAGGCTACGGGTGGTGCTGAGGGTGGTCATGAATCAACTTAAGGTGCTGAACAGATTGAAGCCTTGGCTGATATTGACAATGAGCTGGATTTCTCAGACGCCTCTGATGATGAAACGGAGAAGGTGGTTGTAGATGAAGAATTTGTAGCTCCAGAGATTGAAGATCGGAGATCTAATGATGAAGTGTTGGAAGATGTTGATGCTGATATAGATGAACGTATAGTTATTAACCGGTCGGAGACGAATGTGATATTTGAAGATGAAGCTGGTATTCCTGAAATAGACTTAACTGAAATAAGAGCAGCAGCAAACACTGGGTCAGTAGATGATCAATCTGAAGAGAAGGAGGAGGACTTAACAATAGAGGAAATGAAGAAATTATGGTTCAAAAAGACAGAGAAAAAGGAGGAGGTTGCGTATAAGAAAGATTATAAGATAACGAGTACGGTAGGTCTGGAGAAGGGGATTATAAGCTGGTTCTATGACAGCGATTTGAAACTTTTTGTGATTAAAAGATATGATGGTCTCCAATACTTAGACCGAAACTTGAAAATATTCAATTCATTCCCTAAATGTGAAATAAAAGATTTGGCGAGACTTGATTTAATTAACTTGGGAGACGACCGTTATGCGACGTACATTGCTAGAGTTATCAAAAAAGAAGGAAGGTCTAACCATTTTGAACATTTAAAGCCAAAAGTAGGTAAAAGAGTGGCTGATAAGACTAGAATAGATCTAAAAACTGACAGATATTGGATGAGAATGATATATAAGTCAGTTAAATGTTTAAAGTAATTTCTTTTAAAGAAGATGCCGCAGAACATATTGGAGAATTTGAAATGGTGGTACGTAGATAACAAAACTGGAGAAGCAGTTATGGAAGAGAAGGACGATGAAGCTCAAGGAGAAGTGAAAGAGTTACTGAGAGTATATGACTATTTGCATTTGGTTAACCTATCCAGGAATGATGTTTTGAAGCTATACGAGAACAAAATCCTATGTCGAGATGATTGGAGGAAGGAGGCTCAGAAGTATCAAAATGTGGTTAACTTGTGTGTGAGTAAAGGGTTACATGCCGGAAGTGATCAATACAAGTGAAAGACTTTGAAGACCTTTGAAGAATTTTAGAAGCAATTGTCAAGGGGAAATCTGTTGGTACATATTAGGCGACAATAGGATTCTAGATTGTAATTAGGGATAATCTTGTCAATGTTTACTCTAGCGAACATAAGTTGAGCAAACATAAGTATAGTGAACATGGTAGGCTGGCGAACTTGTATGAGCCAGCGAACATGTCTACTCTAGCGAACTTGTGTGGGCCGGCGAACATGGCTAAGTTCGTCGGGGCCCAGTCCGGCGAACTTGACACTATATATATATATATATATATATATATATATATATATATATATATATATATATATATATGAATGTTCGGTGTAGGTTTTTGAGTAGTTATCGATGAACGTGTTTAGTAGGTTTACTAATTGACAGAGTGCTTTAGTGAATGTAACGTTTGAGATTGATTGTAACTATTGTTGATAATCAATAAAAGTATTGCGTTTATTATATTAACTTGCGTTTATTGTTTAGTATTATTTGTTTGTGTTGATTTAACGTTGACAGGGATTTCACACCTGTGAACATTAAGATAACCTTGTTATCGATCCGTGACTAAGGGACTTACACCTTTTTTTGTTACGGTTTGGGGTAGGTTTCCGTTTGTTTTTAGTTTGGATTTTTATTTTATGTTTTTACGGTTTTGGGGCTTAAGGTAATCACATTCCATGATAGTTGGTGTTGTTTTCCGGTGGTTTATGTTTTTCCGGTAGTTTAAGTTAGTGAAGTCCGGTGGTTAATTTATCCGGTGTTCGTGTTGGTTTTTCGTGTTAGTTGCGGAGGTGTTGATTGTTTCTAGTGGCTGGGTTGGTGATTTATTATGGTGGCCGGTGGTGTTGGTGGCAGTGTTGTTGATTGTGGTGGCAGGGTGGGACGGTGGGTGATTGTGGTGGTAGCAGAAGGTTGGTGGCATTGTTGTTGATTGTGGTTGCAGTTTGGGTGATATTGGTTGTAGCAGAAAGTTGGTTGCAGTGTTGTTGATTGTGGTGGCAGGGTAGTTGATTGTGGTGGTAGGAGAAGGTTGTTGGCTGTTCTAGGTAATAGAAGGTTGTTGGCGGCATCGGTGTTGATTAGTTGCATTTTCAGGTGGTTTGTCAGCTGATCATTGGCGGCAACGGGTCCATCAAAAAGGAATGAATTTCCGTCGAGAAGAGGTATTTGAAGATTTTTTTTAAAGATACTCGTATTACATCCGTTTGAATGATTATGTGTTATTTTATCTATAGATTTTGTCCGTTAAGTTGAATTTCAGTTTTAGATTATTGAATTTTGTTTGTGTGCGGCTTTGTATGCAATGAGACTATATCATTTGCGAGTTAAATTACATAATTGGAAGAGATGTGCTATTTAAGGGTTTAACTTGAGAAGGGTTGTTACAGTATTGGATTACATAACTATATTATGTAGTTCTGATTTGCTTTCTTATGCTTCTAATTGTCATCTATAATTGGCATTGTTGTTGTTATATAAACATGGGCATCTATATGTAGGTGTTACGCTGTTGACATATTTATTTTTATCTAATATTTGAAATATAAAATGGCATAGTTATGACATAAAAAGAGTGAATAAATATAAAACTAGTTCACGTTGACATAGTATTTGGCGTGTATATGTAGTTGTTATGTTGTTGACATATTTGTTGTTATATGATATTTGACGTATAAAATGGCATAGCTACAAAATGAAAAGGACATTTTGAATATTTTTGAATGATTTGTTGCCAATATATGAATGATTTGATATAGTATGTAATATTATTTGTGTGATTGTAATAAAATACTCTCTATTTAATTTATTGATTTATGTGTTTATTACTTTTGTGATGAAGACGTATTACGCAAGTGTCACTATGAGGAGTAGGATGACTCTTTTGCCACAGATGAAAAAAAGTTACAGGATACACCCAGAGAATCATTATTTAGACATACATATTTTGGCAATTGGTTAGATATTGTTTATTGTAGATTAGAGGGGCATTTGTTACAAATGATGCCAGAGAAGCGGGTCGAGTGTAGGGAAGGACATGATCTTAAGCTACATCCGTTGATATACGATGTCGGGGTTACCGCTTAAAGTTTGGACGCAAAGAGTTTTGCTTGATTACGGGATCACGATTTGGAGACTTAGATTGGTCAAAGTGCAAAGCTAAGAGTATCCCCTTTAAGCATCAAGTATTCAGACACGTAAAAACAGACTCCGTTCACTTATTTGACCTTTAGAACTTGTACTCGGGGCCTGATTTTACCTGTCGTAATGACTTAGATGCAATTCGTGTGTGTTTGTTAATGGTGTTGGAATTTGCTTTTCTTGAAAACGGTGGTGACCTTAAAAATGTGGTACACCCGGATTTGTTAGAACTAGTTGAGGATTTGAACAAGTGGAACCGTTTTCCATGGGGATCTCATGTGTGGGTTATTACACAAAATCAACTTAAGGATGCGGTACCTATGAGAAGGACTAAGCATTTAAGGGGACTCGAACAAAGTCCTCCGGTAAAGGCAACATATACATGTTTGACCCGATGTTAACATAATGTGTAATTGCATTTGTTTTGGTATGTTTTTTTAGGTATGGATTTTGGAGGCGTTCCCGATATATCGTCAATGGTGGGCACCTCGTGAGGACATGCTCCCGAGGGGAATTCGGTGGTATAATAATGTGACGTTTAAAAAGTGTCATAAATATCTCTTCAACGGGTCGTTTAATAAAGTATGTCAATTTACTTTTATTTTATAATAGGTTAATTATAAACCACTAAAATATATTATATATTTAGGACGGCATTCCTCCAGACAAGCTTAAGTTGCTTCCAATAGAGAGCCGCACGGATTGGTGGTTAGCTATCAAGGATTGCTTTGAGGTTGAAGTGGAAGATGTTGTGCCTCCTCCACCTACAGGACCTCGTCGTAGGCGGCAACCACCATCGCATATTCAGAGGGACGACCGTGTTTATCCTCCTCCCCCGCCTTCAACGGAACGACATACACATGAGTCGTCATTAGAGCAACGTTTTATGCAGTTACATCGAGATCACTTGGTACTACGTAAGGGATACACCGACCTACATAGTTTATATTTGAAGTTGCATCGGCGTTGTTTGACATCAGAGGAAAATATTTGTTTTAATTTTTAATTACGTTGCAAATATTATAAAGTTCACAGTAATATTGAAGTTATTATTTTTAATGTTGTAATGTAGGTTCTAGCCACTCATTAGAAACAAGATCCCGTACAAGATCCTGTCGTTGCAGATCTTGTTGATGCTGTAGTTGGAGATGTTGGTCATGTTAGCAATCCCGAATTGGAAACCGAAAACAGTGATTTTGATTTGAACTTAGATTTAAATTTGAACTTCTTATATGAGAATGATTAGGTGTGTATAATAACTCAATTAACATCCTATAGTTTTTGATGTTAATACATTAATACTTATTTTAATAGTCATGTTTTATTTTATTTTTGTAGACGCATGTTGTTCATGACGAGCCCCCATGTGGTAGCGTACACTCTTTGTCCGATGTACTTACGTCTAGTGTCGATCTAGTCTCAACAAAAAAAACTAGAAACCATGATAGCGTCACTTCAAGATACAATGGTAATATTCGGTCAAGATTCAATTTGATAGATATACTAGTAGCATATTCAAAGTCGCATATAAAAAAGTTTAATGTAAAAGATACATAATAATGGCCTAACAATACTAATATCTAGAAAAGATACAAAGTGGTATTTTGAAGAATGACTACAAATTGACTCTGTACTAAGCAATGATGTTGTTAGTAAGTTTAAAAATAATTGTGACACGTGTAGGAGGGCAGGGTGGTTGATATGCGAGACCCGCTACTATGACGGAGGAAAAGGTAGACCCAGTTTCAATACACATGGGAGATCATGAAAATCCATATGATATGGTTAGTATGTTTTACCAACATAATCATTTATTATTTTGTTTTTAGTAGTGTTGATAGTTTGTATATTAAACATTTATTTGTCATGCTATATATGTAATTGTATCACGTGTTGCTAAATATAGGTATACAATAAACTACCGCATAAGAGGTTGAAGAAGATTGGAAAGTATGGGAAATCACCTTTCGGTCCTTTACCGGATACGACTCAGGTTGCTAAACCCGATGTGAAGAAGAAGAAGAAGCGTGTAATATCGCTGATGCATAACTTGACACTTGGGAATTCTTTTGAGGTATCACTTATTTTGTACCAGCAACATCAAAAACCAATTCCTTTTTATCCTTATCAACTTCAACCAAGTTCGAAAGCATAAAGCGTAACAACAAGCAAGGTTCTTGCCTACAATCCGGCGTATAAAACCAATTTCCAAAACATGATTTGCCTAATAGTGACAAGCTATCTTTCCTTTCCTACAACTTCTCATTTATTTGAAGGATGATATTAAAAGTCGCCAACAGTCTTACATCAGCATAATAATACTTACCCTACACAAAAACAATAATATTACTAACTAATAATGTGTAATATAATGTTATTGTTTTGAGTACGATGTTAAAAATTTTATTTATAAAATTTACAATATTCATTGTTGATGCCATTGAAATACTCACGTCACAGTGATCTTACAACAATTAATCACAAGATCACAAACAGGACATGAACAAGATCACATCATATACCTAATTCAAACCAAAATGATAACGTATTATGATGTAGCACTTCATGCACTATGTTATCGAAATAAATAAATATAACATTACAACAATGTTATCGAAAAGTAACATATATCTAATTCAATCATACAACAACTCATATAATATCATCTAATTATAAATTTTTCGAATAAGCATTACAAGTTTATAGTTATAGATGATACATCTTTTACCGCAGAATTAATATCGGAGAAAAATACTTGTTTCATCGCCACACTAAAACGAGTAATTAAACACTACCACTACCGATAACCCACTACCGATAACCCACATACGATAACCCACCACCAATAACCCACCTACACACTATCATGAGTAACCACTTACACACCACAAAACCTTCACTTACACCCCACAAAAACTACCAATAAAAAACGATAACCCACTTACAAACTAACAAAAACCACAATGCAAAATCTACTATTATATAAAGAAAATCTAACAAAAATCGAATTGACTAACAAATACCATGGTTAATCGGACTCTCTTTTGCATAAACACTAAAAGAAAATCGCCGGAATTTTTTTTTGACATCGTCTATTTAATGAAAATGGATAGGTTGACCGTTTATTTAGGTAAATTTCTCAAAGAATAGTATAAAGTTTTTTTTATAGTTTCACGTAAACTTCTATATTTAATTAAAATCTGATTGTGATTTCTAAAATTTTATTCAAAGTCTTAGCATTTGTTTATCTGTTTGCTCACTATTGGGCCTAAGCCCAACAAATTGTTCTATCAAAACCGATTAACCAAGCCGTTCGAGATAGGGGTGTCGAAAATACCGAACTTGAAAATTCGATCCGACTTTAAATGGATTGGTTTATTCGGTTAATCGGATCCGAATAACCGCCCCGAGTTGCCCGAATCTTATTTGGATTGAATTACGGATAAATATATTTACCCGAATCCGAATAAATCTGAACCGAATTCGAATAATCCGAACCCGAATAATCTGAATCTTATTCGGTTAGATTTACGGATAAATTATAATCCCGATCTAAATAACCCGAACCCGAATAGTTTATACGAACAACACCCTAGTTCGTGACCCATAACTAACCAAAAGTGAGTTAGTGATTTCAGTTAAAAGTGAATTAGTGAATGGCTTTCAGTTTTCAGTCACACTAGAGTTGCAATATGGTTGCAATATGATGTGAGTTTTGGGTTAATAAATAAAATAAAATAAAGGGTTCAGTGTTAGAAAATATATTCAATTTGGATACGATTTTAATTGTATGTATTCAGTTATTTTTGTTTTATTGTGTGTATTCAACTTTCAAAAAATATACTTTCGTCACGTCACATTGTGGAAAGACCCTGTAATACATTAAAATATATACTTTTTTAAAGTTTGAGTATATACAATAAAATAGTTGAGTAAACACATTTTAGATTGTGTGTGTTGAATGCATACCAATTTGCGCTTTTTGGAAACACAATTTTCGTGACTCCATTTTCCGGGTTTTTAGCGCTACAACGTGGAAGAGAAATCACCACATCCATATACCAGTCAGTAGTCAGTCAGTACTACTACACCTTCTTCTTCTTCTTCTTCTTCTTCTTCTTCTTCTTCTTCTTCTTCTTCTTCTTCTTCTTCTTCTTCTTCTTCCTCTTGTTATTATTATTGCAATCAATGGCACATCTCATTGCTGCAACGTCAGCCCTATCTGCTTCCGCACTCCTCCCTCCTCTCAATCGTAAGTTTTATTTTAAGTAAATATTGGAATCTATAATCAAATTTTGAAAATTAATGCTAGCATAATTTTTGAAATTGAAATCAAATAATGACAGAATGATTTTAGTGTTTCAATTGATATTAAAGAATGTTTGCATCTATATCTGAATTTCAGATAGGGTTATTCAGTGGAGTAAACTGTTTCAATGCTCCTTTTCGGTTAAAAATCATTCGCATTCATCGTTCATTCGAACTACTACTTCAAGGACCGGACGCTTACATTTTGTTAGTTCCGCACTCGATGGGAAAAATGTAGATGTTTCTCAAGAGGAGCCTGTGAAACCTTATTATTCATGGCCTGATAAAAAGGTTGCAGTCCCTACTTTGTTATTTCATTTCATGTGTTTGACATTTAGCCATAATGTATGTGTGGCAAAAAATTGATAACCGGCAAGAGCGGCCCATAATCGGCTGCTTATCTATAATGTGGTGGGCACACCTGACTCACTCAGTGGTTGTGGCTATGGGGTGCCAGGGCTCGAACTTGTGACCTTGTGCTATTTGTGGCAAAGATGCCCCTACCCATTACCAACTGAACTACATGCCATTGGTTAGCCGTTATGTATTGTTTGTGGCTTGCTTGAAACTGTGTTGGTTTTTCGATTATTTGTAATTGTAACTGGTGCAGATGAAAGAACGAATACGAAAACCGAAGATTAGAAGAACGTAAACAAGCCTTTAGTTGTTGAATCTATATGTATTTGTATATATTAATATATACTACGTTTATAAATCGTGATCATCATTAAAGCGTTTGATTTTTGTATGCTATAGAGGCCGAGGGTGTGCATACTTGGTGGTGGATTTGGAGGATTATACACTGCTTTAAGATTGGATTCACTTACATGGCCTGATGATAAGAAACCTCAGGTAACCATTGAAGCTCAACGTCTTACTTATAAGCAGACGAGTGTATACAAATTTTGCATGATTATTATGATTTAATATGTATAGTTAAATATCCGTTACTTCTTCTATGATTGTTGGTATCTGTGTTCTTATTTATTGTGGCAAAGTTAATATGAATCAATCTAGTGATACCTTTACTGTTTAATGAAAATGAGAACAGGTGATACTTATTGATCAATCTGAACGTTTTGTCTTCAAGCCAATGTTATATGAGCTCCTAACTGGAGGTACATGCTTTAATTCAGGGTTTAATGCCAAAGTTCAATATTTGTAGACTGATTGCTGTAAATGATATTTTGAAGTGTAGAAGTAGATGCGTGGGAGATTGCTCCACGGTTTTCAGATTTGCTTGTAAACACTACTGTGCAATTTTTAAAAGACAGGGTGAAACTTCTTAGTCCAAGCGATCACGTGGGTATGAATGGGCCTACTGTGTCTGGTTGTGGAGGAACTGTTCAACTTGAAAGTGGACTTGTTATTGAATATGATTGGTATGAAACCCTGCAAAATAAGATCTTGTAATATGAAAAGCAAGCATATCGTATGATTCCCAACCTAGATTTGTTATTCAATTTCCAATTGCTAATTCTAAGTTTTGTATGTGGGCAGCCAGGTTGGTACTTTCGTTAGGAGCTGAACCTAAGCTTGATATCATACCAGGTGCTGTTGAATTTGCTCTACCGTTCTCGACCCTGGATGATGCTCTTGTAAGTTTTTGAATCTAGCGATTTTGTGGTCTCTATACATAGTTAATTATTTATCTATAGAAGGAACAATTTTTGCCTGAATGGATAAAAAGGGGTCAATCTGGTTTTCATTGCTATCCTTTTGGGTTTGCTTGGGTGAAACAAATGAGCTAGAAAGACAAAGAGATTCATAAATGCATTTACAGTATTGGATATTATGAAATTCAAAATAGTATGAAAAATAGGGGACAAATCCGACCTGGACTTGCTCTTTCAACAAACGGCTTATTTAACCTGTTACTCAACCTGTCCATTTTGGCACCTTCGATTATCTTGAGCATCTGCATGAATTCAGAACAGGCTGCTTAAATTGCTAGTCTATACACTGTGATGCAGAAAGTAAATAACAAGTTAACAAAGTTGGAGCGTGAGAAGTTTGGTAGGGCAAATCCGATTCGTGTAGTGGTGGTAGGACTTGGTTATTCTGGAGTTGAACTAGCCGCTACAGTGTCAGAAAGACTAGAGGGTAAGGGAGTTGTGCAAGCGATCAGTGTTGACTCCTCAATCTTAGCAACTGCACCTCCTGGAAACAAAGAAGCTGCTTTGAAGGTAAGAGACTTTGTATTGATGAATAAGCTCATATGTTTAGAGGTGACATTTATAACCCAGTTATATACATATGTGTTGATTTGGGTTATGTTTATTTCTAACATGTGCGGGGGTTAAGGTAAAAGAATTAATTAAAAAGGATAATGGGCAAAATAGATGGCGTGGGTCAACTAGGATGAAAGTCATCCTAGATGTATATAAACACATAAAACCTCCTAAATTTTTATATTGTATAGTTTAGATTACTATTGTAATAATGTAGTTTTGTAACCATATTTCATATAAAATATAATAATTTCTTAATAGAATGAAAGAAGAATTTAATAAGTGTTTGTACCCATCCTGACCCATACTATAGTTTGCTAGTTTTGACTGGTTACCCAGCCCACCCATTTTCCCTCACACATAGTTTAAAACCAATAAATTTTAAAATTGGCTATCTTATAACTTACCTGTAAAGATTTTTCTATAAATTTAACAGCAAGGATGGTTAATCAATCTTACAAATATTATTTTTTTTCCTTACAATTTTGACTAGAAATATTCAGGGATTTGCCTAATTATAGAGCCACTTGCTATAGTTCCTGACCTGTCAAACTATCTTAAAGTTATATTACACTTTTATATAAGCGATTGCCCAGTAACTTATGACCTTGATAACGAAGTAATTAACCAATAAAGCTTTTGCTCCATCCCGAAAAAGAATATTATCCTCATGTGTCCCTAAACATGCAATACTTTATATGTGGTGCATAAGACCAAAGTAGAGCATTTGTGTACTGAAAGCAATCATATCAACGCCATTCATGACTATTCACAGGTCCTCAACTCGAGAAACGTTCAACTTCTTCTAGGGTATTATGTCCGCCGTATAGGTAACACAGATGACGTCAAAAGTTCTCTCGAGCAATCTGATGTTGCAGAAAATGGCAGTGATACTGAACAAATAATCCTGGAGGTGCAGCCTACTGAAAAGGGGGCCAAAACACAACTTTTGGAAGCTGATTTGGTTCTATGGACGGTTGGGAATAAACCTTTACTTCCACAAATGGAACCAAATGGTTGGCCTTTTGAGCTTCCTGTTACTGGCAGAGGACAAGCAGAAACAGATGAAACTCTTCAAGTCAAGGGTCACCCACGCATATTTGCTGTTGGAGATTCTTCTGCTTTAAGAGACTCCAAAGGAAAATTGCTTCCAGCCACTGCACAGGTACTACGATAAGAATGTGCTAATAGTATTAATTTTACCATTAATAAGCATTTGGTGATGATGCAGTTTAATATATTTTCAGGTTGCATTTCAGCAAGCAGATTTTGCTGGTTGGAACATTTGGGCTGCTATCAATAACCGTCCGCTACTGCCATTTAGGTTCGATGCCAAAATAGAACTTTTCCAAATAGGATTTAATTTGATTTAATATCCATAATAAAATGTTTGGCTATTTGTGAAATCTCTAAAATACCCTTTAATAGTGACAAATGTGTAATTAAATTTAATCAATCCATATATTTGTATTTTGTAACGATCATAGCAAACACATATAATTTTCATTTGAAAATTTTAAAAAAAGAATAAGAGATATTGCAATATTTATGGAATTAAGAGAGTAACAGAGTAGATGTGAAATTGCTTAGTTATGTATTATCAGCTTCAACAAGATGCTTGGTAGTCACAAACACATGTCATACACTAATATAATTTATCTACGATATGTTTTATA
This sequence comes from Gnaphalium uliginosum, assembly GCA_963930675.1. Taxonomy (NCBI): domain Eukaryota; kingdom Viridiplantae; phylum Streptophyta; class Magnoliopsida; order Asterales; family Asteraceae; genus Gnaphalium; species Gnaphalium uliginosum. The sequence continues at coordinate 33,378,389 of OZ005683.1, forward strand.
TAAGTTACTCTTCTTTTGTGTACAGATTTCAGAATTTGGGTGAGATGATGGTCCTAGGGAGAAACGATGCTGCCATTACGCCAAGTTTTATCGATGGTCTAACATTGGAAGGACCTATCGGTCATGCTGGTAATTATATAGCACTCTGTACATATTACCTTTTGGTTTAGGAGGCAATTTTGATCCATGTACTTATGAATGAGCAGGTTATCTTTTTCTCTGTGTCAAACGGATAAAGTATAGGAAATGGGTCGATTGTTGTCCAATAGTATTTTTTAATGCACAAAACCTCCTAAATCATTTTATTTAAAAATATATAATTTACAAAGAGGAACTTTTTTGTAACCATCCTTGACGCACTAATTATCCATTCAAAAGATATTAAATTTAGAGGAAGAGTGTTTCAAGTCCAACCCAACTCCTGGCCTGCTTATACTTGTACCAATATCTACCTGTTTTGACCTTTTAGCCAACCTGACTAATTTTCCACCTCTTACCTTTCAATATTAAATCTCTCAAATTGATTTATGGTGGTCTTGTGTTTCAAAATGCAGCTAGAAAAATAGCCTACTTGATCAGGTTACCAACCGATGAGCACCGCGTTAAAGTTGGAATCAGTTGGCTTGCAAAATCTGCAGTAGATTCCATTGCGACAGTGCAAAGTAACATCACCAAAGTTATTTCAGATTCTTAAACAGTAGTTTAGGATAATATTTTTTTTGGTACTGAAATTGATAATATATGAAACACTGCACGAGTTTGAAAGCATCTATATCTAATGACGTTACAGTATATTGTGAGAAAAACTAAGAATGGTACAAATAAATGAGAATTTAACTATTATGTATCATAATATTTTTTTCTTCATAACCCACTTTGCTCTCTAATTCTTTTACACTTTGGGTATGTTTGACAAACGAGCTTATGGTAACCTATGAGAGTTTAAACTTATTTTTATTTCCTATAAGCCCAAAAAATTGTTCACGTATATTCAACACTTTAATATGGTGTGGAATATAGTTATAAATGGTTATAAATGGTGTGGAATTATTTCCTAGGATAATTCCCGCAGGATGGAGTGGAATATAGTTATAAATGGTGAATCAATGATAGTGATATATACAACTAATCTTCTTCTCTGATGGATTGACAATGATATGGTGAATCGACAATGATAGATTGTTCGTCTGCAGAATCATGAACTCAGGAGATGATAGTGGAAACAGTGAAAAGAAATAACGTAGTGAGTAATAATGAATTCAATATAAAATGGAAATTACAAAATTGTAAAGTAATCAAAGTACTTTAGTATTGAAGAGACCGTTATCACGAGGTTATGGGTTTTAAGTATCGCTTGACACAAATGTATATATTTGTGTTGTTTGAACAAAAATATAATCAAGGGCGGATCCGGACTTCTAGCATATGGGTCCTTTGACCCACCTTAAACTTGAATTTTTTTTACAAAGGATTAAATATATTTATATCTAGGAATCAGGTTAAAAAATTAAGAGAACCTACCTTTACCCGTGACTAGTCCAAGTACAACTATTTTAGCCCATGAACCCCAAATACTATGTATCCTTTCCCTTAAAATATAAATAAAAATATATAAAACCTTGGCTTGTGAAAATCCCAACATTGAGCTGCCAACTTTCGGACCCCGTTCTCTCAGCTCTCTCCATCTCTTGGCTCTCTTGGTCGAAACAAAAACACATATAACTTTAATTTGCCCGTCCAACGGAATGTGCATTTTCGGCAATGAAGCTAATAAAGAATGATATGCACAACAAAATGAGCGATGATTTTATGTATCATATATTGAAAAAGGAGTATCAGATGAGATTAGTAAGGAGTTACTTATGAACCATTTTCAAGGTATGAAATCTTGTCAAGGGCACTTGTAACAACATTCACCTTTTAATATTATTAATGAATCTATTATTACGTTTTATTTTAACGACCCGACCAGTTTATGTTGTCGCCGTAACCAAGTAATAGAGTCAAGGTATTAAGGAACCATGTGAGTTTATGTCTAGATCCATCGCTGAATATAATTACTTGAAACTTAAAGTTCATAAAAGGTTTAATATATTAATTATAACATAATATAATATAAATCATATAATTTAATATTCCTTTTTAAACTAACACAATATAAAACAGTACCGTTAAAATAAGTTAGAATGAACTGAGTTGATTTTTTTTAAGAAAAGGCCTTGAGATAACATTGTTCAGTAGCTGAAGGGTCAAAATGTAAAAGTTTTATCCACAACCATCAATGAGTTTTCCCCCGCTCATTTTTCTGTTCATCAGCACTAAAACACACACTCACTCACAATGCTCGTTTCCGACCATTCTCTATACTCCGGCCACCACCACCACCACCACCTCTCAATCAAAACTCGACGGAAAATCAATCGAATCAACAACATCCGTACAACAACTGCAGCAAGTACTACTTGTCTTCCTACACATTCCTTTAGTTTTTCAAATTTTAAATTAAATTCTGTAATAATTAGTAAGTGTAGTCGATCGTTGTGTATGAATGCAATTAACGGAACTGTTAATGGAATAAGTGCTGAAGAAGTAGTGTTATATGAAGAAGGGGGAAAACAGAGGAAAGTTAAATGTGAAGTGGAGGTAATATCGTGGAGAGAGCGTCGTGTTAAATCGGAGGTTGAAGTCGATGCGGATGTTGATTCGGTGTGGAAAGCTTTAACTGATTATGAAAGGCTTGCAGATTTCATTCCTAATCTTATTTTTAGGTATTCATTTATTATATTATTCATTGTAATTTATATTTAATGTACTTATGTTATCTACCTGAGTTATTAGTGATTTGATGTTGATTTGAAATTATTTGCTGATAGTTGTATTTTGGCTGTTGAGTTCTGCTGAAATCGTTAGCGATTGATTCTGAATTTATATCATGATAGTGGTAGTACTCTGCCGAAATAATAATCATTGATTAAGACATTGCACATGATATTTGTAGTGTTGTGGTTGTTGACTTCTGCTGAAATAGTAATTATTGACTTTGAAGCTAAATCATTATATTTGTAGTATTATGGTTGTTGATTTTGTTGAAACGGTAGTTTTTGATTTTGGAACTCTATTTGTGATTGTTGTGGTACGATGTTAAGTACTGTGTGATGAGTGTGTGATATTGGTATGTTTAGTGCGAGAATTCCATGTGCTCATCCGGGAAGAATATGGTTGGAGCAGAGAGGCTTGCAGAGGGCGTTATATTGGCATATTGAAGCTCGTGTAGTTTTAGATTTACAAGAACTGCCAAACTCAGTAAGTATCTATATATTGTCTTATCATTTATGGTGTTTATGTGATTTTAGATACCAACGGTGAAGTGATATGAAGCATCCTTTTATAATGAGTGCGTCGGTTTATATTACTCAAACGGGCCTTTTAGCTTTAGGTTTACCAATGTTGTCAATTGCCAAAGTGCACTTGGATGTAAAAGTACATTTAAACAGAAAAGGTAAATTCAGCAGTTGACTATCAATGTGAAGGTAAATGAGATGATAAACAAAATCTAAATTAATGCAACAAAGTATATCTGGTGATAGTTTCATAAACTTGAATACGAATATCATTTAGCATTCTGTACACTTTTAGTTCAAGCGTCATTAATAACAGTTCTATAATTATGACTATGCTCAAGCTTCTTAGTGGCGGATTTAAAAGGAACCTGATGTAATAAGAAGTTATCTTTTTTTTTTTTTTTGTTTACTTCTGGTTTTCCATGTGTTTTTAATTAAATTAATGCACCAAGTGAGTGTATACCATGCCACATATACATTCTGGACTATGAGTTGAGATTCTACTGCTAAGATATTGGTCAAGAAAACCCATACCTTTTATCATACACCCATCAAGATTGATATCTGGGAACTTAATAAATAGACAAGCATCCTCTTGATTCAGTCGCTAACTGTAAAAATTTCTCATAGTTCAGGTTAATGGCCGTGAACTCCACTTCTCTATGGTTGATGGAGATTTTAAGAAATTCGAAGGCAAATGGTCTGTCAAATCTGGGAGAAGGTAGAATCATATTTTAGAGACATCTTGTTTATAACAGAGATCTCAAGGAACTGATGTATTTCTTAATCCCTGAAAGAGTAATAACCACATATATCGATGGGAACTTAAATGCTCTTTTAATTAATATAATATAAAGAAAAATCAATTGGAAAAACCTATCACCAAATCGTATGATTCCGAGTACATTGTTTTGCAGGTCTTCAACGGCGATTCTGTCTTATGAAGTTAATGTAATACCAAACTTCAACATCCCTGCAATATTTATGGAGAGGATTATCCGATCAGACCTCCCTGTGAATCTTCAAGCTATAGCACGCAGATCTGAGAGAAGTTTTGAAGGAAGTGAGAATACAATTATGGAAGTTCGTTCTGCTACACCAGTTGTAGCTTCTACCACCATAAATGTTGATGATAACATAGAAATGAATATCCCTACTGTAGCTTCCAAACCCACTGTAGAAGTAAATAATAAATGGGGAGTGTTTGGCAAAACTTGCGATCTCGATAGCCCTTGCAAGGTGGATGAAATTCATCTTCGAAGATTTGATGGCCTCTTGGTAATTGACTTTCATTAGAATTTTATAAATAGAGGTGGAAGAATGGGCGGGTTAGCTAACGGGTATATAGGGGTTCAGGTTGAAAAAGATAATTTCTTGGTACGTGTCGAAATGGGTTGGGTTGACCCAAATGTCTTTTGTCCGAACATCATAAATAACCTGTAAAACAGTTACATGTCATATATGATTGCAGTATTTCAATCTTAGTTTAATAGTTTTTATTAATATAATTAAGGAGGTTTTATGCATTAAGATTTAATAGTACACTATGGGTGACTTTTGACACGTTTGACTAGTTCAAACCATTGGACATGTTTCCTTTTAGCTATTATTTATTTATAAATACGTGCTTGACCTCTACGAATAAAACATAACCAAATCAACCTGTTCATAAATAGATAAAAATTTCTTACTGTGCTCTGTCTTCCTGAATGCTGGAGAAGGTACTGTGTTTGTTATCTTTAATAATAGCTTTGCATTGAAGGAAAATGGAGGTGTTCACCGATGTGTTGTTGCAAGCATTACTGTAAAAGCTCCTGTTCGTGAAGTGTGGAATGTTTTGACTTCCTATGAGACCCTGCCTGAGTAAGTAACATATATCTGTTGCTTTTTATGTTCAATGATGTGCAAGTTTCGGTGTAGCACTTTATGTTCTTGTTATACTATCCATCTTGGTGAAATTGGTGTTTAAACAGATAGGAAGTTAGTTATTTCTTTGACATCATGTTGATTTTAAATGGAAATAGGTTAGATGTATTCAGTTGGGGAATGGGTAATTTTCTGGTGAGTGGATAAGATAAGACAGACATCATGTTTACTATGGCTGATAGATATATGCTAGAGCTTTTGTAGAAATATATGCACTTTAGACTGTTAGTGGTGTTCGTTTCGAATGCTATGTTTACTTTCCTGATGCCATTATGGAAAACTGTTTGGCAGGATAGTTCCAAACTTAGCGATTAGCAGGATTTTAGCACGAGAAAACAACAAAGTTCGGATTCTTCAGGTAATTTTGGTTTCCCTTTATACGCTCACATATATGTTCCTGACGTTCTTAGGAATTTTAGGTGCTACCTGTTATATCTGAGTTTCTGAGTTCTTCTTCACTTTGCTGATTCAGCCAGAAAGGTTTTATGGTAAATCGGTAACAGAGCATTTTCATAAAACTTTATGGTTTCTATTGTTTCATTATCCAGGAAGGATGCAAGGGATTACTGTACATGGTACTTCATGCACGAGTTGTCCTAGATTTGTGTGAACATCTTGAGCAAGAGATAACCTTTGAGCAGGTTGAAGGGGATTTTGATTCTTTTAAGGGGAGATGGCTACTTGAACAACTTGGTAATCACCACACACTATTGAAATATAGTGTGGAATCAAAGATGCATCAGGGCTCCTTGCTTTCTGAGGCCATCATGGAGGAGGTGTGCTTGCTTTATTTTTTTAGCTTCTTTGGCCTAACATAGTGGTAACTAAAACTGGAAAAATGAGCGGATTGGGCAATGGGTCAATTTTTAGTATGGGCCACGTTGGGTTGACTTGCTGACACATTTTTCTTCGTTTCTTAGTTTTTAATAAATTGTTAAGTTGTTAATTAAAATCACAAAACAAAATATTATATCAATAATCTATATCTTTGAATAAAAATGATCTAGGAGGTTCTATGCAACTAAATTAGAGTTTAGGAAAATTTCAACCTCACTCGACCCATTTCCTTTTATCACAAATATTATAATTTGACTAGTTTCAAAAAATAAAAGCGACCCAAAGTAACCCATTCCAAAGCAATTACATTCACCTCGTGTGATAACTTACACCTTAAGCTTTTTTGTCATATTATAATCCGAAGAACTGTTTTATATGAAGTTCGTGTACGGTCCATTCAGTATTTGCTTGTTGCTGTGGGTCGTTTTCACTTAAATTAGCTTGTATAAAGTTATTGAAGAAGATGCATTTTCTATATCAGTTTAAATTCCGAATCCGTTTTTCAACTTTTAAATCCTGATTCGATGTACCAAAATTAGGTTATCTATGAAGACCTCCCATCAAACTTATGTGCTATTCGTGATTATATCGAGAAAAAGGAAGCAAAAAACTCTGTTGAAGTATGTAATGATGCATTAAACACAGGAGATAATGACATTAGATCCAGTTTTACTAGTGATGTTGGGAATGAGGGTCCATCGAAACAGTCGTCCAAGGGCAGTGATGAAAAACCTTCTAGAAGAAGACAGCGTGTTGTTGGGTTGCATAAGGATATTGAAGTACTCAAAGCTGAGCTCCTGAAATTCATTTCAGAACATGGACAAGAAGGATTTATGCCAATGAGAAGCCAACTCAGAAAGCATGGAAGATTTGATATGGAAAAGGCGATTTCACGGAGAGGTGGATTCAGAAAGTTTGCTTCATTGATGAATCTTTCTCTTTCTTATAAGGATCCCAAACCAAAAGGGTACTGGGATCACCTTGAGAATTTGAAAGAAGAGGTCAGTTTTGTACTTTCAACTGTGACTGTTTTAGAACAAGAATTTATTTGGATAATAATGACATTCAGTCAGAGTCCTAACGTACTTGTTTGAATAATTGACCATGAACCACTCTTTAGAAAAATATTGAATATTATATTTAGGTGTGGCAAAATGGGTGGGTCAGTAATGGGTTAAATCATGTTCATGACTTCAAGTCAACACATAAATTGTGGGTAGAATTCGAAACGGGTCAGATTGGGTTGAATCGAAAGGATTTTTCTTCACTACTTTTTATTACTGTAATACCATTTGACCCATTTCACCCTCTTCTGTTAAGTTGATTGTGCGACCCATTAAGAGAGATACAAAATCAGCCTATTCACAAATTAATGGGTCAAAATTGATATATCTAATCATAATTGACCTTAGGGCTGTCAGGGAACTTTCGCAGTTCCAGATTCCAAAAGTATTTTTAACAAATTTTATGTGTGTATGAAGAATAGTATCCACTACAGTTACTAAATCTAGCAAGGATAATTATTTGTGTTGATTTCATTGCTCTATTTTTTTATTTTTTCACCTTCACAGATTAGTCGTTTCCAGAAGAGTTGGGGGATGGATCCAGCCTATATGCCCAGTAGAAAATCATTTGAGCGTGGAGGTATATGTACTTGATTTCCATCTCGCATGATACATCCACTGTACTAATCATTTAATTTACATTTCTTATTACTTTTTGTCATGAACAAGAAAACAACATACCGTCTTTTGTAATCAGAGATTTTGACCATCATGATACAAAAACCATCTTTCTTGACAAGCTTTTGATCATTATAGTACAAGTACAAAACCCAGCTCACCCTCCTGGAGAAAGTTGTCCCTACATATAAATATGCTACTGCCATATCATGGAATCAGTTTATAGTGTATTTCGAATAGAGGTGGCAAAATGGGTAAAATTGGCACCTCAGGTTTTGAACTTATTCATAAGGAAATGGGTCAAAAGTTGCCCAAATCAACTTGTTCAAAAGCAAATGGATACAAATTGCCACCTCAGATTTTGGAACTTTTGGATATCTGGCCATCTGAAAAAGCATTATGATTCTTTATTGGAACAATATATGTATATATACCATATTGGTTATAAGTAAAAATAATAGTAACATTAATATTGGTAATAAAAATAATAAATAAAATTATATGTACTATTATTATTATTATTTTTCTGATTTATATACTATTATTATTATTATTAGTATTATTATTATTAGTATTATTATTATTAGTATTATTAGTATTATTATTATTAGTATTATTATTATTATTATTATTATTATTCTATTTTGTGTTTTGTTATACATACGGGTCTGCCGGAGGTCTTTCTGGAAGTAGTCTCTCTACCTTTGAGTAAGGGTATGACTGTCTACATCTTACTTCCCCCATATCCCGCCCTCGATGGGATCGGGTAGTGTTAGTATTTATGGAACCTATTGTTTGTTACATTTAGAAGTTCTCAAGATTCGTGAATTGAGTGAAAATCCTTCTAACTTTGAAGGGTATGTTTTCTGTAGGCCGCTATGACATAGCACGCGCATTGGAGAAATGGGGAGGTCTGCATGAAGTTTCACGTCTTCTCTCACTTAAGGTCAGACATCCTAACAGAATGCGAACCAGTGTGAATGATGGAGAGAAAGCACCATCTAAACAAGCTGTTTCACTGGACACAGAGAAGTGGATGGTGAAACTGAAAGATTTAGATATAAATTGGGTAGAATAACAAATTCATTAACTTTCTTTGTTCTTAGTGCAGTTCTCCAATCTGATAAATAGATAAACAGTGATCATGTGGACTAGTATGTAAATAGTACTTAGAAAATATATGATGTAGGGTTTAAAAAAGTTTATTGTGTACAAAAGCAAGAGCTAATTCAATAATGGGTTAAAGCTATAAATTAGCAACTTACCTTTTTGTAACGAAGTGAGTAACGTATCCATTTTATTACCAATGTGAGTAACCAACTCTTAAGTTTTGTTCCAATATTAGTAACATGGTATTTAATCACCGTTTAACTATCACCACTATTGGCATGTTGGTGACTTTAATATTTTTAATGACATGACATAGCACGTTAGATAGATTTATTGTACTTAAACTTATTTCTTGATAAAATCATTTGGAACACTAATTTTATAAATTGAATTTAACATAAAAGACCGGCTGTGGAAAAAAATTAGGGTAATAAATGAATTTCATTAAGAAATAAAGTTTAAGTACACTAAATATATCTAAGGTGTCATGCCATGTCATTAAAAAGTCTACAGGTCAGTGACATGTGAGCAATGGTGAATACTAAACGGTGACTAAAATACTATGTTACTAACATTGAAACAAAATTTAAGAGTTGGTTACTCACATTGGTAATTGTTGAGGCATGATCCCTAGTTAACTTGATTCTATGATGACAACAACTTGTTTATAACACAAAATATTTCTATGTATAACCGGCATACAAATCCCAAAAGATAGTTAAGCAGCACACTTTGTTATGTGTGCTGGGTCCAAAGGTAATCCTGTGAGGTGGCTCTGCTTAACCAGCACAGAGATTACAGTTTGGACAGCTTTCATGTACATCCAATAAAAATTGTTTCCTGAGCTAGCTTTGTTGTTATGCATTCAACTAAGTCAAAGATGAAGTTGAAAAGAGAGATTGAAGGCCCAAAGATTGAAATCTACATGTAGCCAGCTCAGAGAATAAAGATCACTATACTTGTGCAGATTGAGTATAGTGATATAACCAACACTTTGGAGCATCAACATACATCGAAACATCATCTGAGACATAGTACTTATGTACATCATTGTGGAGAATGGACGTTTGTAGCATGGTGTTCCCTCTACCAAATGTCAGCCAATACACTGGCCACGCGCGACATGAACTGCACTGTGTACAAGTCATAGCACACAAAGAGCATGTCCTACATTCTCCAATAGAATTCAAAGCACGTATCTGAAGATGTTACAAGGAAGGTGTTAGCTCTCCTGTAAATAGAGGACGTGAACAAATTTGTCAAGTGTGAATTTACGTTGAGTTTTGAGAGCATAGTCATTGCAGTATTAACAATCCTTTGTAACCAGCTCAGAGTGTGTTCTCTGTTCTTGGTATTGAGTGTTAATCTGTATTCAACAGTTAATTTTCTACTTTAGCTAAGTTGTAATTCTTTTATTTATATCAATAAATAATTAAGTTGAAAATATCAATGTGTCTCTTACATACTCATACCGTAAACTGTTCAAGTTATATAAATATGAAAATATTGTATCCCCCCCCCCCCCCCCCCCCCCCCCCCCCCCAACTATCTTGTTGTTAGGTTGGGATATCAGAGCAGATTGTTCTAATTTTAGATCAAAACTCTGCTTATCTGGAAAATGGCTCAGCATCTAGACCTCCCAAGTTTGATCCTAAGGAGTTTCAAGCTTGGAATTACAGGATGATGTTACACTTTGAGTCCATTAATCCATTAATTCCAGATATTATCTTAAATGGACCCTTCATTCCTATGATCCCTCTTACTGTTCCTGCATCTGATAGTGCCCCTGCGTCTACTTGAGATGTACCTAAAGCACCAAGTCAGTATACTGAAGAAGAAAGAATAAAAGTTGGCTTAGATGCTAAGGCAAGAACTAAAATTGCTATTTCACTCTCAAATTCTGTATATAATTCTATATGCAGATTGATTATCTTCTGCTAAGAAGATATGGGATGCTCTTGATGTAGCATATGAAGGCAAGGAGGAGGTTAAACAGAACAATATTATTGCTCTAGAAAGAGAATATGAAATGTTCTTTTGTCATAAAGGTGAATCTCTGGTTGACATGTATACCAGAATCCAGATTCATGGACAGTTAAATGATCTTGAAGCCATGAATGTTACTTATGATAACTTTTCAGTCATCAATAAGCTCATTGATTCATTACCACCTTCATGGGAACAAGCTACAACATCACTGAGAATCACTCATACTCTCAAGAATTTTGACTTAGCTTCATTGTATAGTGCTCTCATGAATCATGAGAAATCCAAAGTCATGTTAGAAAACAATGTGAAAGAGAACTGGAAGCTACCAGAACATGCTAGTTCTGCACTGGTTGTCGCTGAACCTAAGAAGAAGGATTCAAGGGCCATGGTTATAAAAAAGTCCAAAGCTGGCCAGGAAGAAGCTGAACCAAGTGATATAGAAGAGAGTGAAGAAGAGTAAAGTGTGATGAGAGCTGTGATGAAAATGATGTGGAGAATTTTGCCAATGGAATGGCTATGCTGGCTCTGAAGTTCAAGAAGTTCAACAAAAGAAAGGGCAAATGAGGTATCAGATTCAGCAGAAGAGGAGCTCAGAGAACTCAAGCAAACCAAGAATGTTTTCCAAAGCTGAGTGTTACAACTATGGTAAAGTGGGTCACTATGCTATTGATTGTGAGTCAAAGAAAGTCACATCACAAGCTGATACCTACTCCAAAGCTGCCAAGTACAAACCCGAATACAAGGCAATGAATGCTTAAATGAAAGCTGAGTCAAAAGACATGAAGAAAACTGAAGTCAAGGGTTTGATTGCTGAGTCACATGACTGGGATGATAGTGGTTCATCATCCTCATCATCATCCAATGATAGTGATAGTGATGATGAAGTGATAGGCAAGTATGGAAACTGTATGATGGCCAAAGAAGATACAATAGAGGAGAAGAATAAGAGTACATTTATGACAAATATGAGGGAAGTTGATACCGAGATGCAATCTGATGATTGGAATCCCTCTAAGCTATATAAGGTAGAAAACTCTATTCATATACTGATGATGAAAAAGCAGAAATGTTTGATTATCTCAGAATTGATCTAGACATGGCTTGCAAAAGGGAAGATGAATTTAAAATGACTATTGAAGAGTTAAAATCACAGATAAATGTTTTAGAAAATGAAAACAAATATCTTAAAAATGAAAAACTTGAACTGGAGTCAAAAGTTTATGCTTCCCAAGTCTATTTGCAAGAGACAGCTGACACTAAACATCAATTAACCACTCTTAAGAAGGTTATCGAATCCTGGTGTCACTATGCTCAAAGAACAACTAAATGTGTTCAAGAGCAAGTGCCACATTAGGTCAAAGCAATCTCAGGTGGTGATTATGAGGCAACTGCAGCAATGGCTGAGGTCACTATGATGGATCCAACATTGGAAACTGAAGCAATCTTACAAGAAACCTTTGCTAAGATTGTAGTTAGTAAGAATGTATTAACAAATAAATTTGTCAGAACTGCTAATCAAGTTGAATTCATAACCAAAATCATCGGGGAAACAAAAGCTGAAGGTTCTAGTAATTCAAGCAATGAATTTACTACTCTTCCAGCTTCCATGTGTGTTAGTGATAATTCTCAAATGAATCCAAAGGCAAATGTGCCAAACAGTTCAAAAGCTGGCTATACGGATAAACCCAAAGCTGGGTTAACTGTTGTATCAGGATGTGAAACATCCAAAGCTGGTTCTACGACCAGCTATGACTCCTAGAAAGAAGATTGAACTTATCGATACATATGTCTCTAAAGGTCAGCCAGCTGAAGGCAAGGGTAAAGTGTTAGTTGGTTTAACTGAAACTCAAATTTTAGCAAACAAGCTTGACCAGCTCACAACTCAAGTTCAACAACCGTTCATTTATAACACTCGGCAGTTGAACAAGAGTACTACCACAATGCCCAAAACTATCAGAACAACTCAACCCAGAAAAAGCAATAGGAAATGCTACAACTGTGGTGGGAGATCACATGTATTATCCCAAGAGTGCTGTTGAACAAGTTCACAGCACAGCAACCAGGTCAGAACCCAAAAAGTGTTCCACATGTTTTAACAAATAAAAAGAGTACAAGGAGGACACCAAAGACAAAAGTCAGTCCTCCTGAACCCATTTTAGGATGGGTTCCCAAAAAGAATTAATCTCTTATTGTTTGTGCAGGGCATTCATAAAAAAAAAATCTGGTAGACAGTGTATGTTCTCGGTATATGACCGGATGTAAGTCCATGCTACTAGACTACAAAGAAAAAGATGATCCAGTTTTCACATTTGGAGATAATTCTAAGGGTTACACTAAAGGTTCTAGAATATTAAGCAATAGGAATGTCACCTTTAAAAATGTAGCATATGTAGTTGGGCTAAAATACAATCTAATCAGCATTAGCCAACTTACAAATAGAAGGAAGGTGGTACAGTTTATAAAGAAATATGGAACTGTATTTGATATCATGGGAAAACCACTGCTGACTGCAAAGAGGCATGACAACATGTACCAAATTGACATGAATACAGCTGTCACCACAAGTGATACCAGTTTCTACTCTCAGTCAGCAGACAACCTGAAATGGTTATGGCACAAGAGGCTCTCACACCTCAACTTTAAGGATATACACAAGCTAGCAAGCAAGGGCTTAGTGTCTGGATTACCCTGTATGACTTATGTCAAAGACACCTCTATGTGAAAAGGGAAAGCAACACACAACATCATTCAAGTCAAAAAAAAGTTTCATCTATTGAGCAGCCACTTCACATGCTCCACATGGATCTATTTGGTCCTGTGAGCACTCCAAACCTGGGTGGTAAAAAATATACGCCGGTGATACTTGATGAATATTCAAGATATACATGGGTGTACTTTTTAAAGCAGGAGAGTGAAGCTGCAGAGGAGATTATCAACTTTTTCAAGAAGATGGAAGTATTGAATGGGCATCAAGTGAAGCAGATAAGAAGTGATCATGGTACTGAATTCATAAATCATTTATTAGAAGCATTCTGTGCTGAAAAGGGCATTTCACAAAACTTCTCTACTCTGAGAACACCACAACAAAATGGTGTTGCAGAAAGAAGAAATATAACACTGATTGAAACTGCAAGGTCAATGATTGTTGAGTTTGGTTTGAAAAGTCAGTTTTGGACATAAGTTGTTAACACAACACGTTTTACTCAAAACATATCATTGATTGTAAAAAGACATCAGAAGACAACTTATCAGATGTTAAAAGGAAGAAAACAAAATATTATTTTTTTCTATGTATTTGGAAGTCCATGTTTTATTCTCAATAACAGAGATCAACTTAGAAAGTTTGATGCTAAAGCTGATGATGGTATTTTTGTTGGATACTCTATTGTGTCAAAAGCATATAGAGTGTTTAACAAGAGAAGAGCGTGTATGGAAGAGTCTATTAACGTTACATTTGATGAAAACATACCACCTTACTTCTCTCTTCCTGTTGAGAATGAAGAAAATCCATTGGACTATGATGAGTTAGCTCAACCAGCTCCTTCTTCATCTAATCCCAATGCTGGTTATTCTGACCAGCATATGGATTCCCACATGTCCAATGAAGAGGCTTCAGTTACATCTCCTGGTACACCTTTACTAGAAGTTGTATTGAATATTGAGCCTATGGCAAGTTTGGATGAAGAATCGGAAGCAGATACTTCAAATTGTGACACTGCTAGTGCCTGCTGCTTAGAAGATGAAGAGGATGTTTTACTGCATGTACAATCAGCTCAGAAAACACAAACTGCAACTGCCGGTCAAACTAGCAATCAAAGAAGCAGTAGAGCACCTGAACCACTGATATATGCTAAGAAATGGACAAAGTCACATCCTATTGAGCATATTATTGGTGATCCAAGTGTTGGTGTGAAGACTAGGAGGCAAGCAACAAGTAACTTTTGTTTGCATGTTAATTTTGTTTCCAAGATGGAGCCCACTAAGATTGATGAATCACTTAATGATCCAAGTTGGGTTAGAGCTATGCAAGATGAGCTTTCTTAGTTTGAAAGAAACAAAGTGTGGAAATTAGTCCAAATGCCTGCTAATTAGACAATTATTGGTACTAAGTGGGTGTTCAGAAATAAGATTGATGAAAATGGAGTTGTGATCAGAAACAAAGCCCAGATGAATTGCACAAGGATTCAGACAAGAAGAGGGTTTGGATTTTGGAGAGATATTTGCCCATGTAGCAAGATTGGAAGCTATCAAAATATTCTTAGCTTTTGCAGCATACAAAGACTTTAAAGTATTTCAGATGGATGTGAAGTATGCATTTCTAAATGGGTAGCTGCAAGAAGAAGTATATATCAAGCAGCCTTCAGGTTTTGAATGTAGCAAATTTTCAAACCATGTCTATAAGTTAGACAAAGCTCTATATGGTCACAAACAGACACCTAGAGCTTGGTATGAAACACTTCATAATTTTCTAACTGATTGCAAATTTAAAGTTTGCAAAATTGATACCACTCTTTTTATAAAAGAAATTGATGGTGATATCATGCCTGTACAAATATATGCGGATGATATCATTTTTGGGTCAACTAATTAAAAACATTGTCTAGACTTTTCTAAACTCATGTATGATAAATATGAAATGAGTTTAATGGGAGAATTAACATTCTTTCTTAGTCTAGAAATCAAACATCTTGATGATGGTATTTTCATAAGTCAAAGTAAATACATAAATGATTTATTAAAGAAATTTGCCTATGCTGATTGTAAGCCAATTGGGACTCCAATGCAGTCGGCTATCAAAATTGATGCTGGCTCCACTGGATATCAATTGATGTCACTGCTTATAGAGGCATTATTGGTTCCCTTTTGTACCTTACGGCCAGCAGAGATCAGATATCATGTTTTTCACATGTCTATGTGCAAGATATCAAGTTGATCCTAAAGAGTCACACTTGCAAGTTGTAAAAAGAATTTTTAGGTACCTAAAAGGTACTCCAAAGACTGTGGTTTTGATCAAATTGGTTACTCAGATGCAGACTTTGCAGGTTGTAAGATTGACAGGAAAAGTACTACCGGTGGTTATCAACTACTGGGTACTAAGTTGGTGAGTTGGACAAGTAAGAAACAAAATTCGTGTGAACATCTACTGCAGAAGCATAATATGTGGCTGCGAAGCAGAATATGTGGCTGCGAAGCAGTTGTGCACAAATTTTATGGATGCAAAACCAGCTGAAAGACTATGACATGGTGTTTACAAAAACTCCCATCTACTGTGACAACACAAGCGCTATAGCAATCATCTGCAAACTTGTTATGCCATCAAGGACCAAGCACATTGATGGCAGATACCATTTCATAAGAGATCATGTTACGAAAGAAGATGTAGAGTTACATTTTATCTCTATTGACCGATAACTAGCAGATTTTTTTACCAAGCCCTTAGATGAAAAAGGTTTTAACTATCTCATCTCTGAGCTGGGTATGTTTGAGCTCTAACCATTTTTAATCATAAGGTTGTGAGGTTGCTTTGTTGTCTGTGTTGGTTCTATCGCAGCTTAGCATTGTTTAAGACCAACCAACATAGACATGTCCTTCACAACCAGCTCAGGCAGGTCATGGAAATTAAATTAAGCTTTTTATCAAATTTTTATATCTCTTCTGAATTAATTCTGTTTTCAAACTCAATTAAATGATATTAATTTGTCATAAATGATACTAAATAATTTGAAAACGTGGTATCTTGATTGGTTACTGTAGCAATTTTGTGGCTACACAAGTTGCCCATGTCTGCAACTGTAGCAGTTTATCCCTATAAAAGTAACTGTCACTGTTGCGTTTTCAGTTGGTTTTTTCTCTTCTAAACTATAATAACCAAATATCAACTGCACCGTTACTTGTTGCCGTGTCCCTTCCGAAAATTGCAAAACAATCAAACACTATCACCATCATAAAATCACAACCCCTGTTCTTCATTTCCAGATCTAAAACCACAAAACACACACAATGGCATTTCGATTTGAGTTAGTAAGCAACATGGCTAAAGCCACCGGTACACCAAATACAATGAAATCACCCTATCTACATATAACTATATCACAAATATGGTGATTCCTCCAAATTACTTGAATGAAGGTTACCATAATGTTGTTGCCTATTTCCGGCACTCACCAATTGAGTATGCCTTAACCACCACACCTGTTCATACATTTCGCCAGGCTCTTGTTGAGTTCTGGTACACTTGTAAAGTGGTTAGAAATAATAGTGGTGGATCTTACATTGACAGCAACGTGCAGGTCCATGCAGTAACATAACCAAACAGTTCTCACCCTACTTGTTAGTAATTTAGTATAATTGCGGGATATGGTTGTTAGACTTGGAAATGGGTTAGAAGGGTACGGAGTGAACGCCCATTAAGTTAATAACGTCCCTGAACCAAAACAATTGTGGAACAAGGAAAAGACCATGGGCGGTTTTGACCCATGTCAGTTTTGACCATGGGCAGTTTTGATCCATGGACAGTTTTGATATATTCTATGACAGTTTTGACCTATGAGCAGTTTTGACCTATGGTCAGTTTTGACATAGACAGTTTTGACCCATGACAGTTTTTTGACTCATGAAACATGTCGGGCAGTTTTGGCCCGTGGGGCAGTTTCAACCCCATGGACTGTGACTGTTAGTGTGTAAATAACTGACGGGACTTTATGATCATTATAGTTTTAATAATCCATGAACTCAAAGGTCAAGAAACTGCAACAGAGTAATGGAGGAAATTATTGGACCTTTAATTCCAATAACTCCCGTTATGATTGGGTATTCTATATATGAAAGTACATATCACATGAAAAAGAGAACACAACACTAAACACTTTCTAGCACCAGGGTTCTCGTATTGTTGCCTCAATTAAGACATCACTCTTTATATTATCCCAAAACAAAGTTCATGTAACCAAGACATATATGGTTGAATTGTTGTTTTCGGAAAATGATAACACGATTCAAAGAGATATCTGGTGATTGAAATCTTTAAACGTTATACGGTTAAAACCAACACTACTCGCACCACAGAACTCCAAAGTGTTTCCTC
Source organism: Gnaphalium uliginosum (assembly GCA_963930675.1). Lineage (NCBI taxonomy): Eukaryota > Viridiplantae > Streptophyta > Magnoliopsida > Asterales > Asteraceae > Gnaphalium > Gnaphalium uliginosum. The sequence goes on from OZ005683.1 coordinate 33,396,358, forward strand.
TCTAGTCAACCTCCTACAATTTCTGGTGGTTCACTAGAAATTCAAGGCAACTCGATGTGCATATTATATTTACATGTAGCAGATGATGACGTAAAGGTGCACCATTTTGATAAAAAAAAAAAAAAAAGTTACAAGTCAACTCAATATTGTTGTGTTAAATATCGATGTAACCTGGCCATTGCATTAGACGATAATGACCCGAGGATACTTCAGCAGCAGCGAGATCTCCTCCGATGATGTGTTTCCATGACTTGTAATAAGCCAAAGGATCTTCTCTTTTGTTTTCATCTTTGTAGACAAGGCTGATACCGTACTCTCTTACATTTGCATAATCTGGTCTATTGCTATCATAGAAAACCAAATTCTCATTATCATTAATAAAATAAAACTTTGCGCTAACGCGAATGCTAACTTCATCACCATCTTCAAATTCTTTGTTTCGAAACATCCAATGGCTTAACCATACTACAGCTTCAGCACCGTATATAAACTCATAATTTTCTGGGTGAACAAATGTTATCGGTTGGTAAGTCCAGGAACAGTTCTTTGTCAAATTTCGTATATGGATTCTTGACGGACCAATTTCCTTGGGGCTTGAAATTGTACTCACAATGCAAATATTTAGCCCACAAATCTTACGATTCTTAGGAGATGATTGCAAGGTAAATGATGAACCCTTGCTTCTATGAGTGAACCACTTTGGAACCTCTTGCCCTTCAAGATATGTACTGAATATTCCATGCTCGTAAAGCATCTGTCACATCCAAATTTTATTAGCCTCATTCACATACATGCATATATCGAAGGGTTTATAGTTTGGGAGTGTATCGAACTTTGCACCTTCTACCATTGTATGCATCCAACTTTGAAACTTCCTATTGTATGTATTTATATTTTAAAACTGTCTATTGTGTTGGGATATAAAGAAGTTAATACTGCTAAAGTCTACAAGTTAGTACTGCCAGTTCACTTCAAAGTTTCTACTGCCAGAGCAAGATGAAGATTAGTACTGCCAGATATCAGGATTAGTACTGCCAGTACATTCTACTGAGTTAGTACTGCTAGTAGGATTCCAGGATTAATACTGCTGGTATGATTTGTGGAGTTAGTACTGCTAGACCAGTTTCCATTGTTTCTACTGCTGACCTTGTCCAAAGGATATGCGGCGCACATGGGTCTGCATTTACCTAATCTTGACAAAGCATGCACGACAAAGCATGGAATGCTTTACGGCTACAAGACATGACTTCTATGCATTAATTACAATAACGTGTAATTGGAACTCTACAATTTATAAGTAGAGTTCCATACTTTAACAGCATGCGTGCTTAATACCCTGGTGTATAAATATCATCCTTGTGTCTCTAGTAAAAAATATAGAACACATAGTTTAGTCAGCTTCAAGGTTATTGTAACCCTAATACAATCAAGTGTATTCGTATTATTAATCTTAATAATATTGAAGTTTTTGTTATTCAACTTGTGTGTTTTATTGTTCTTTGTCTATTGAAATACAAACATCCATACAAAACATACATACAACTTCCAAACTTAACAAGTATTATTCCGCAAATTTCTTGTTAAGAAGTTCAAGCATAGTAAAAACTTAATCTTGATCTTGATCAAGTCGATCCTGACAAGTGGTATCAGAGCATAGGTTGCTTTGAACTTTTGGAAGTCAAAATTTGGTTTGTTTAAAAGTTATTTTCAAAAACTTTTATAAAATGTCTTCTGAAGAAACTCAGGCAAATAAAATCCCCATACTCAGGCCAGATGAGTATGATATGTGGAAAAATAGGATGAAGCAGTACATGTTGCTTACAGACTATCAACTATGGGATATTTGTGTAAATGGTCCTAAGTATCTTGTTAATAGTGATGGTGTCAGGATTCCAAGGGCACCACCAAGTACAGATGCTGAAAGAAAAGAAAGAGCTACAGAATTTAAAGCTCTTAGCATTCTATTGATATCCATTCCTAATGAATATCAAAGAAAGTTTGAAAATTGTGAGGATGCAAAGGTTCTTTTAGAATCAATAGAGAAAAGATTTGGTGGCAATGAAAGCACCAAGAAAAATAAAAGATCCCTTTTAAAACAACAATTTGAAAACTTTAAATCTGTAAGAAATGAAACATTAACACAAGTCTTTGACAGATTTTCTAAACTTGTGGGTGATCTTGAAAACCACAATGTTAAGATTGACAAAGATGATCTTAACAGAAAGTTTCTAAGATCACTTGGAGATGAATGGACCATGTATACTGTTGCTTTGAGACAGGGCAGCAATCTGGATGATAAGGAGCTTGATGATCTATACAATGATCTAAGATCATTTGAGCCAGAAGTAGAAAACAAGAAGCAAGCCTCTGGATACACTACAAATATGCAGAATGCTGCATTCATGTCATCAGGAGGAGTACAGGTAGATCCAAACTCAGCTTATGTATCCACTTCTATGGTTACAGGTTCTGCATCTGGGTCATCATCAAAAGACAAAACTGGTGATCAAGTGTTGGAAGCATTCTTTGCCAGTCATGTGAATTCATCTCTGACAAATGAAGAGCTTGAGCAAGTTAATCCAGATGATCTTGAAGAGATGGATATTAAGTGGCAGATGGCCATGTTGACCGTAAGGGCAAAGAGATTTATGCAAAGAACTGGGAAAAACAACTTTGCATATAAGAGAGAAGATGGAGCAGGATTTGATAAGAGCAAAGTTGAGTGCTTTAAGTGTCAAAAGAATGGACACTTTGCAAGAGAATGCAGAAGTACTGGAAGAGCTAATGATAGTGGCCAAAGGGCAGGGAGCTTTAATGGAATGCAAAGAAGAAACATTCCAATTCAAAACAATTCAAACTCAACAGCACTGATGTCACAAAATGAGTTTGAATTTGATTGGAGTGATCAAGAAGAGCATGCTGTGACAAATCAAGCTTTAATGGCCATTACAGAAGCAGAAGCAAAATCTCCTGAAGTACCTCAAGAGGTACAAAATAAATTATGTTCATCTATCTGCATGAAAACTGTTAAACACTATAGAGACCATAATTTATTTATCTGTGCTGAACTTGAAAAGTGGGAAGTTAGGAATAGAAGCACAATTGCATCAATTGAAAACCTAGAACAACAAATAAAAGCATATCAGAAGAATGAATCACAATATGTGTATGATATTGAATATGCTAGGTGGGAAAGAGATTGTCAAAAGAACAAGGTTGATGAGTTGAGCAAAGATTTAGAGAATGTGAGAGCTGAAAGAGATAGTATTAAACTGAAAATAGATAATCTAGAAAATGCTTCTCAAAACGTTCAAAATCTAATTAAATCTCAGATTCATGATAAACTCAAAACTGGATTGGGATACAACAATGTTCCTCCACCTTATAACAACAATTACTTTCCTCCAAAATGTGATACTGAGATTGAAACTTTAAAGGAGAATGTAGAAATTGAAGTTATAAAGGCTGATCCAATCAAAAGTTTAGCTGAACCTGAGATAGATTTAGATAATGTAGAAATCACTAGTTGGGTATCTGATGATGACATAGAAGGAGAACTTACTGAGCTAGTTGAATCAACTAAGAAAGATATTAAGAAAGTAAGCAGTGCATCAGATACTATCTTAACTGGTAATAAACTAGCAGAGGGTAAAAGATTACTCAAAGAAAAGGATAAGTTTATATCTGCTCAAAAGAAGAACACCACTAACAAGAATAAAAAGAATCAAGCCTGTGATAAATGTAATTGTAAAGCAGGTATTCAAATACCATACAATTATACAAAATCTGTTCCTAGAGGAAATCAAAGAAATTGGAACCAAATGGTTTCACAAAAACTAGGAAAGAGTTTTGTCATGATTAAAGAAAAGGCTTGTTACATCTGTGGTAAAACAAACCATCTTCAGAATGAGTGTCAATATAATCCAAGAAATAAAAGGGTTATGAGATCACCATGGACAGTTACTGACAGAATTAATCATCACAACTTTAAAACTAAAATTAATTATGTTAATACTGTGAAGAAAATAAAGGCTCAATCAGTTAATACTGCTGTGTCAAAATTTACTACAGCAGCATTAATCAGAAACAGAGCCAACAGTACTAAGACTCAAACATCATTAAAAATTAATACTGTCAGGCGTATTAACACTGCTATCAATGTTAATACTGGTAAGCAGAATACTACTGCTTCAGTTAAAACTGTTGCACCAGTTAATACTGGTAGAACAGTTAAAACTGCTCAGGCAATTAATACTGCTAGGCAGGCTGCGAACAGAATTAATACTGCCAGGCATATTAACAAAATTAATACTGCCAGACATATTAATACTGCAAACAGAATTAATACTGCCAGACATATTAATACTGCAAACAGAATTAATACTGCCAGACATGTTAATACCGTTGGTCATCTTAATGCTGTTAATAAGTCTAACATTCGTTGGATTTGGAAACCTGTGCCTACAATAAAATCAAAAGTTTCCAAAACCAACAGTACACCACAAGCAGTGATTCTTGAAAGAGTTGACTTTGTGGATGTACAAGGGAGACCCAAAACCAGATTGGTTTGGGTTCCCAAAGAAAACTGATAATCCTTATTGTTTTATCTGTGCAGAGCAAGCCAAGAAGTTTGTGGCATGTTGATAGTGGATGCTCAAGGCACATGACGGGGGATAGAAGTAAGCTACAGAACTTCAAGGAGATTGATGGTGAATATGTAGCTTTTGGAAGTAATCCTAAAGGTGGTAGGATTACAGGAAAAGGAACTGTCAACAGTGATAAGATAAGCTTTCAAGATGTTTATTATGTTGAACAGTTGAGATTCAATTTGCTAAGTGTGAGTCAAATCACAGAGAAAAAGAATCCAGTTCTTTTTACTGACACAGAATGTTTTATTCTTTCTGATAAATTCAATCTAGATGAAAACATGATTTTAATGAAAGTTCCCAGAAAGAATAATGTGTACTGTTGTGACTTAGCAAACATGAAACCTCAACAAGATTTAAACTGTCTTATCTCAAAGGCATCTGTTGATGAGTCTGATCTTTGGCATAGAAGAATGTGTCACATGAATTTCAAAACTATTAACAAACTGGTTAAAAACAAACTTGTTAGAGGTTTACCTGAAAAGACATATTCATGTGATGACCATTGTGTTGCATGTTTAAAGGGGAAGCAACACAAATCTTCTTATAAGACCAAAGGTGTGAACTCAAACTTTTCTTCTTTACATCTACTGCATATGGACCTGTTTGGACCAACCAATGTCAGTAGTATAGGAAAGAAAGTTTATTGCTTGGTGATCATTGATGATTTTAGCAGATTTAGTTGGGTATTTTTTCTTAGAACTAAGGATGAAACAGGTGAAATGCTTAGATCATTCATTACTAGGATTGAAAACCAAACTAATCAAAAGGTTAAAATCATTAGATCTGATAATGGAGCAGAATTTAAGAATCATGAGATGAATAAATTCTGTGAAACAAAAGGAATAGAAAGACAGTTTAGTGCTCCTAGAACTCCACAACAAAATGGAGTAGCAGAAAGAAGAAATAGGACACTAATTGAGGCAGCTAGAACCATGTTAGCAGATGCTAAACTACCAATGACTTTCTGGGCAGAAGCAGTTAGTACTGCTTGTTATGTTCAGAACAGGGCACTAGTAGTAAAGCCTCATAACAGGACACCATATGAATTGTTTTTCAAAAGAAAACCCTTGATTAGCTTTTTAAAACCATTTGGATGTCCTGTTACTATCTTAAATTCCAAAGATCACCTAGGCAAGTTTGAGAGCAAGGTTGATGAGGGAGTCTTTGTTGGATACTCTTCCCAAAGCAAAGCATACAGAGTATTCAACCATAGGACTAGAATAGTGGAGGAAACCATGAATGTGACCTTTAATGAACATACACCCAGTGTTGTGGGAAAAGGTCCAGATTGGTTATTTGATATTGATGCTCTAACCCAATCTTTCAGATATGTGTATGAGTCATCAAATGCAGGTACAAATGCTGGTGAATCAAGTGCAGCAAACCAGAACAAAGATACACCATTAGAGTACATTACTCTACCTTTCTGGTCACCTGATCCACTTGAAGTTCTTCAACCTCCTCCACAACAACAAGCTCAGAGTTCAGAACCAATCACATCAAGTCAGGAACAGTATGGTGTTTATGATGATGGCCATACCTCCTCAGATCCTGAAATGCTTCCAGAAGAAGAAGCAAATGGTGTGAATACATCTGAGAATGCAGAAAGAAGTGCAGATGAAATTGCAGAAGAAAATGTAGATGAGAATCAAGATCCAACTAGTCTATCCTTGTCTGAGACTAGCATTCTCATAGAACAAAATGATACAAACTTGGAATCTGGGATTCCTATGTCATCTACTGGTCAGTATCAACAATACAAAGCCTATCATCCATTGGAGAATGTAATAGGTGATATTGACTCTGCAATGCAAACCAGAAGATCTGCCAGATTAAATGAAGAAGACATCAATACTTCTTTATTTGTCTGTTTTCTATCTCAGATAGAGCCCAAGAAGGCAAATGAAGCCTTGAAAGATCCAAGTTGGGTTGAAGCAATGCAAGAAGAGCTGCTTCAGTTTAAGATTCAAGATGTTTGGACATTGGTGGATCTTCCAAAAGGAAAAAGGGCTATTGGAACAAGATGGGTATACAGAAACAAGAAAGACGAGAGAGGCATTGTGATCAAGAACAAAGCAAGGCTAGTTGCTCAGGGATATTCTCAAGAAGAGGGCATTGACTATGATGAAGTCTTTGCTCCTGTAGCTAGAATAGAAGCAATTAGGTTGTTCTTGGCATATGCATCTTTTAAGAATTTCAAGGTATACCAGATGGATGTAAAGAGTGCATTTCTATATGGCACTATTGAAGAAGAGGTTTATGTATGCCAACCATCAGGATTTGAAGATCCCAAGCATCCAAATAAAGTGTACAGATTGGACAAGGCACTTTATGGACTGCATCAGGCTCCTAGAGCATGGTATGATACTTTATCAGTTTATCTGTTGGAGAATGGTTTCAAAAGAGGTGCAATTGACAAAACCTTGTTTATCAAACGAATTAGAAATGATATCCTACTAGTTCAAGTCTATGTAGATGATATTATCTTTGGTTCAACAAGGGATAGTCTTTGTAAAGAATTTGAAGCTCTTATGCACCAGAAATTCAAGATGAGCTCTATGGGAGAATTGACTTTCTTTCTAGGATTACAAGTTAAACAGCAGAAAGAAGGGATCTTCATAAGTCAAGGAAAATATGTTAATGACATTCTGGAGAGGTTTGGATACAAAGATGTAAAGATTGCTAGCACTCCAATGGAGACACACAAACCATTGCATGCAGATCTTGAGGGGGAGGATGTTGATGAACACCTCTACAGATCTATGATTGGGTCCCTCATGTATCTGACCTCAAGCAGACCAGACATTATGTTTGCTGTTTGTGTCTGTGCTAGATTCCAGGCAAATCCTAAAATGTCACATGTTCATGCAGTCAAGAGAATTTTTAGATATCTCAAAGGTCAACCAAAACTGGGACTTTGGTATCCTAAAAATTCTTCCTTTGACTTGATTGCATACACTGACAGTGATTATGGAGGAGCCAATATGGATAGAAAATCTACATCTGGGGGTTGTCAATTTTTGGGAGGAAGACTTGTGTCCTGGCAATGCAAAAAGCAAACTACAGTTTCTACATCTACAGCAGAAGCAGAATATGTTGCAGCATCAAGTTGCTGTGCTCAAGTGCTTTGGATTCAGAATCAGATGTTGGACTATGGTTTGACCTTTCTAAATACTCCCATTTTTATTGATAACAACTCTGCTATCAGTATTATAAATAACCCTGTAAAACATTCTAAAACTAAGCACATTGAAATCAGATACCATTTTATAAGAGATTGTAATGAGAAAAGATTAATTCAGATTTTTAAAGTTCATACTGATAATCAGTTTGCAGATCTGTTCACAAAAGCATTTGATGTGGGTAGATTTACATTCCTGGTTACAAGTATTGGAATGATAAATTCTTCATAAATCTTTGATTAATACTGCTCTTTGCAAAACCTTGTGCTTCTTAATGGGTTAATACTGATCCACTAATTTATACTGTATGTATTCTTAGTGCTGTCAATACTAATGCTGCTTGTTACTTTTAGTACTGCTGGTGTTAATATTGATAAGTAATTTTAATACTGCTGATAAAATTAGTACTGTCATTAATACTGCTCTACTACTTAAGGATAAAAGTATTCTTACTACTGCCAACATTAGTACTGCTTGTTACCTCTAAGCACTGACAATATTGATAGTGTGATTATTTTTAATACTGCTATCCTCATTTAGTACTGCTGTTAATGATTAGCACTATTAATACTGCTAATGTAGTTTCCATTACTACTGTTAGTCATTATTAATACTGCTGTCTGTAACTAACATATAATAGTACTGCTTTTCTTAGTTAGTACTGTTAGTTATATTAGTACTGCTGGTTGTGATAAAACGGTTTCTACTGCTAGCATAATTTTAGTACTGGGCATGTTTTAGTACTGCTCGTACAAAATTCCTAATTTAATACTGCTAGTGCAATTTATTCTATTTTAAAATTAGGGCATTTAATGCTGCTCCTTTTCAAATAGTATAAATAGCAAACCTTTTTCACTGTTCGCTTTTCACCTACTGTTAATCTCATACAACCAAAAGCGATAAAAAAATTCATCTTTTCTCAAGAAAATTTTGCTTTTCAAACTTTCACTTCTAAAATGACTTCTTCTCCATCTTCTAACGCTGTTTTACCAACTGCCGATAAGCACAATCTGCGTGCTTATCTGCTAAAACCCAAAGGAGCAGAAGATTTTTATGAAATTGTAAATTTTCTTAAAAATAGCAACTTAATGGTAGCACTTTCTGTCAACCCTATCATTTTTATTTCACATATAAACGATTTTTGGACTTCTGCTGAAAAGACAGAAGTTGATGGGGTGGCTACCATTTTTGGCCACGTTGCAGGGCAAAATGTCCGAGTTACAGAAGCATCCATTCGTGCTCATCTTCAACTTCACGATGAAGAAGGTATAGAATGTTTATCTGTATCTGAAATTTATGAAAATCTACTGTTGCTAGGGTATGAGGGGGAGTTGAATAAACTAACTTTTTGGAAATCCATGTTCTCTCCCCAGTGGAAATTTTTAATTCATACCCTGCAACAATGTATATCTCAAAAAAGGACTTCATGGGATCAGTTCAGCAGTAACATAGCCTCCGCTTTGATCTGCTTAGCTAATAACATGAAGTTCAATTTTTCAAAAATGATTTTCACTGGAATGTTGTATAACCTGGAACATCCCGACTCAAAATTTTTGATGTATCCAAGGTTTTTACAACATATTTTTGATAATGAGTTAACTAACCTACCAAGAGTTGGTGGTAAAATTGTTCTCCTCTCTCATACACAAAAACTATTTTCAAACATGAGGAGAACAGGGTTAGTTAAATGTACCACTTTTTCTGGGAGGGTCACAAATTTGACTGCACATATGCTTAGTGCACCCTCCACAGCAGATGAAGAAGTAGCCATACCCACTACTTCTCAACCCACATCTGCTGTCAAATCCAAAAAAAACAAGGGACTCCAAGCCAACCTCCAAGAAAGCCACAAGGGCTAAGAAACATGCACCTGAGGCTCCTCTTCCTCAGATGCATCAGCCAATTGATTTAAATGAGGTGGTTATTGAAGAGGTAGGTGATCATATGGAAAGGGCTGCCACTACTGATTCTGCCCCATTGGGAGAACAGGATAGTGGTATTGGAACTAGGACCCAATCCATGGCAACACAGGAGGCAGAGATTCCATTGGATTCTTCTATTGCAGAAGATCCAGTGGATATCAATGCATCCAGTGGTCCCCGGTGCCAAGAAACCACAAGGGGGGCTAGTGATGCTCAGACTAGGTCTGAGACACTAGCTAAATCTTCCAATGATCCATTAAGAGAGGGTAACACTTCTGGAAATGGTGAGGATAGCTTATCACTAAATGAATTGACGATTCTATGTACCAATTTATCTGAAGAGGTGGCTAGGCAGAAGGAAATGCTAGCATCTCAAGGTGATGAGATCTCAAGGTTGAATGAGTTGGTGGAAATGCTGCTAGAAAAGATTAATACTGCTCCAGTTACTACTGCTGGGATTGGTGAGCCAGTTAGTATTGCCAGTGCAGATGCAGTTTGTACTGCTGGGATAAATAAGCCAGCTGTAGTTAATGAGGAGATTGCTGCTGCTGAGGTATTGATAAGGGTGTCTGAGAGCCCAAAAGAAAAGAAAAAACAAAAGCTAAAAGGTGTGAGCATCCAAGAACCATCAGAACACACACCAACAAGAAAAGCACAGCAGGTTGGGGCCAAAGATAAGGGTAAAGGGATAATGATTGAAGAAGTCAGACCTCTGAAAAGAAAACATCAAATAGAGGCTGATGAGGAATTGGCCAGAAAGCTACAGGAGGAGGAAAGGATGAGGTATACTGAGGAAGAAAGAGAAGCTGAGCTACAGAGACTATTAAATGAAAAGAAAAGGAGAAAGTCAGAGGCTAAATATAAGAAACAAAAAACAAAGCCAAAGACTAAAACTCAGTTGAAGAAGGAGTTCATCACATTCCTCAAGGGAGCTGGATTTCATGTAAAAATCCTGGCAACCCTCCAATTTGAAGATCTAAAGAGGATGTATGAAAGGGAGCTTGAAAGAATGAAAAAGGGAACAGAAGATATAAGGTGGGAAAAAGAAAAGAAGCTGAAAGGTATGCATGATACACCTGCTGCAGAGGTTATCAAAACTTTTGAAAGAAAGAAAGGATCTGATGAGAGACCAAGTGAAGGGTACTTTGAGAAAGTGCAGAAGAAGCATAATGATGAGAAGGGTGTGCATACTGATGTGCCATCCACAGCTCAAGATGATGGTTTGATCAGAGAAATGATAGTGGTTGAAACAACCCTTACTCCAACCCCATTGGCTACAGATTATCCAATTCTAGATTGGTTTTTCACAATGGGAAATGATAAGAAGAAATACTATAAAGTTGTGAGAGCTGGAGGTATAGAAGAAAAATATGCTGCAATTCTGACCATATTCAGAAGCTGTACCAGAAGAGACTTGGATCAGTTATGGGAAATTGCACAAAGAAAATATGCCAAGCAGGGACATTTTGATGATAATAAGCTTCTGTATGATTGTCTTCTTCAAATGTATAAACCCAGTATGGAGATGAACATATTCAGAAAGGGATTTGTTCCTGTAAACAAATGGTATTGCTATGACTTATGCAGAGTACATGTTATCCACCAGAAAGATGCAGAAGTTGGATATTTCCTAATGGATAAGGAATATCCCTGGAATTTATCTGTGCTCAAACATATGCTGCAACTGAAGGTAAGCTGTACAAATCTCAGAGTTGCTTCAGAACTGATCAGACAAATCCAAGCATATCTCCGGAGCAAATTAAGAAGAGAAACTTAATCTATTTGAGTGAGAGATTAAGTTTAGGGGGAGATTGTTGGGATATAAAGAAGTTAATACTGCTAAAGTCTACAAGTTAGTACTGCCAGTTCACTTCAAAGTTTCTACTGCCAGAGCAAGATGAAGATTAGTACTGCCAGATATCAGGATTAGTACTGCCAGTACATTCTACTGAGTTAGTACTGCTAGTAGGATTCCAGGATTAATACTGCTGGTATGATTTGTGGAGTTAGTACTGCTAGACCAGTTTCCATTGTTTCTACTGCTGACCTTGTCCAAAGGATATGCGGCGCACATGGGTCTGCATTTACCTAATCTTGACAAAGCATGCACGACAAAGCATGGAATGCTTTACGGCTACAAGACATGACTTCTATGCATTAATTACAATAACGTGTAATTGGAACTCTACAATTTATAAGTAGAGTTCCATACTTTAACAGCATGCGTGCTTAATACCCTGGTGTATAAATATCATCCTTGTGTCTCTAGTAAAAAATATAGAACACATAGTTTAGTCAGCTTCAAGGTTATTGTAACCCTAATACAATCAAGTGTATTCGTATTATTAATCTTAATAATATTGAAGTTTTTGTTATTCAACTTGTGTGTTTTATTGTTCTTTGTCTATTGAAATACAAACATCCATACAAAACATACATACAACTTCCAAACTTAACAAGTATTATTCCGCAAATTTCTTGTTAAGAAGTTCAAGCATAGTAAAAACTTAATCTTGATCTTGATCAAGTCGATCCTGACAAGTCGATCCTGACATATTGTATGTTTGTTGGCTACATACATTGACATTTTCTTTGTACGTTTTATACACACAACAGTAAGTTAAATGCATATAATAGACGGTTTTAAAACTTGAATATATACAATAGGAGGTTTTGTATTGGATTCATACAATAGTAAAAGGTTGAAAGTTCGATACACTCTCAAACTATAAACCCTATATTGAAAGAGGAAGTTAAAGGTAGATAAAGATCGAGATCGATCACCTGTCTTGACATTGTTTCTCCTGTGCATTGATAACATCCATCAGAATCAGCCATTGACACCAAGTAATATCTCAGATATTCTATATTAATCCAACCCAAACTATTTAGCATCTCGTCATCAATTTCTGATAAAGCTTCCAGTCTGAACTTGTCTTGAATCTCAGTCACATTAGAAGCATCAAAATAATGGACATCTGGTGGTGCTGACTTTTCTGGATGAAATGTTACTTCCTCCAGTGAGTAACAGTTATATATGTTCAAATGCTTTAATGTGTTTGGAGCACATAAGACACTTTTTAGGCTACTGCACTGGACTAAAGTAAGTCTCTCCAGCCTATGAAGGCTTCTAACACAGTCAGGTAGAGAAACAATTGGATTCTCATCTAAATGTAATATCTTCAACATTGATAGGCTACTAAAATCCTTAGGAAAGGATTCGTTAGACAGATTACTTTTTTTTAGGGACAAACTTACTAATGAGTTTGGTAAAGAGATCGCAGAGATCTTCAAACTTATCGGTATTGCCATCACGATGGCAGAGGAAGAAACATGGGACTCTATGTTAACATTGTCAGCCGTTATAACTTTTAGTGATTTCATACCCGTCATGTCAATTGGAAATTTACTAAGATTTGAACAACCATTTATTGATAGTTTGGTAAGGTTCTCTAACTTTCCTATGGTTTGTGGAAGCTCTTTCAACTCAATGCATCCACTCAAATCAAGTACTTCAAGTTGATGACAATAATTCCCAATTGACTCACATAGCTCGTTTAGACATTTACATCCTGCGAGTATCAACTTTTCAAGTGCAGGAAACCAAGAGAAGTGACCCACACTAACAAGTTCATGACAACTACTGAGATTAAGAACCTTGAGTGACCTGAGAAGCTGTTAAAACAAGCATATTAGCGTTACCTGAGATAAACAAGAATTGAAATGAAACTATGTAAAAACTTCTGATCTAGTACCTTGGGCTCCTCCCAAAGTCTTTGTAGATTGCTGTTAGACATGTCAAGAGCAACCATATTCTCCATATGTATGTGTGAAGGTATACAGCTCAAAAGGAATCCATGCATGCACAGCCATACTAAACCTTTTGGAAAATTCTCGTAGGATCCTTCGAGTTGTACATAGTTGAGTTGGAGTAGTCTTAGGTTACACATTTTTCTAAAACTAAGTGCCTCAAAACTTTTTTGAGGGTAAACTAGAGAACACAAACGGAAAACCGGATCACATAACTATTAATTAATTAACATAAAAATATGAGAACCATAATGATTAGTAAAATAATCTAGAGTTGCCAAAAAAACACCTTCATATTCCCTCTCATTGGTACTACTTGAGCTACATTGAGTCTCAGTTTTCATGTCAAGGAAGAATCCTTGAATCTTTGCAGTTCCCTAAGAACAAAATAAATAGCAAAATATTAAAGTTGTGTAATTACACAATACAAATAAATCAAGGTGTAAGGGTTCTAAAATGTAGCAAAATATGACCAAATAGCTATTGTGTGTATTAACTTACAAAACCTCTAGTGTATGCATCTAACTTTCAATCTATTGCTATTTGTATGTAATTTTTTGACATGACAATTTGTATGGATGCCACGTGGTTACTTATATAGATGACACTTCAACGAAATGACACACACACACAGAGGTTTTGAAAATTCAATACACATAATAAATTTGTGGTCATAGTTTATTACATTTGAGGGACACTTATCCCATAAATCAAAGGGCACATACTAGGCATACTTCATAGTTCATAGTTAAATACCTTTCTACTTTGCAACACATCCAAACACTCCTTGTAATGCCATAATAGACTACGCTTCCATGGCTTCATAGGTGATTCTTGACGGACTATATCTCTCCCCATATCTTGAAGAAGTTGATGCATTTCCAACTTATTAGATGACCCGACTTTGAGAAGGCATCTATTGATGAGAATTTTGATGCCAGATGATTTGCATATACCGCAAGCTTTCAGTATGTCCTCAGTGAACGTTCTATCTTCTCTAACAAAATAACAAGCAATGTGCTTAAACAATTCCTTGTCGTTTTCATACGGCAATGAGTCAAAACTTATCTTCAGGACCTCTTGGATATCAGGATTTATTTCTTTTCCAAGTGATTCTACGATATCCTCCAATGTACGTTCACCATTATATACGACACTACCCAAAACTTCAAGAGCCAATGGGTGTCCTCTGCAATACCTTACAATCTTTATCGACTCCTTTTTGTCATCATCTTTGGGTTCTTCACGTCGAAAAGCGTGCCAACTAAAAAGCTGCAGTGATTCCTTCTCATTTAAGCCTTCAAGTAAAAGCTTTTTATGCGTTAACGGTCGAAGTTTTGTTTGAAACAACCCACATTTTTCTGTTAATGAGTCACTTTTGGATGTTATTATAATTTTGCTTCCCGGATGAAGGCTGTTTGTCCCAAGCAAAACATCCAACTGCTTAAACTTACTTATACCATCAAGAACAAGAAGAGTTTTGTCTCTAAGCAAAGATTCCTCAATCTGACAGGTGCCCATATCAGTATCGCTAATGTCCTCCCAAAGTCCATATCGAAGATCTTTAAGGATCTGTTTTTGTAAATTAAGCAATCCTTTTGGTGGACACCTTTCTATATCTTTTAGAAAGCAGCTTCTTTCAAATTCATGATAGTGCAACTTAAAGATATACTCGGCCAAATGTGTCTTTCCAATCCCAGCCATTCCCCATATTGTCAGAATGTCAGTGGCGTGTGAAGATCCATCTTTCAAGAATGAATTGATTTTTTTTAATCGAAGACTCCATCCCAATTATCTTTGGGATTTTACTTCTTTTGTGTAGTTCTAATCTGCTATTGATCTCTTTAACTATATCTATAATAAGTTTTGTCTCTGGCGTACTGATATCAGTGAAAACAAGCACATATTAAGTAATTAATTAATTAATTAATTAGTTAAATAATGATAACAATACTAAGAATAATAAGTTCATAATGCAAAGTATCCTTCTTATCTTACTTATATTCATATACTAAGAGAGTATCCCGTTCCTACGGGATGCTCTCCTTATCCTAAATCCAATGTCACATCGTTAGAGTTCATTCTTCAATCCATCATGCCATGACATACAAATTTTGGTTAAATTAATATTAAATGAGGGTCACTAAAAAGCATAGGCATAATGAAAAGAAGTTTAATAGTTACATTATTATAAAGGAATTGATAAAAAAAAAAAAAAAAGTTGTCTTATTAATGTTTAAACAATGGAGAAATGTTAAAAAAAAAAAAAAGTCAAACACTTTTTTTTATGAAAAGTATCTCTTTTACGGCCAATGAAGATTACAAGTTATTTCAATAAATAAAAATCCTAAAGTGAAGAAATGTGAAGTGAATTACAATCTGTTATGTTTAGTTTAAATATATTCGAATTTTGGATGCTGATGAAGTATAATATTTTGTATCAAGTCATACCAACTGATATCATTTACTCAATTATTAAAGTATCTAATACGTTATTATTAACTTGTCAAGTGTGTTACACTTTTTCTCAATTTTAAGTGATTTACTATATTGTTAATAAAAAACACTACACTTTTCTTCATTAAGTTAAGATTCATATTTTAAGTTCTTAATTGTGTGACATAAATTTTAAGTGATTTACTATATGATTAGGTACTTTTGGAGAGATCAAGTAGAAACAAAATTTTTAGAGATGTCATAAGATAAAATTGTACGGTGTCTTGGGAATATTATTTAGATTTCCATGTAGTATTATTCAACGAGCATATACGAGTTATGTATGCTAATGGAAAAATTATATTTTTGGTTAATTTATTTGTAGTAAGCCGAGAAATATATTTTATTGACTCACTTATTTAAAGTTTCAACACATTTTTATTAACTTATACAAAATCTTCTCATTTAATATAATGTTATAGTAATAGTAATGTTATTGTGCATCGCACGAGTTTTACACTAGTATACTATAAGTGGGTAGCCCCCTAATGATATGACTATTTTCTATGTTGCCACCTATGCCAAATTCCACATGTCAAACGGAAGCTTTTATTCAATAACAAATCAAATTTGAAGGTACCAAATTCCTAGACTAATGATCCCTACTTATAAAGCAAACTAATTATAACTAATCCTAAACAAACTCGGATATTAATCCTAATCTAACAAATTCTAAACCAATTCAAATACCAAAACTAATATTTACCAAACAAACCCTAGAGTTTAAGTCACTTTCTAACAATCTCCACCGTGACTTGAACTCAGTCTTCAAACTTCAAACCAAACGCTATCCAAATAAAATTCCAAATGCTAGGGTTACCGGCGAAATTCAAAACACATATTAAATTATGACAAAACAAATGATCGTTGCCGAAAACGATCCAAAACAAACGATCGTTACCGAAAACGATCCGAAAACAAACGCTGATGACTTCAAACCAAACAATCAAATGCTAACCGACAAATTCAAAACGGTCAGCCAAACCAAATCGGCTCAAACGATCTCCAATACCAACAAATTCAGGCAACAAATTTCAAAAGCCCGACAAACGAAGATCTTCAAACTAAAAAATTCCAAAACGAACAAAATCCAAACGACGTGATAATGATCAAGTCTTCAAACACCAAATCGATCTTCAAATTTCAAATTTAAATTCAAATGACCCACTTAATTAGGATTACGGTCCAAATTTCAAATTCAAATCAAATTCAAACCTGATCCAAAAACTAATGGTAACTATTTCACAAAACCAATAGATCTCTCCCCCAAAAACCAAACAATAACCAAAATCAAATTCGACACGAAACCCAAATTTGGACAGCCAACTTCGATAATCTATATATCTCTGCTGAAACTTCTGATCAAAGATTCATCTGGTCAGATTGTAGACCTATGTGTCTAAAATTTATAGTTCAAATTTCACAGCAATCCGACGGTTAACAAATGCCCAACACCAATTTTACTATGGCTACGTAGAAACCGACGAACTAGAAAACCAAATAACAAAAATGAAACGAGTTCAAACACAAAAGGGATCCCTCCGGATCGTCAACAATCGACGACCGGAGAATGACTAATTCACGAGATCTCGAACCTAGCTCTAATACCAATTGTTAGAGATATCGAACGAATACAAAGAACAAGACAAACAAATTTGAAACAGAAGCTTTTTTTGAAATAACAAATCAAACGATGGTACCAAATTCCTAAATTAATGATCCCTATTTATAGAGCAAACTAAATATACCTAATCCTAAACAAACTTGAATACTAATTCTAATCTAACAAATTATAAAGGGTTTAGTGCAAGGGAATGCACGTAACTTTAGTCTGATCTCTTTAGTGTGTACTCAACTTCATTTTGGTCTATTGTGTCTATCAACCTTTCAATTTGGTCTATTATGTATATCTGACTAACGTGACACTCGTTTTTAATGATGTGTCAATGACGTGTCATATGATGTGGCTCATTATACGGTTGCAACATCATCAAATTAGTCATTGGATACATACAATAGAGCAAATTGAAAGGTTGATACACACTATAGAGATGAGACTAAAGTTAAGTGCATTCCCCTCCACTAAACCCAAATATAAATCAACTCAAATACCAAAACTAATATTTACTAAACAAACCCTAGAGTTTAAGTCACTTTCTAATATAAACTTTCTCATACTATTAAAGTTCATGTGATTTAATGTAACTTTTCATTATCTATACATTAGTCTCATAAGTTAGAAAATCACAATTTGTTGGTTTAAAAAAGCGCGCCTAGGTGCTAGGCGCCTTGAGGCTCTAGCTATGGTGCTTCAAACCTACTTGAGGCGATAGTACAACAAAAGGTGCCCTATAGGCGGTGCCTAGGCTCCAGGCGAGGCGCCTTGGTGCCTTGGGTTTTATTTTAAAAATCTGTAACTAGAGTTTGTTGGGCTAAGTTTTTTAGGCTTAAGATTTCATTTCAAGTCCATTAATGCTTAGTACTAACACTATCTAACTTTCTAACATAATAAAATTTATGTAATGGCTGTAAATGTTGAAACCCCATTTGCGGCTTTGGTCACAAACCTTCAATGTAGGGCTGTAAATGTTGAAACCCTATTTACGTGAGACTCTCGCCTTAGCGTCTGGCGCCTAGCGCCTCGGTCTTTAGGCCCTTAGCGCCTCGCATCGCCTATCGCTTTTTTAAACCAAGCACAATTTCTTAAAAGACATTCATATTAGTAAACTTCTTTATACATTTTGATAATTTATACATTTTGATAAACTTCTTTATTTTGTCTTTAAATTTAAAGGTTCATTGCTTTCATCATAGACCAGTTTACAGTCTATCCTAATGTGAAGGTAAGTGAAGGTAAGTGAAGGTCATCCACGATACAAATTACTTTTTGTGAGTTTGATTTGAGAAGATATACGTATAATTTATTGCATACATGTGTGATGCTTTATTGTAGATTCGATCGAATCTAAATGAAACCCAACTAGAATATGAAAAAGATTTATTTTATTGTTTATTTTTTTTGCAAATTGATAATTGAATGTCTTCATTGTGCACTTCTAAGTGTATATATTTTATATATATGTGTGTATATTGTTCGTAAAGAGTATTTTGGTCATTATTTTATTATAGTTTAATCTAAATACATATCTAAAATTAGTAATCCTTTGATTTTACTATATCATTAAGTTTCATAATTATATAACGTTTTTTTTTTCTAATTCAACTTTTATTTCTCTAGTGGTACATATTTATGTATGTGTATATATATTTCTTTTTCTTGCAAAGACACATTCTAAATCATCAATTGGCAAACATGAAATTTACTTGCATGGTTTGTCCTCTTATTTGATCATTTATCTATATCATGCTTGATTGTTTGGTATTTTTTATTTCCTTTTATATTAGTAATATAGCTTCACGTAAAGTTATATTTGATTCATATGTTTTGTTTAAGGTTTTAACTGATTAATATACATACATCATCAACAAGTTTACGAAGCCGTCCATCGGATAGGATTCACACTAGTATCATGAATATGTCTTTATCCTTGGGATTCGTAATCAACGCCAATAACTTTTTAACAAAAAATTATAAGCATTTGCGATGCCTCAGAGCATTTTCCGAAAATGAACCAACAGTTAATGAACTTAGTTATATACAACAATATCAATTAGACAAAACTAAGGATAGGTTTTACCTGTTATTTGCATCCTTGCCTTTTAGATCAGCAACTTCTGTAAGTGCTTTCTCCCATTTTTGCATTTTCTGAGCCCGTTGACTTTTTTTCCCTGCATTTGTTTCTGCTTGCATCTTCTGTTTATGTTCCGCCATTGCATCTCCAAAGCTGTTTTGCTGCTTCCTCACATTAGTTGGCAACACATGATAAAAGATGGGGATAACAATATGTTTAGTGGTCCTACGTTGATCCAGGATTAGCACCAGTTCGTCAAGGCACCATCTCGAAGAAGAATAATTCTCGGACAGCACGATAATAGAAGCTCTCGATGCTTTAATCGCACTCACCAATTCTGGTCCCAATTCATCTCCAGTGTGAATCTCAGCATCATCCAAAAATGTGCGGATATTGGCATTCTTCAAGGTGTTGTAGAGATGATCGGTGAAACTGTTACGAGTGTCAATACCTCTAAAACTTATAAAAACGTCGTATCTATAAGCTTGAGCTGATGAAGAAGTTGAAGATTCTTCAGTAATTTCTGTAAGAACAACCATAATGGTTGATGAGGAGACTGCAGAAAAAGTGAATCGGATGATTTTGTTATAGTTATAGAAATAGAATAGAATAGAAATAATAATAATAACAATAATAATAATAATAATAATAATAATAATAATATAACACAACTAACACATATTTTAACATTTTAATATAAAACTAATACTCCATCAGTCTCAAAATAAATTTCAATATTATTATTTATATATGTCTCAAAAAAATTGTTCAATTACAAAAAATAACTACTAAATATCATTAAACTTCCTATTTTGTCTTCATTTAGTACTTTCAATCATTTAATTTTTAACAATTTTCAATCAAACTTACTTACTTTAAATACAATGACAAAATTGACATTTCATCAATCTTTAATAATTCAAAGAAAATTTGTTTAGACGGAAGGAATATTTATTTTCTAAAGTTAAACTATTCATTTGTTTTTAACGCAACACAGTTGACTTTCATACACAAAGTGACAAAACCATCCATATATAAAATATTAAACTGTCAATTATTTTCTAACAATACATTTTATTCTATATGTATCAATTTAAAATGAAACAAGTGTCATAATTATTTATTAGGACTTGTTGACATTGTGTATTTGTTTTTTGTTTTTTTTTTAAACTACTTGAAGGTTTTTTTGCTCTAGAAACTAGAGGGACTGATTTGTACATGTGGATACTGAGGGATCACAAGTGACAAGTGAAGAAGTTAGAGGTGCAGTTGTGAAGACTTTGAAAGTATCTATGTATACAAACTCATATTGAAGGTTTCTATTATTATTGTTCATCGTTACTTTTTTTGTCTTTCATGTGCTCTAGTCGACATACGTGTTTTAGAACTTATATTTTAATCTCATGATTCTTGAGTGTTTTGTGATATGATCTTCATCTTTGAGAGTTTTTGAGTTTGTGGTAAGATTTTGATCTTCTTTAATTTTAGTTTTTCTTTTATCAAATTTGAGTTATCGAGTCTTAATCCATTCATCGTTCCCTCTAAAATTAAAATTTAATTTATCTTTTAGAATACAGTGTCATTAAAACTATTGTGATTATTAAAGTGGGGGATAACAATGGATAACATGGAGCTATATGCACACTCATTTATCTTTCTTCATCCATAAATCCATATCCATTAAATTTGAAAATTCGTCCATGTCCATATTTAATGGATGATACGGGTTAATGGATAGACATGGTCAGTTTACATTTTGACTTTTTTTGTCCTTCGCTTTTGTTTTAGTTTACCGTATTTGTTTTATTTTTTCTTTTAATTCCTTTTCACTATTTTCATACATAATAGAAACCTTTTAATCATATAAAACTAGTTAAAACAAACTAATTTTCTTTTTGTAAACTAGAAGTTAAATACAAACATTATCTTTTTATAGTTAGATTAAAATTATTAAAAAGTAATTATATATATATATATATATAAATATATATATATATATATATATATATATATATATATATATATATATATACACACACAAAAAAATCTGAGTAAAATTGAATGTTTATATATCATACTTTAAAATATTACTTTTTGTAAAAAAAAAAAAAAAAAAAAAAAGTAAATTAATAAATTAATAAATAGTTTTTATTAATTTTTATTTTATTATGGAGTAATAAATATACATATTTTTAAGATTTATAAAATAAAAATTGATGGTTTATATAATTAAGTATTTGAAGTGATGGGTAAAAATGTATCAGGGGGTGCTCCCACTAACACCCATTTATTTGTTTCGTTGATCTACAGACTCTTCATATCTTCGCATGTAAATCATCGTGCGCGCTTACCCATAAGAAAATAATATTTTTATAATACTTCATCCGTCTCAAAATAATTTTCGTCAGACAAAAAATTTACAATTTAATAAAAATATAATTATTACTCTCTTCTCTTTCTTACTTTTTGTAAAATGACAGTTTTACTATTAACCAATTAGTTACTGCTTTATTTAAAGTTTAATATAATAATTTCAAGTAAGAGTAATATGATAATCGCGATCAAATTTCTGTATCTATTTTTGAAAGTTGATAATTAATTTGAAATGTCTGAAGAGAAACATGAACTATATTTTTGAGACGGCGAAAGTATCAAACAAAGATAATTTAGTATTGAACCATCTAATGATTGTGATAGCCATAACTAAATTTGTTACAATAAAGTATAGTTCATTGCTTTGTTAGATACCTTTTAATCATTGTTTATTATCGGTCAGTGACTTTCGTTGTAATGTGAGATTATCTAGCGAGGGGGTCGTTTCCATTTACTAAAAATATATTATGAAAAGTGACGAAATAAAATAGAACTTGTATTAGACATTCAAGAAAAAAGAATCTTAAAATTTATTTAAATAATAATTATGATTTTCTAAAAATTCACTAAAATATATAATTTTATAGTACACGTATATTTGTATGTATAGATGTCTTTCAGATAGTAATGTTTGAGTCAATAGATGACAATTTATCATCCACATCGAATTAACTATCATTCATCCACATCTATATCCACTAGACATTTTAGATCATTCGTATTCACCATTAGTGGATCGGATGGGGTCACTAGATCAAATGATTATTGTTATCCCTAACTCACTAAATGTGACACAATTACATTACATCAATTAAAATAAACTTATATCATGCAATTAGACAAAAAAAAATATAAAGTGGAAAGAATTGTTACATTACTGTTTATTTTTGCCATAAGACCACCAATATTGCGAAAAATGAGTAAAGTTAAGATGAGTATACACATTTGTTGTGAGAATGAGAAAATGAATATCAGTAAGATGACTTATCAACAAAACTGCCTCAACTATGAGCAAGACTCAACAATTTATTGAATTTTGGGATATCTCCCAATTACTTTAAAATATGAAAAAACTCAAGTAATAACTTTAAACTACTATATTAAACATAGATAAGCTGCTGAGATGGCTCTAGAACCAAAAAAACTTTGCTAACTTCCAATGAATCTGACTTTTGGAAGTCTATGGTAAATTCTTCGTGACTTCTTCCAGAAGACTCCAAAAGGGTAACTGTTTTTTTCTTTGAAAACTAGACTCCCACAGCTTTCCATCCATATAAGATACATATTTTTTGGACTTCTAGATCGGCCCAATTTATTCTTTGAAGTTGGGTTAAATGTAGAGAATGTACAGCTCCTCGTGTATTCGTCTCTTGTCCTATGTCAGAAATGAGACGTCGACCAAATTACATACAAATTAAATAACAATAATCAAAAGTTTGATACATACAATAAAATCTGAGAAGTTCGATACATACTAAGAATGTTTAAGAGTTTGATACACTTTGGAATAGTTAGTAACAAAATAATATCTTCAACATTGATAGGCTACTAAAATCCTTTTATTGAATTGACTGTAACTTAGCAAGTCCATACAATAACATAACCAACACACTGCTTGCACCACAGATTAATCAGATTCAAAACAAGGAGATAGAACCAAATACAATAATACAACTTAGCCCTCACCCTAGACCTCCAAAGTGTTTCCTCTTACATCCAACAATTTCTGGTAGTTCATTAGAAATTCAAGGCAACTCGATATGCATAATATATTTACATGTAACAGAAGAATGACATTTTCGTGCACCATTTTAATAAAGAAGTAGAAGGCAACTCAAGATTGTAGTCTTAAATATCATTATGACGTGGCCAGTGCGTTAGAAGGTAATGACCTGTGGATACTTCAGAGGCAGAGAGATCTCCACCAATGATGTGTCTCCATGACTTATAATAAGCCAAAGGATCTTCTTTTTCATTTCCATCTTCGTAGACAAGGCTAATACCATACTCCCTTACATTTGCATAATCAGGTCTATCGCGATCGTAGAAAATAAAATTTTCATTATGAAAATTATGAATCTTTGAGCTAACGTGAATGCTAACTTCATCACCATATTCAAATTCGTTGTTCCTAAACATCCAATGGCTTAACCATACTACATATTCATCACCATTTTCAAACTCATCATCTTCTGGGACAACAAATGTACTGGGTTGGTAAGTCCAAGAGGTGTTCTTCTTCAAATTCCGTATTTGGATTCTTGACGGCCCAACTTGCCCGGGGCTTGAAATTGTACTCACAATGCAAAGATTTAGCCCGCAAATCCTACGATTGTTGTGAGATGATTGCAATGTAAACAATGAACGGTTACTTCTATAGGTGAACCACTCTGGAACCTCTTGCCCTTCAAGATATGTGCTGAATATTCCATGTTCATAAAGCATCTGTCACATCCAAGTTTTATTAGCTTTATTCACATACATGCATGTTAGCATTATAAAACATCTCTTATATTAGTTTAGGCTCATGTTAGCTTAGTTTAGTTTAAACCCGTTTGGCCTTTAGAGTATTATTAATTTTAGTATTTCAACACTCTTTGTATTCAGTTTCTAATAAGTTTTGTAATCATATTTTATTGATCAATAAAGTTTTCATTAGTTTCAACAATGCATTTATTGAGAGAGGAAGTTAAAGATAGATAAAGAGACGTCCACCTGTCTTGGAATTGTCTTCCAATTGGGACGATAACATCCATCAGGATCGGCCATTGACACTTTGTAAAATCTCAAATATTATATATTATTCCAACCCAAACTGTTTAGTATCTCTTCATCAGTTTCTGATAAAAATTGTAATGTGAACCTGTCCTGAATCTCTGTCACAGTAGAAGCATCAAAATAACCGATTTCTGGTGGTGCTGACTTTTCTGGATGAAATGTTACTTCCTTCAATGAGTAGCAGTCATGTATGTTCAACCACTTTAACGTGTTTGGAGCACACGAGATAGTTTTCAAGCTACGGCACTGGTTTAAACTGAGTCCCTCCAGCCTACTAAGGCTTCTCACACAGTCAGGTAGGGAGACAATTGGATTCTCACCTAAAAATAATATCTTCAACATTGATAGGCTACTAAAATCCTTAGGAAAGGATTCGTTAGACAAATTATTATTTTTAAGGGACAAACTTACTAATGAGTTCGGTAAAGAAATTGCAGAGATCTTCAAACTTATAGGTATAGCCTTCACGATGGCAGAGGAAGTAACATGGGACTCTATGTTAACACTGTCTGCCGTTATAACTTTTAGTGATTTCATACCCGTCATATCAACTGGAAAATTACCAAGATTTGAACAACCATTTATTGATAGTTGAGTAAGGTTCTTTAACTTTCCTATGGTTTGTGGAAGCTCTTTCAACTCAATGCATCCACTCAAATCAAGTACTTCAAGTTGATGACAATAGTTCCCAATTGACTCACATAGCTCGTTTAGATGTTTACATCTTGCGAGTATCAACCTTTCAAGTGCAGGAAACCAAGAGAAGTGACCCACACTAACAAGCTCATTACAACTAGTGAGATTAAGAAACTTCAATGACCTGAGAAGCTGTTGAATTTAATAAGAAAAGAAAAGGCAAAACAAAACAAAATAAGCATGTAATTAGTGTCACCGAGATAACCAACAATTGCAAAGAAGAAGCTATATATTTATAAGC
Source organism: Gnaphalium uliginosum (assembly GCA_963930675.1). Classification (NCBI taxonomy): domain Eukaryota; kingdom Viridiplantae; phylum Streptophyta; class Magnoliopsida; order Asterales; family Asteraceae; genus Gnaphalium; species Gnaphalium uliginosum. Next base: position 33,422,197 of record OZ005683.1, read on the forward strand.
TTCTGATAATCTGATCTAGTACCTTGGGCTCCTCCCAAAGTTTTTGTAGATTGCTGTTAGACATGTCAAGAGCAACCAAATTGTCCATCTGTATGTTTGAAGGTATACAGCTCAAAAGGAATCCATGCATGCACAGCCATACTAAACCTTTGGGAAAATTCTCGTAGGATCCTTCAAGTTGTACATAGTTGAGTTGGAGTAATCTTAGGTTACACATTTTACTAAATGCATGTGTTTCAAAACCACCTTTTTGAGGATGAACTAGAGAACACAAATGGAGAATCGGGTCATATAACCGTATATATAAAAATACGTGAATCATATGAATTAGTAATAAGATAATCTAGACTTGCCAGAAAACGCATCTTCATATTTCCTCTTATTGGAACTACTTGAGCTACATGAAGTCTCAGTTCTCATGTCAAGGACAAGTCCTTGAATATTTGCAGTTCCCTAAGACCAAAAATTATCAAAATATTAGAGATCGAAGTTGCATGTGTAATTATGTAATACAAATTACTTACAATTGACAATAAGTGAAAGGTGGATACGCACAGTAGAGGTTTTAGAAATTCATACACACAACAGATTTTTGGTCAAAGTTGATTACATTTCGGGACACTTAACCCTGCAAATTAATCAATGTCTACATAATAGGCATACTTCACAGTTTATACCTTTCTATTCTTCAACATATCCAAACACTCCTCGTGATGCCATAATAGACTACGCTTCCATGGCTTCTTTGGTGATTCTTGACGGACTATATCTCTCCCCATATCTTGCAGAAGTTGATGCATCTCCAACTTATTAGATGATCCAACTTTGAGAAGGCATTTATTGATGAGAATTTTGACCCCAGATGATTTGCATATATCACAAGCTTTCAATATGTCCTCAGTGAACTTTCTATCTTCTCCAACAAAAAAACAAGCAATGTGCTTAAACAATTCCTTGTCCTTTTCGTACGTCAATGAGTCAAAACATATCTTCAGGACCTTTTGAATATCAGGATTTATTTCTTTCCCAAGTGATTCTATAATATCCTCCAATGTCCGGTCACCATTATATAAGGAACTACCCAAAACTTCAAGAGCCAATGGGTGTCCTCTGCAATACCTTACAATATTTATTGACTCTTTTTTGTCATCATCGTTGGGTTCTTCTCGTCGAAAAGCATGCCAACTAAAAAGCTGCAGTGATTCATTATTATCTAACTGTTCAAGTAAGAGTTTTGTATGCATCAAGGGTAGACCTTTCCTTGAAACAACCCACACTTTTCTGTTAGGAATTCACTTTTGGATGTTATTATGATTCTGCTTCCTGGATGAAGGTTGTTTGTCCCAAGCAAAACATCCAACTGCTCAAACTTATTTATACCATCAAGAACAAGAAGAGTTCTTTCTCTAAGTAAAGCTTCCTCAATCTGACAGGTGCCCACATCAGTATCGTTAATGTCCATCCAAAGTCCATATCGAATGTCTCTAAGGAGCTGTTTTTGTAAATTCAGCAATCCATTTGGTGGACACCTTTCTATATCTTTTAGAAAGCAGCTTCTTTCAAAATCATGATAGTGCAACTTAAATATATAGTCAGCCAAATGTGTCTTTCCGATCCCAGCCATTCCCCATATTGTAAGAACTTCAGCGGCGTGTGAAGATCCATCTTTCAAGAATGAAGTTATTTTTCTAATGGAAGACTCCATCCCGATTATTTTTGGGATTTTACTTCTTTTGTGTAGTTCTAATCTGCTACTGATCTCTTTGATTATTCCTTTAATAAGTAAGGTCTCTGGCGTACTGATATCACGGAAAACAAGCACTGATTAATTAGTTAGATAATAATAATAATAAGTTCATAATGCATAATAGCATACTTACACAATGAATATGTTCTTTAATCCTTGGGATTCATAAGCGACTGATAAAACCAGCTTAACAAAAAATTATAAGCATTTGTGATGTCTCAGAACTTTTTCCGAAAATGAACTAACTGTTAACGCATGCACTTAATAATATACAGCATACATCATTTAAACATCTTAAGATCCCAATCTGAATATGGTGACTGTCTTCCTAGCAAGCTGTGATGATATTTCGAGGTATCCAACTCAAAATTGATACGAATGGAGTACTCGATCTATATAATTATCATCAACTACACAAAACTAACAATAGGCTTTACCTTTTATTTGCATCCTTGCCTTTTAAATCAGCAACTTCTGCAAGTGCTTTCTCCCATTTCACCATTTTCTGAGCTCGTTGACTTTTTTTCTCTGCGTTTGTTTCTGCTTCCATTTTCTGTTTATGTTCGGCCATTGCATCTCCAAAACTATTTTGTTTCTTCCTGACATCACTTGGCACCACATGATAAAAGATTGGGATAACAATATGTTCAGTGGTCCTACGTTGATCCAGGATTAGTACCAGTTCGTCAAGGCACCATCTCGAAGAAGCATAATTCTCGGACAGCACGATAATAGAAGCTCTCGATGCTTTAATCGCGCTCACCAATTCTGGTCCCAATTCATCTCCAGTGTGAATCTCAGCATCATCCAAAAACGTGCGGATATTGGCATTCTTCAAGGTGTTGTAGAGATGATCGGTGAAACTATTACGAGTGTCAATACCTCTAAAACTAATAAAAACATCGTATCTATAATCATGAGCTGATGAAGCTTCTTCATAAATATCTGTAAGAACAACCATAATGATTGATGTGGAGACTGCAGAAAAAATGAATCAGAATTAGTTATTGTTCCGGCAAAGTTTTCCTTATATATCTTCCTACTAACCTCTAATATAAAGACGACACGTAATGGAAAGCAATTGGTGAACATGTACATCTTATCCCTTTCTTTTAATAGAAAAGAAAAAGGTACGCACATGCTGACTTTCCCTTCTTTACAATATAAACGTTTTACTATTCTCCATGATTATACACTTGTTACTGAGAAACTTAGAGCATCCACACACTGGGATGAGTTGGCAAAAAGGTTGAAAGTAGTGTTACACTGTAAGTTGATAAAGAAAACCTTCATTAGGGATGAGCGTTACGGAATCGGTACCAATTAATCGTACCGAATCAGTTGGTACCGGTTTTCTTTTTGGCCCTAAACTGTGTACCGAATACCGGACCGTTTGAAGCAGGTTGGTAGCGGTACGGTTCCGGTACTGGTACCAGTGCGGTAAAAGTGGTACTATACCGGTTTGGTACCAAAAATATAATACAAGAATAACTTATGCGTATATGAGTGAACTCGTGTTTACGTATATCTTAAATTCGATAAAAATCGAAGACGATAGATATCGATTTCATCATTTAGTGACAAAGAAATGACATTGACAAATAAAAATGTATATATACCACAACATTTGTTTGTACCATGTTATCTGATTTAGTAATAACACAAAGTCTCGGACCTTAACTATATATTAATAAGCAATACGCTTGAGATTCAATTTAACTAGGTTGCTAAAACGTGAATTTTTGTGTGACAAAGAGTACTAGCTACACTTTAGTGAAATTAAAATTGTATTAATACGTGATGGTCAAGTCTGATTTGTACTTCTTACTCACCAATAAATATCATTTTGTGTTCATAGATACATTATATGATAATAAAAATAAAATTTCACGACCATTTTTTATTTTTTAAAAAATAAATCTTATAATATATAAATTGTAGAAAGAACCAAACAACTAATGATAAAGAAAAAAAAATATTTTTCGAATATGGTACCAAAGCGGGAAAAGTGGGATAATACCGATACCGTAGCGATTTTCTTTTTGGCCATAAAGTGCGTACCGAATATCGAACCGTTTAAAGTCGGTTGGTACCGGTTCGGTATGGTATCGGTACTGGATCAGGAATATAGTACTAATGCTCACCCCTAAACTCCACTGCTGGTGTTGAGCGCACAAATTGGGATAAACAGTTCTTGGACCAGAAATACACTGACTTGAGACCTTCTCATGGTATTATAATTTAATTAATATGCTAAATGATAAAACTCTCATATTACATATATATATATATATATATATATATATATATATATATAAGAAGGTTCAAATGAGAACCAATTAAAAAGTTGAAAACTTGTGAGAACCACTAGTTTACGTATTTGTTCAAAAGTAATTAACTTCATTCACATGTGTACATTGATGTACGTTTAATTGTTAAATAAAAAATTCAAAAAAAAATCCTAAAATTATATCGAAAAATACAAAAATACAAATGTGTGTTCATATGTAAACGATCATGTAAACAAATCGGTTCAAATGTGTTTTACGATGTAATTTTTAGAGTTTTTAGCATTTTTTTCTTTCTAAATCTATCATATATCAATGTTCACGAATGAAGCGAATCACATGTGAACAAATACGTTACACTCTGAGAACCACTAAAATACATGATTGTTCATATGTATATAATCTCAAAATATTTATAAAAATGTTAATAATCAATAAAAACCTTGAAAATCAAAAAATTATATGTTAAAATTTACTTTAACTAACTTTAACCGATTTGTTCATATGTGAACTGTTCAGTTGTGAACAAATATATTTTTACGTATTTTTATAAGTAATTTTGTAATTTTTTACATTTTTTTGTTTCTTATGCATTCGAATAAATATTAATGTTCACATGTGTATAAAGTTAATCAAATGTGAACAATTACATATTCTTGTGATTCTCACAAGTTCTCAACTTTGGCGGCAAGTTTTCTTTAAGTCAATAAGTCATACGACGATTCTGTTCCTAAATACTTTAATTATGTACAATTAATTTTTTTAAATATAAATTTATCTAAAATAACTACTATATATATGTATACTTTTGATGGCGTGACCATTGAAAGTAGCCACTATAAATTAAATAATTTCTAATTATATCTCATTTACTAAAATGATAGATTCCAAATTATTGATTTAGTAGAATCATTGTAATTGAAACCTATTTTATTTTTATAATCATGATCATATTTTTAATTTTTATAATCTATATAAGTGTGATTAAAATAGTACGTTGATATGTTAGTATAAAGAATCTATAAATTTCAATGTACTATAGAGTTTTTTTGTTAAAAAATAAATTACTAACGTGACAATACTTTAAACTCTAAATAATCCAATGCATCGAAGATGCCCTCGTTCGTAATACAACTTGCACTACAACTCTACAAGAATATGTTCAACTTTATAAACATAAGTTGCATAACAGAAAGGGTAATTTGGTAAAAAAACCTGTTCTCCCAAACATATAAAAAGCTGATTTTGTTACAAACACCAACGGTACATACACACTCCACGACACTTCCCTTTTTTCAGTTTTCCAAATTCCTCAACTAAATTGAACCAACTATAAATCAATTAAATTATGTTATGATCTCAATTGAATCAATTTCCAGCTTATTATGCCGATCGCCACACGTTTTATGTTTAAAATTTTCAAATCAGCAACCACAAACGGGAAATTAGGGTTAGGGTTTTGTCAAAAAAGGTTTATTAGGGTTTTAACATGTGAAGAACAGGAACTGGGTACTGATGCTGAACATGTTAGGAACCGAAAGTTTGTTGCTTTATGGGGTAATGGTGATTATGGGAGGTTAGGTTTAGGTAATTTAGAATCGAAATGGAGACCGGCTTTTGTTTCGTCTTTCGATGATGGTAATCTTCGTGAGATTGCGTGTGGCGGAGCTCACACTTTGTTTTTAACAGGTTGAATTTTGTTATTCTTTTAATACTAGATTTGTATGTATTGATTTGAATAGTGAAGCTATGTTGTATAGTTTTTGTTGAAATATGAATTTGATGAAGTGGTGTGCGTGTGTGTGTTTTGGACAGAGAGTGGGAGTGTGTATGCTTCTGGATTGAATGATTGTGGACAATTGGGTGTGGAAGATGGTAGAAGCTACACACTTGTACGGTATATTGTGCTTTTTGTCATGTTATGATCCATTTAGTACTCTTTGTTTGGTTGTTGAGTATTACAATTTTACATATTTATGAGCTTGCTAGCCCTAAGGCCATTTATGTTGAGTTGGTTCTAATCTATATATTTGGTTAATCATAGTAGAGTAAATAAGAATTACAGTTAAAAAAGTTTTATTTCGGGTATGCATTATAAATGAATGGTTTTTTGTAGTTTGTGCTATATGGCTGAATTGTCATAATTAACTTATATTATTGCCTACCAAGTGTTCAAAGTCTTCCCATGTACTATAACCACTCACTATCTACATGATGTGTGAAATTATTTGTGGAATGTTTATTTGATGTGGGTTGACTTGTGATTGCAGGATCCAGTTGAAATTACTGGACTTCCCACGGATATTGTGAAAATTTCAGCTGGCTATTATCACTCTTCAGCTATTACAGGTTTGTACATCCAGTTGAGTGAAGGTTTCGAGTTTCCAACAGAATTCAAGATATGAAACTTCAAATGAGCTTCTTATCCATACTATATGTTACATGTATTTGTATCCTCTGAAAAACATGCTTCTGAATTGCAGAAAGTGGAGAACTTTATGTGTGGGGAAAGAATACCAGTGGCCAACTTGGACTTGGAAGGAGTAAGATGTTTATATGTGGTTTTTCTGAAGGATGTCAGGCTCATAACTCAATTATACAAATTGTTACTATGATATTTTATGATATTTATTAATTTGTTAATTGATTCCCGCTTTTACAGTTTACTTGTTTACTTCTAATTGCATTCTCCATTTGTAAATGGAATGCTTGTACAATTTAGAGTCCATGAATCTGCAAATGAAATGAAGGGCTAAGTCCCCATATTGAACTTTGCAGAGACAGCGAAGGTGATTCCAGTACCAACTAAAGTTGATTTTCTGAATGGGGTCCCTATAAAGATGGCTGCTTTGGGTTCTGATCACTCAATTGCGGTTACAGGTTAGAAAAAATATGAATACGTTTACTTCTAAAGGGTGTACAATAAAGATATGTGATTTCCTCTGAACGTTCTATTCTGATATTTATGGGAATGTGTTACAGAAAACGGCGAGGTTTTAAGTTGGGGCGGAGGAGAATCGGGAAGGCTTGGACATGGACACAAATCAAGCCTCTTGGGCTTTTTGAGTTCTAGCAGGTTCATTTTTTCTATCTAACATCATCTGCAATGCTATGGAGTGATATATTGATAGTTTGTATATAGTGGTGTATCGTAGCAAGTCTAATCCTCAACTACTTTGAGAGTGTCTCATATATCTAGCGGCATAAAAAAGATTATTGATATCTTATGTACTTTACTATATAATAGGCCATTGTTGTCTATTTCTTCATTCACCATACATATATTTAAAGGAAAGGTGATTAGGGTTTCCGTAGACTTCTAATAGTTTATCTACCCAATATGTTGAGCTCGAATATACTTCAATCATGGTGGCCAAACTGGGATTACTCAGTTTCCTTCTTTTCTCTTATTAGTAAGATTATTATAGATTTGATGATTAAAAAAATACAAAAAGACAAAATATCCACAATTTATGTTTTTCTTTGCATAGCAAAGCACTTTCAGTTTAGATTCAGTATTAGTGATTTGATTTTTTTTTTTTTTTAATATTTTCTTCAATATACTTCATCTTTTTTTGTTAGAGAAGGCAAGATAAGTGAACTACAATGATATATTAAGAAGAAAGAACAAGGGAAATAAAGAAGAAAAGGAAATAAAATTGTTCAATTTTTTTTTCCTTTTGTTGTTGCTCCCATAGTCCATTCATATTTTCTATCTTCTAGTGCAGTGAATATACACCAAGGCTCATTAAGGAACTTGAAGGAGTAAAGGTAACATTTGTCATTTCTTAATGGTAGTCAGAAATATTCCTATTCTCTTCAAACCAATAAAAATTATTGATTATAAAAAAAGTTGATGAAGAGAAACATTGTGTGTGAAAAAATTGGAATCTGATCAAAGGTTATATAATTTTTTTTTTCAAAAGCATATACCTCCTTTATTTTGAGACAAAAGCACAAGTTAAAAGGTTCATATAAGTTTGGAACTAAAGTAGTAAAATATCATTAGTTGAACTCCCTTGCGAATTGTCTCACTTCTGATTGTCCATTCCCCTCCAATGTTCCATTAAATCTCAGATTAAAAGTGTCGCTGCTGGGATGCTACATTCAGCATGCATTGATGGTACCACATTTTCTTTCTGTTCTTTAAAATGTTACTTATAACTATTTGGAATTTTACATGCGAACTTGCATATCATAAATTTGGTGTTATAATTTCAGAAAATGGTTCTGTATTTGTCTTCGGGGAAAAAGCAGTAAAGAAGTTGGTAAGTGCCAGAAGCAGATGTAGTGAATCATGATTATATATCTAGTAAGAACTACGGAGTATAAATGATCTGATTCCACTAATTTATGAACTAGAAACCTCTATGTAGGTCTCCAGAGAAGGAAGTACTGTTTCAACTCCATCTAAGATAGGGGAATTACCATTTTCTGAAGAAGTTGCATGTGGTGCTCATCACACGTGCGTCATCGCCAGTAACTTCTGCACCCTTTACCCTTCACTCATAAATTTAATGTTTTTTATATTTTTTTTGGATTTTGGGAATGTGTTATAAATTTTAAAATACCAGCATGACCAACTATGAACAGATGACCTGTCCTGTTGATTTAAAATCTATTATTCTGTCTTATCACATGTCTATCTATCTTTCTAATTCTGTGCTTACCACAAAGGAGGTGGAGAACTGTATACATGGGGATCCAATGAAAATGGTTGTCTGGGTACTGGGTATGTAGTCAGTACTTCATCTCAGATGTTTATGGGCTAAACACACATTCTTAAATTAGTAGCTAATTGTTACGTTTTCTTGTCTCAGTGATACACATACTGTTCATGTGCCAGAAAGAGTTCAAGGACCTTTCCTGAGGCAATCTGTTTGCAAGGTCAGTTTCCTATAAAGTTTATTAATAAAGGTGGAAAATTGGGTGGGGGTGGTTAACGGGTAGTTTTGTGGTATGGGTTGGGTGTGGTTGGAATGATTCAAAGCACCTTTTGTCCAATTTTTCTTAATTTTAGATTATAAGCATGCAAAGAAATATTATAAAACTATATTATGTCCATTATAGTTTAATGTATTGGATAAAATTTCTTAGAAGGGTTTTATGCACGAAATTTACATCTTTGGACAACTCTCATCCTGTTTGACTTTTTTTACATTCTACTCATGTCCTTTACTTTTTACATTGCCAGTTGGATCCACTAGACATAGAACATAACCCAAATTCGAAATTGCCACCTCTATTAATTACTTTAATAGTTTTAGGCTGAAAAATAATGCCCAACAGTACAAGACTATCCAAAACTACATTTTTCCTCCTTCCCCTTTAGTTGCCTGTTGGCTTGTGCTGCATTATTGACATATTCTCATAAACAGGTATCATGTGGCTGGAAGCATACAGCGGCTATATCTGGTAAGTGTGTATATGTTAGAAAGCATTTTGTATTTAAATTCTTCGTATGCATAAACTATAAGCAAAACGCCTTATTGCTGTCTTGCTGGAATAAACTTTTGGTACTGTACTTCACCAATAGAGGTATCAATTTACGTATTAAAAGATTGTGTTTTATGTCACATGGGTCAAATTAAAACTTCAGCTAAAGGGGGATCGGGTCGAACATATTAAAACTTTCCTCAAGTCCATCTTTTGAGTTCCATTTTTCTAACACTTATTTCAGTAGCTGTTGTTTTGTAACCACACTATGAACATGATGTAGCTATGTTACAGTTAGGGAGGGACATGATGGAAATTGATGGTATATATTTTAATGACTAGATGCAGCATTGTTGTGAAAGATAATTGAGTCAAATCCTTCTCATTTTTCAGATCTGAATTGCATGAGACAACGGGAATGATATATTGATCTTTGATGATACTCTTTTCAGTTTCTTGCTAACTTTTATGTTATGCCACTTACATACAGATGGAAATGTTTATACTTGGGGATGGGGTGGCGCCATGGGCACCTTTTTTGAAGAGGAACATTCTTCTGGTGGACAGTTGGTTTGTTTCCATTTTACTAGCATTTTTAAAATGAGAAGCATCTTTATGATGTATCAATGCGTAGTTGACTCTAGCAGAATAAATGGCATTTTATAGACTAATTGCAGTAAGCGGTAACCAATCTTAAAAGCCAAGAGTTATAGAGTAATGTATGTTGAATTGAGACCTATAGTTGGCACTTCGACTGGGTTGGGTAACAGTTCAAAAAGAGTAACTTTTAGAATGGATTGGGTCTAAACGTTATTCTCCAAAAGATTTAAGATTTGAAAATAGTTAGTGTGTTAACAATGATCACAGAACCTATATTATATAATATCTAATTACGTGAATAAAACTATTTAGGGTGACTGTAAACCTCTTTGACCTATTAGACTATTTCCGTTTTAGGTGTATTTTTTCAACTTACCTATTTGATCTGTTAGAGATAGAATTTAACTTTAATTGACCCATACATAAGTAAGTAGGTCAAATATGCAACCTCTGTTTGGACCTTCTGTTCGTAATGATCTCTTATCTAACTTTTCTCCATGATTATTGTTGATGAGGTTCTCTGATCTCTTCGAAGTGTATATATAGTGGTCAACAATAAACGTTCTTATTCTTATAGTTTATCTTGATTAGTTCCCCTTAACCAGGAAAAACATTGCTTTAAGCATCTCTAAGCTTGTAACGGTTTTAGATAGGAAGTCCGATGGATTAGTTTAATATGTAAGAGAGGTCGGGAGCATTATATACAGAAATGTTTTAAAGTGAGTTTTTATTGGAAGAACCTAATAAGACCATAAATTGACCAAATTATGTGCCTGTTATTTGTTCATTTTGTTACCTTCTTTATTACAGAGTATTTAGTATACCCAAATTCCCAAACATAATCCACTTGTGACTTCCAATCGAATGTTGTGTCTACAGGGCCTAGGAGATGATGTGGATTATGTTGAACCTACAATGGTTGACTTTGGTGAGAATGTGAAAGCAGTGCAAATCTCGTGTGGGTTCAACCACACTGGGGCAGTACTCGAATACAACTGATTTCAGACAAAGCAACAGTGCCCATTTTTCTTCAAATTCGACTTTTTCGTGCTTTTGTGAAATCCACCGGTGATGATTGATGCAGATGATGTACAAGTACCAATAACTGTCATACACAATAAGTCAAGGATGCGGAGCAAGACATTCGACTTCAGAACCTGCATGTGAATAAGCAAAGTTAAAGTAAAATTTATTATTGTACAAATCTCATAAAAGCATAGTATATATGAGGTTCCTGTTTATCCTATAACAATAATGTGTGATCCTCTTGTTCTCACTTGTAAGTTTATATTGATGTTTACTGTAAAAACAAGCGTGTGTGATCCTTAATTTAATCTGATTTGTACTTTATCTTTCGTTGAAATTGATCTCCAACTTTGAGATTAAACGTATGTCTCTGGAAGTTTGGATTGTTTTTCACCTTGGCGTTTTAAACTGTACGATCTATGATGACAATCACGAGACTGTCATATCTTGACTGTCGTATCTTGACTGTCATATCCTTCTATGACTACAATACGACATCATATTGCAACATTTTACATCTTTTTTATAATTATAGTCTTCATCTATTGTTTCTGGTCTAAAATCTAAATTGCAATGGTGATTTGATGTCGGATCATTGTTGGTCAAACAATGAAAACTTATGTTTTGCTTGTTGGGCTAAACTAAAATATCCCAAATCTCGAAGCAGAAAACCAATACGAAAAACAAAAAAGATGGACCCTAATCTTTTTGCCAAATTTTTAGGGGAGGTTTTAGATGTGCTTTTTTCTAAATTTTTAGGGGTGTTTAGATGAGCTTCTCGATGAACTTATCTGTTTATTTACTTCTTTTGTCTCACATATAAAATGTATACTTTAAAAATGTACACATTTTGAAATGTATAAATAGAAATGTGGACACTTGTAATGAAATGAAAAGAGTAATAAAAAAATTGACTTAAATATTATTTTTTTTGAAAAGTGTACAAAAATATTAATGAGAAGGAAAATGGCCTTAATATTTGTCCTACAAGTTTGCAACCGAATGATCGCGACAGGTGGTTGCAATTTGCAACTTGGCCACGTGATCGAGAAACTAGGTTACATGTTCGAAATCGTAACTGTGTCTGAGATGTGATTTCGTGATCACGTGGCTAGGTCGCAACGCACAACCACACGGGTAGGGCATATTTTTAAAATCCTTTCTTCTTAAGTAAAATTTCAATACATTTTTTGATAATCAACCACACGAAATCGTAGCTTGTCAATTTCCCTTTTTTTAAAGAATAACATTTTAAATCCTACGGAGAAATTGTTGTATTCTAGGGATGAGCATTAGTACCAAAATATCAATACCGTACTCGTACCATACCATTCTCGTACACGTACCAGTACCATCCCACTTCAAATGGTACGGTATACGGTACTTATATAAACGTTTTTTTTTATGCGGTACTTTTAGTATTGTATCGGCATTTTCCCAATTTAGTACCCGGTCCCAATTTATAAAAGATATTATTGTTTATTAAGAAACTAGATTCCAATCCCGTGTGTATACATGAGCCGTTGAATTTGTATTTAATTGTTATAACTATCAATATAATTTGTACGATAAAATTTCTAGGGTTTTACCTTATTTAAAAAAATACGCAGTAACGTTTGCAATAAAATTATATAAGGTAGTATCTATATTAAGCGTATAGTTGCTGTCATATTAGAATTACGTTTTGTATACAACTTTGAGTGAGTAAAGGGTAAAAAATTTCAACCGAAGACAAGATAAATCAAACAACCTCCCACTATAAATGTATCTAATTATATTTGACGAATTCAAATGCATAAAGAACTTAAAGAAGCTAACAATCATAAACGATAAAGTTGTAACACGAAGGAGCAACTTTATTATTTGTAAGACCTTTTTGTAATAGGGTCATATAGAAATTTTAATTAAGGCTGACATATTATTTATATACCCAACTACCCAAGTGATATACACGGAGAATCACTTGGATGTATGATAAATTGATTTTTAAATAGTCGTTATTTTTAACTTTTATGTGTACATCGAAAACATAAGCATGTCAATTCTTTGTCATCTTTTTATTTAAGTGTCATATTTGGTTCAGTTTGGTATTGAGGTGGTGTTATGTTTTTGTATTGTACCACATTTTACAGCGGATCATTGTTCACTTTAGTATTGTTATACTTTCGGTACCAAACGGATGTAGTATCACATTTTACCATATCAGTACCCGTACCATACCGGTACCCGTACCATACCGGTACCCGTACTATACCGGTAGCATACCACTTCAATTGGTACGATATTTGGTACTCACATTCGGGTCAAAAAATAACAAATTTGGTGTAGGATACCAATTTCGTATCACGTGGTATTCTATTTTATGTTCCACGGCGAGTAATATAACCGACTTGAAAAGTGCATATAATAATAATAAAAAATAATAAAATCTAAACAGAGGTGTATCACTCTTACATGGCCATGGCAATGCGAAGATGTTCGCGATCATTATTTACTGTAAATCTCTATCTCTAACCTTATATATGATTCTACACTATTATTATGTTTCTTCCATTGATTCTCAAGTTCCTTACAAACCCTAGTCTAGTTTAGTTCAGTCTCTTTTTTATTTTCTTACTATCATACAATCGAAAACAATTTTTCACAGAAAACAAATAAAACCCTAATGGCTTAAGTCTACACTAAACATTATATGTGTTTGGAATTTAGCATATTTCGAGTGATTATATAATCGCAATAAGCATTTTTTTTAGTGTTTTGATGCAGTTTAGTAACCATTTTTTGAGCAGGTGGATAATCAATTATGGGCCCTACTTAATTTTAACTGTTTATACTGTGATTTATACAGTATTTGCTGTTAACTTACTTGTAGCTTGATAACAACTACTTATTGAACTTTAGAAATAATAAACATTGAGGGATAAAGTGGGAATTATATGAACACAAACTACTTGCTAAATTGTTACTATTCAGGGTTGACCATTTATGCTATGAAGTGTTTCATCATATGATGAACTGACATTATACACAAATTATATTTTGTTTATTCGTTTTGTCATATTCGATATTTAGACATAAATATTGCTGGTTGAAATAATAGATATTGTGATGTTCCTATTGAGATGTTGCTTATTCATTTAAATTATGTATTTGGATGCAAAACAATTCGGTGGGACAAAGGATTTGCATTTGTCTTCCGAATGTACATGTAATATCATTAGAAGCTATAGTTTGGTAAACCTTTAATCACATGGTTCTATTCTGATTTTTCCCAATTAAAAAAAATGCAGTCTTTCAACAATGCAAGTGAAGTTCTTGCACAGTTGATTACAGGCAAGTATTCTATGCGTCTTTGAACTTCTTGTTTCCTTTTCAATCATCAAACGTTATGCCTTTATAACAAATTGTATTATAGTTTTATGTCTATCGTGTTTGATGGAAACATATGTTGTTCATCCAGCTAGCAAAACAACAACAATATCCTTTCGAGGCTCTGTTAGGTATGTACAGACATTAATCCCTGATTCGAAACCACTAAGCCCTGAAGAGGTCCATCTTTTGTCTAAGTTTTTCAATAAAAGGTAAGTTCAGATGCAATCTGATTTATTTTTCAATTAAAGTTGTAATGTCTTGTATGTATGAGATATTTTACCAACTTTAGTCACTTAAAGTTCCCAACTTAATGCAGTAAGAATCTTGTTGTTTTGACTGGAGCTGGGATAAGCACAGAGTGCGGCATTCCTGACTACAGAAGGTAATTCCAGTTTATCGTTGTTCAAAATCAGACACTCAGCCCATGTTGTTACACTATTGTGGCTTCTTAATCTGAATTTCTATAGATGTGGCAATTATAACCCATTTACTGGTGAATGGGTCGATTTGGATTATGTTTTTTTCTTAACAGATCAAATGGGTTAAACCAAGAAATAGCTTCTAAAGAAAACTGGTTAAATGGGCTGAATGAAAGTCACCGATGTGTGTTGATTGCATAATACCTCTTAAATCGTTTTATCAAAATAGTAGTTTGTTTGTAAAAATAATTCAAGTTTGGTTATCATATTTGGCGCACTAGTTATTGATAAAAAAAAGTTTGGACAAAAAGTGTTTCAGGTCAACCCAACTCGATACATACTAAAATTTCCCAAAATTTTGACCTGTTACAAGACCCTCGCATTTTGTAACCTCTTATATATTGTGTTCATAAATGTACATATCCTGTTTAGCAGTTGCCCCTGCTGATTGTCTGCTTGTGTTTTGAAGTACCTGATTTAAAGAAAATTTTGTTTATCCTTGCTACAGATTTTACGTTTTATGCTTGTGTTAAGTTCATTCGTCACCCAACTAGTAACAACCTTCATATTTCTGTCTATCTCCTTCCCTGTGCAGCCCGAATGGAGCTTACAGTACTGGTTACACGCCAACCATTCATCAGGTAAAATGAAGGCATTCAGTTTGTTAAATTGCATACAATAATTATTCATCGATTTTAATGCTTGACTTACAATAGTTTTGCACATTATAAACTTTTTCCATTCAATCTTTTATTTTGTAACAAGGTTAGATGTTGTTTTGTTGGATAACAATGGCATATTGGGTATTAGTATTTGAGTTACCTAGATTTGTAATCCTCTTGTATCTTCTATATGTGTGCAGGAATTTATGAGATCTGGCTGTGTGCGAAGGCGATATTGGGCCAAGCACTATGAAAATTGGAGGTTATTCTCTGAGGCTAAACCTGGTCCAGCTCATACTGCATTAGCAACTTTAGAAAAAGCCAACCGAATAAGCTTTATGATTACACAAAACATTGACAGGTCAGCTTTTTCTCACAAAGTTTCTAAATACTGATTTTAAACCATGTCATTGAGATCCAAAAATTATTTCATGTCACAGGTTGCATCATCGTGCTGGTAGTAGCCCACTTGAGTTACATGGGACGGTTTATATCGTCACTTGAGTAAATTGTGGCTTTTCTTTTCCTCGAGAAGTGTTTCAAGATCAAGTGAATTCCCTAAACCCAAAGGTCAGAACATCCAAACTAGGGGAAATTCCAGAATAAGGGAACAAAAAACTTTACAAGTTCAATAAGGGGAACGTAAGTTCATTTGCACGTTAAAAGAAGTGGACGTTAAAAGAAGTGGACGTTTAATTTTGCTCATTAAAAAAACCCAAAATGAAAAGCTCGATATAGGCAACCAAATTATCTTACTTTTTTAGTTGATAAAATTGAACTTGCAATCCTTCTTATGAGCGAAGTTGCATGTTAAAGGATAATATCGGGAATTTTTGAAAACGAACGACGAAGGGTGAAACTTCGTGTAAACTCAGGGCAATCGATGTAATTTTTATCAATATTTCTGCATAAGAGTAATGAATACTGAAACTTTTACCAATCATAAGCTTTTTTGATAGTTCTTCACGTTTTGTATTTCTGTTGATATATGTCTAATTGTGATATAATTCTTTAGTGCAGTGGGCTGAAGCTATAAAAGGTCTTGCTTCTAACAGCAGTTCAGATAAGAGTTTTGGGATGAAGCAGAGGCCTGGTGGTGGTATTGAAATCGATGAAAATTTCTGGGAAGAAAATCTTGACATACCAACATGCTCAAAATGTTGTGGAGTGCTTAAACCTGATGCAAGTCAATTCCCATAATGACGTGTAAATGAGTTGTCCATTTTATTGCAGGATCTAATTGTGTTGATTTGTGTCTGTTTTGAAGGTTGTGTTTTTTGGTGATAATTTACCAAACGATAGAATTACTAAAGCCGTAGAAGCTGCTATAGAGTGTGATGCTTTCCTTGTTCTCGGTACATCGCTCACGACCATGATTCCTTTCCATCTTCTTAGGTACAAATCTTGCTACTTTCTGTCACCCAATTATTTTAATTTATAATTTTTTAATTGAGAAACTCTTATTGACTTGTACAGAGTAGCTCATGAGGCTGGAGCTGCCACAGCAATTATAAATATAGGTGAAACGGAAGCTGATAGTTTTGTTGATTTGAAAATCGAGGCACAAGTAGGACAGGTCTGTTCTACCAGAAGTTAATCCATCTTAACTTAAGTTTTGCGTTTACGCGAATTCTCATTGTAGGTCACATTTGATGCAGATATTACAACAGCTGCTCGAGACATCACTCCATGTTCCTGCTACCTGAAACTATGAACAGGACGATATATGCTAATACTCTGAAGATTGGTACATATCTGGAACCTAAAATTGGTCAATCCAAGATGTTGACTTCATAACTTCTCACATGTTACTGCAGATATTAAGATCTTACTGTTGGCTTAATGGTATAACTTATTGTACAAGGTATTTGTTTCAATTGTTCATGTGTTTGAATCAAAAAACCTGTATAAGTATTTTGAATGATCAATCTGAATGGAAGAAAATTACAGTTCTACCATTATATATGATTCTATGAATCCATACATTCTTATGGCCTGCTCTGGTTCTTTGTTTTATGTAATGTCAAACAATCATTTAGCAAATAAATATACCATTAAATAATCAGCAGTTTTTCAGTGACAACCATGCTTATTTAGGCTTCTGGATATTAAAAATAAATTTAATTAAATCTGTCTAGTTATGCTTGATAATTGTTTTGTAAAAATCATTCACTTCAATAAGAAAAAAAACTTTTAAGCACATTAATCCCATTACAAAGTCAGGGCACATTTAGTTACGTAAAAATATCTTTATTTTTCTTTTCCATTTTTCTATAGTTTTGTGTCCCTGAAAAACTAGTGAAATTTTGAAAAACGCATTCAAATGTAAGATATGAAGTTTCATTTTTCGGAATAGGAAAATTTAAAAATGAATCATATATTCCTATTTTTTAGAAAACTTCTTAAGGAGTTTCCGTAATTAAATTCAACCCAAGTAGTAAGTAATTTTAAAAATGTTCACTTGATTAAAAGTTTACACCCAATTTTTAAAACTTTGAAAAATGATTGACGGTTATACTCTTGTAGATGCTATTAGGGGTGTTCACTATTCGGAGACAACCGGATAATTCAAATGGTCTATTCGAATTGGACTGTACGGATTTGATAATTTCATTTTTTGGATCGGATCAGACAAAAATCAAATTAGTTATTCGATTTTTCGTTTGTCCAAATAAACTGAATGGTAATAACAATATATGTAATACTCTTTGTTTATCTATCAAAATACATGTTAAATATTTGTTTGGTTATTTTTTACATATAAAACCTTATTGTATAATTGACATCATCATTAATATATATATCATTGTATATAACTTTAAAATCTAACGCTTTATATAAAACACAAACTCCACATTTTTGTAAAAGCTCAACGCAATATTACAATACGTAGCTTTGATATCGCTCATGACATTACCATTTCACGAGTCAAAACGATATCCTCATGCAGTCCACGACAAAATCAAACGTTAAAACTAATCCATCAAAATAGTAATTTGGTTCGGTTTGGTTTATATTCGATATTTGTTTGGATGAATCGAATTCACATTTTGAGAAACAAAATTCAAATAGATTCATGTAAATGGATCGGATTTGATCCAATAACCCATATGCGTAAGTATTATTATTTTACACATTTGACCCCTCGTCTTTTCTATATATACACATTGAGTCTATTGATTTAATCCAAAAGTACCTAACAACATCATCGATGATTTTCCCAATTTTAAATGGTGGGAAATTTACGAACGTGGAAATTATCAAGCTGGAGCCGACAAAACCACTCGAGAACATTAGTTCCAACGACGACAACTTCTTCGTTCTTCAGTTAACAAAACCTCAATCTCTGACATGGCCATGCGGATGCGTATTTCTTCCCAATCATTCTTTACTGTAATCATTTCTCTCTTTAAATTGCTATTTATTGCTATGATGATGATTTTGACCTTTTGTTTCCTAATTTTGAAATTTGTTGTTATTAAATGCAGTTTGATTAATAGCCCGTGCTTATTGAAATTACTGTTTATAAGTGCTAATTGTAGTAGTAGAACTTTACAAAGGAGTTTCGTTGTAGTTGAAACAAATGGATTAATTGAGGTCTGGCTGAATTAGTTTTACAATCGTTGAAAATCGATGTTATGAACGCGTTGATCTTCGATTTTGATCTGACATGAAGCATAAGTTGCATTTTTTGTTCTTTATTAATCCTCCTAATTATTAGCAATTATAAGCAATAGAATCATTTAGGCTTCGATTGTTCATGAAGATGAAATAATTTGTTTCAATTTGAAGTCCGAGTCATAAAATTGTTTCAATTTGAGGCTGAATATATGCATTTGTCCGAGTCATAAAATGGCCTGTATGATATATCATTGAAAGTTATAAAATTTGAAAATCCTTGAGTCACCATGAATTAGTCATTCAACTAGATCGATCATTATTCTGATTTTTTTGTTTCCATATTTGAATATATATGCAGTCTTTCAATAATGCAAGGGAAGTTCTCACACAGTTAATGACAGGCAAGCAATGCATTACTTGTTGCAATTTATTTTATTTTATTTCGTATAATTAGAATGCTGAGCTTGTATAACAAACTTGTAATATAGTTTTTTGTCTGTCGTATTTGAAGGGAACAGATGCTGTTAAACCAGCTAGTAAATATTGTAAATTTGGTGGGAAAGCAGCAACAATATCCTTCCGAGGTTCTGTTAGATATGTACAGACAGTGTGTCGAATCTCAGCTCCTGGCACCACTTTGGATGGTGTTAAAAATCCACCTTTAGATTCATTTAAAGACAGGAAAGTGGTCCCTGATGCAGATCCACCAAGCACTAAAGATGTCAATCTTTTGTATCAATTTTTCGATACAAGGTACATCATAATGCAGTCATATTTGGTGTTGCTATTGAACTTTTAAGCTCTTCAGTGAATGAAATAGTCTGGTCCCAACATTGTGCAGTAACAAGCTTGTTGTTTTGACTGGAGCTGGGATAAGCACAGAATGTGGAATTCCTGATTATAGAAGGTAATTCAGTCGATAATCTGTCTGTAAATCATCATTCAAATTTCAAAATCGCGCACTCAACTCACGATTGTTATGTTTTTGTGTATTTTCCATCCCGTGTTGTGTAGAAGTAGCAGTTTAAATCAATTTACATATGAACAGGTCGATTTGGGTTACATTATATCTCTCAGTGGGTCAAAAGGTAAAATAGAAAAGTAGCTTAAAATGAATGGGTCAGATGAGTTGCAAGTTGTCCAACGTGTATTTTCAATCCATAAATCCCTTTAAGTCATTTTAGTCAAAATATTAGTTTATTATCGAAGTCATATTTTTTGGTAATCATATTTGATACAGTAGTTATTTATAGATAAGTTTGGCAAAAAGTGTTTAAGGTCAACCCGACCTCACACATACCTAAGTTATCCACCCATTACCTAACCCGCCCATTTTACCACCTCTGATATTCTGGTCTCATAAAGGGACATATCCTGTTTAGTAGCTGTCTCCTGCTGATAATCTGCTTGTGTTTACTCATTATATTTATCCTTGCCAAAAATGTTCTCTCGTGCTTATGTTAAATTCATTCATCTCCCAATTAGTAACATCGTTCATCTTTCCTGTCTAATATCATACTTGGTGCAGCCCGAATGGAGCTTACAGTACTGGTTTTAAGCCAATCACTCATCAGGTAATCTGAATACATTCAGTTGATACTATTTGCATTTTTCTATATGTTGATTAGTCATCTTTTTAATGCTTAACTTGGAATATTGGCAATTAGTATTTGAGGAATCTTGATTTGTAATTCTCTTGTATATTCTTTTTGAGTGTAGCAATTTACTCGTTCTAGCCGTGCACGAAGGCGTTATTGGGCTAGGAGCTATGCAGGATGGAGGAAATTTAATGAAGCTAAGCCTAGTCCAGCTCATACTGCATTAGCTTCTTTAGAAAAAGCCAACCGAATAAACTTTATGATTACACAAAACGTTGACAGGTCAGCCTTTTTCTTCCAAAATTTCCAAATAGCTCATTTTAAAATGTTCTCAGTGAGATCAAATTAATGCCATGTAACAGGCTGCACCATCGTGCTGGAAGTGACCCACTTGAGTTACATGGGACTGTCTATATTGTAGCTTGTGTGGATTGTGGGTTTTCTTTTCCACGTGAGTCATTTCAGGAACAACTGAATTCCCTAAATCCAGAGGTCAAAACATTCAAACAATCAATTTCTATCTATTTTGTATTTAGTAACAATGGCACAAATCATCACTATACTTTTTATATAAGATGGACAAATCATCGCTATACTTTTTATATAAGATGGACATTTACTGCATGAGAGTATCTACTATTTGTAGAATTTTTACCTCTCATGGACTTTATCGTAGTTATTTTTTTGTTTTTTTTTTCTTTATTTGTTTTCTTCCGTTCTGTGTTTATGTTTATAAGTATTGAGATTGAGATATATTTATTTACTGCAGTGGGCAGCAGCAATAGAAAGTCTGGCTTATAACAGCAATTCAGATAAGAGTTTTGGGATGAAGCAAAGGCCTGACGGTGATATTGAAATTGATGAAAAATTCTGGGAAGAAGATTTCCACATACCAACATGCTCAAAATGTGATGGAATTCTTAAACCCGATGTAAGCCAGTTCTAGTAACTACCATTTTTATGATGTGTAAATAAATAGTCCCTAGGGTCTTTACTTGGAACTTGTTATTACAGGATGTAATAATTTGTGTTGATGTGTCTCTGTTTGAAGGTTGTGTTTTTTGGTGATAATGTACCAAAGGATAGAGCAATTGTAGCTATGGAAGCTGCTGCAGGGTGTGATGCTTTTCTCGTTCTTGGTTCATCAGTCATGACCATGTCTGCTTTTCGACTTGTCAGGTACAAATCTTCATGCAACTTTTGTGACCAAAATGTTAGTATCTTTTGGTCATTTCTTGTTTGTCAATATGAGAGATCTTAATTGAGTTGTACAGAGCTGCTCATGAGGCTGGTGCTGCTACAGCAATTATAAATATAGGCAAAACTCGAGCTGATGATATTGCAGATTTGAAAATTAACGCAAGATTAGGAGAGGTCTGTTCTACCTGATAACTATTTTAATTTGAGTTTTGCATTTACCTCAATCCTGATTATAGTTCACTGTTGATACAGATATTACCACGGCTGCTCAACACTGGATCACTCAGTATTCCTGCTATCTAACACTATAAAACTGGATGATAATTACTACTAATTGATTGCTATGCGGTTAAAATCAGTCAATCGATGATGTTGACTTCATCAACTTCTCTTCACTGGTCATTGCAGATATAGAGATCCTACATTTAGCTTAACGTAATGGTACAAGGTATCTGTTTCCCTTGTTCATGTATTTGACCATATGTGATATAAAACCAGTAGTTTTGGTGTTCTTGTTTGTTGAAGCTGATGTATGTGATGTGAAGTTATTTTCCTTACACCGCCAATATGCAGATATATATTTGTGTTTGTATAAGCACTATCAAGAAATGTATTTTGTATATTATATCCAAACAAATCAATGTATGAAATAGTTGTTTTATAGATGCTTGTTGCTGAACTATCATGAAACGATCTTTTGATCTCATTTTGCACTTGAAGTTATATTAAGACGCGAGCCGTTTATTTTGAGTATTTCGAGTATTTCGTTGACTCTTCAAGTATGAAATTGTTTTCAGAACCGAATCGACAGGTTGGTTCGAGGGGAACCTGTCAGCTTCCGGGTTTTAAAAGTACGGCCCAACATGTCAATGAACCAGATTGTACTGGTCAAAGCAAGTATCTGTTTATGATCATTATGATCCCATGCCGACCGAAAGCTTCTTTGTTGCCAATAATTTGTTTTATCTAATATCTTATGTATAAATGTAGTGTCCGGATAGGCCTGTAAGTTTAGATAAAACTTGATTATCCAATTGGATAACTCAGAAAAAGACCATATGGGTTGGATAATTGAATTTCTGGATTAACTCGGATCAAAACCAAACTTATTATTTTGGATCACGGATTGGTTTTGGTTGGCAAATTAGAAACCGAATTATCAAAAAACAAATAAGAAACGTCATATACATTCTGGTCAACTCAAAAATCAACGCGGTGGCAAAGTCGTAAATAACTCAAAAGAATTTCCAAAATGTTAATATTCATTTGGAAAGCATGTTAATCAAAATTAAAACTTAATACTTTTTAACATTCATTTACGATGAATGTTAACTTATATACATTATTATAGAACGATGAATGTTAAATTATCTCGTTCAACAATGTATAAAAACATATATAAGTTAATATTCATCATAAATTATTGTTTATTAATATTAATTGTAATTTTGATTAACATTCATTCCAAATGAATGTTGTCTGAAATTTTTTAATTTTGTGAAATTCGATGATGAATGACGACTATAATTAAATTAATTACTTGTTTATAAGTTTTGTAAGTTGAAATTCGTTAATTTTATTATATTCATTGGTGAATCAAAATTTTCATAAAACCTCATGTAACAACCACCAAAAATACCAGATTAATACTTAACTTAATCTCTACCTAAATCTGGACCCGACCTTCTTAAGAATTAAGTTAATACTGTTCGAGAAATACTTCAGTTAATACTGCCAGTACAAATCCTAAGTTAATACTGTTAGAGCAATTCTTCAGTTAATACTGGCAGTGCAATTCTAAGTTAATACTGTTAGAGCAAATTCTTCAGTTAATACTGCCAGTACAAAGTCTAGTTAATACTGCCAGTACAACGTCAAGTTAATACTGCTAGTACAAATTACCTCAGTTTCAACTGTTGGTCAGTTTCTACTGGTAGTTGAGTTAATAATGTTCTCACCTTTCATGGTTAATACTGCTTTCATAGTTAACACTGCTCTTAATAGTTACTACTGCTCTCATTGTTTCAACTGCTAGCTCAGTTTCTACTGCTAGTGAGTTTCTACTGGTAGTCGAGTTACTACTGCTTGTGTTACAACTGCTAGTCAGTTTCCACTGCTAGTTCAGTTACTACTGTTAGTCCAGTTTCTACTGCCCACATTAATTAATACTGCTTGACATTCAGTTACCACTGCTAAGTAGTTAACACTGCTAGCACAAATCACCATTTCCACTGTTAGTTCAAAGTTTCCACTGTTAACACATTAATGTCCCGAACAAATCATGAATTACTAAGTGTCAATCTATTACCAGTGAGATGCCTAAACGATTTTAAGACCAATCAAGTGTTGCCCACACACACAGCAAAACCTCCTGCCCGATTTAAAAGCTTTCTAAGTAGCTCAATAAGTTAAGTAACCATTCATATTCTGTAAAAAGGAACATTAATATTTGAAATAGAGTTAACTGTGCACGCAAAAAGGGTTATGATTACCTCTTTTCTCTCAAAATCGGCCAGCAAACCTATTTCCCATAAAACCTAATCAATTAACTTGCACTCCCCATAAAATCACCTCCACCTTCACCCAATCACATTCTTGGATAATAAACTTATACACTCCACCTCTTATTCTTTTGTTAACACCAGCAGAAAATCTTTCATTTACACTCAAAACACTCTCATCTATCTTCTTTCAAACACTCTCAACACTTGCACGGTTTTAACAAAAGATACCCAGATCACTCATCACCTTCATCCAGTATCGATCACTCCAGAAAACCTGCTCAAACTCAACCATTTTGTGGACAGAACCTCATCAATCCAAACATACATCCCTGGTCGAAGAGGTAATCACAAAGTGCAAGAATGTTTACATTCTATTCTGCACAACCCACTTATTTTCATTCTATTTACTGTTACATTTCTTAAAATATGTATGTATTAGGGTTTTTGTACTTGAAATATGATAATGTTTTGCAAATAAAACACACACTTAAAGTTTGTTCGAATCATTTACATACGGATTTTATAAAAAGTTATGTGTTTTTGGTAAACTAAGAAAATTTGACAACTTTCTGTCCAGATTTTCAAGTTAACTTTGGACAACCGTATCCCCCTCTATTCTTCATAAAAATGGTGACTCTAAACTGGGAATAACTTGCTTTCTAATCTTTCACACAAAACCTAAATCATACATCAAAGACCTAATATTTTGAGGTGTATCAAGAAGACGCCCAGAAACTGTTTAGTTTTGCTAAAGAAAGTCACGAAACAAACCACACAACCCTGGGCAGATTCATCATTTAAAAAAAAATAGTGGGTAACCAATTCGTATGAACTACTATATTAAAGCATATCACTAGACATTAATGGACACATTCTTACTGGACTAGGTCACGGTTAGAGCATCATTTCCGGATTTGTAACTTGCTCACAGAATTATACTCGTTAAACTCAGCTCACAAGGTGAGTTCATGGTCCCCTCTTTCTGATTTCTATTTTTGGGGCTGAAAGCATGCAATTACTTTAAACTTTTGGTTGAACTTTTACGTATTATCAACTGCTTTGAACTGTTTTACGCAAACTGTGGTATGTCAACATGTTAAGCTTGGGTTTTTCTTATACTCAAAGTCCCCTGTAACTAACCCACCAGTAATTAACTCGTAGCGACGAGCCGTAGATATTATGGGTAGCATGCTATTTAGGGTAGGACCATCCCTCACTCACACTTCAACGTGGGTGCATAATATCGCCTTTTACTCATGTTTGTTGAAGAACATGCAGCTCTTATACTTTGGGGCAACGGTCAGATAACCGGATTAGTTGTGGTCTCAAGGCTTATACATTCTCTCTTTACTACCACATGTTTACTTGCAATATCTTTATCAACCAAATGCTTGTTATAACTGTCCCGATTGGACAAACTCAGGGGTGATAGCGTCCACGAATCGGACGGCTATACCCTCACTTATGTCCACGATTGGACACACTCTCGGTTTAATTATTTCAAACTTTGAACTCACCAACTATGGCCATAGTTGACCTTTTAATTTGGCATGCTTTTCAGGAGAACGTCGGTAAGCACGGATCATATGTGGGCTAATGCATGGGATTATGTCGACCAAGCCATTTAAACGGACTTTGAACTAAATTTTTGTAATATGTTTGTAATAATGCCGTATACTTTGTACAATTTGATGTATTTTTTGATGCCTCCAAGGCTGTTTTATCGTAATTTAAATGGTATGGTTGCTATATCTTTGTGTTGTGAAATCATTAGCTGTGACACCTCGTGTTTCCGCTTTAGCGGGGTGTGACAGAAGTGGTATCAGAGCCAAAGGTTATAGGGTCATTCAGGAAGGACCCATTATTCCGGTTAATGGTTTCTTGAAAGCTGAATGGTTTCTTGCTAGCATTCATGATGAAATGCTTAGAGTCATTCAGGAAGGACCCATTATTCCTGGCAGAATAGTTCCTGCTACTTTAGATGCAAATGGCACTATTTTGACACCTGAAAAATTTGTTGAGGCTGCCAAAAGTACCTGGACTGATCTAGACAGGCAACTATATGCATTAGATTTTAAGGCCAAATCCATTCTGGGCAATGCAGTTACTGAGCCTATCTTTGCTAAGATATCTGGCTGCAAAACTGCTAAAGCCATATGGGATATGCTAACTGACCAATATGATGGTGTAAGTTTAGTACAATCCCAAAAGAAGAAGAATCTCATAAGAAATTATGAGAACTTCTCTGCTGGTCAAGGAAAGTCATTAACTGATATTTATACCAGATTTCAGATCTTAATCAATGATCTTGAAAGGTATAATATCATCAAGGGACAGTTTGAAATCTGTGCAAAATTTGTTGATGTCATTCCAAACACTTTTTCTGAAGTTATCACTTCATTAATTGTAAGTGAAAAATAGGAGACATATGATCTCTCTGGCTTGTTTGGACTTCTACTAAATTTTGAAGAAACCAAAGCCAGAAAGGATCTAAATGCTAAAAGGATTGCAAAAGATCCATCTGCTGCCCTTGTTGCAACAACAAGGAAAAATAGAGAACTTTTCTCTAGAGCAGATTACCATCTTACTCTTACAGACTCAGAATCAGATGATGAAACTGAGTCTCTAGAAGCTGAAATGGCATTGCTAGCCCAAAGGTTAGAAAAAGCAAGATTCAAAGGTTCAAAAGGAAGGCCAACTTTTGATCCTAAGAAAGCTACTTGCTATAAATGTGGGCAAGTTGGTCATATTTCTTCTGACTGCAGAGTGAAGATTGCAGAATCTTCAAATTCTGATAAGTGGGAAGAAAAGGCCAAGAAGTACAAGAAAAAGTACTTCAACTTCAAGAAAATTGGAGAGAAACAACAACCAAAGAAACTAGAGAAAGCTTTGGTTGTTGAACAATGGATAGATGAAGAATCTTCATCATCTGAGGATGATGAAGATATGTGCTTAATGGCTATCACAGAGAGCCAGTTTGACAAAGATGTCAAATTTGCAGAAAAGGCATGTGTTCATCCAGATTGGGACAGAGGATCTGCTTACAATGTAAATCATTTTAAACTTTACTATAGTGATGCAGAAAAACAGAAAATGTTTGAACACATTTATGTGGATTTTTTGAAAAGACTGGAAGAAATACAAGATTTATAAACCAAACTCAGTCAAGTTCAAAAAGATCTACAATCAAAAGTGAATGAAATAAACCAAAATAAACAGTACAAACTTGAGCTTGATGCTCAATATGACCTTCTCAAAAAGATCAAGCTGGAAAAAGAAGCTTATAAAAACAAAGCTGATCATTATGAAAGGATCTGTAAATCTTGGTGTATTTCATCACTTAAAAATGTGGACTGTTTATCCAAACAGATTCCAGCTCAGATACAAGCGGTCATAGGTGACGAGTTTGATCTTAACAGTCACATAAATTCAGAAATAAACTCAAAACCTACTATATTTGTACCTGAGATTTTACCTCATACTTTTAGTCATACTGTGGGAGACAAAGTTATATTAACAAATGCTTTTGTTAGACCAAAAATAGTTACTAAAGAACTAGTATATGAAACAGAGCCAGACTCTGAAGACACAGACTCAGAAATCTCAGTCTGTGAAACTTCTCAATCTGAACAGCCTGAACTTATAATCACTAATGAATCTTTAGAAACTATAGAACTTGAAAAGAAAAGATTTATAAAAGGCAAAGTTAATATTCCCACAGTACCATCTTTAAAAAGACAAAAAGAGGTAAAAGGAATCAAGAATAAACAGAATGGTTACAATGTGTTTGAACCTTCCACATCTCAGTCTGTAACTGGTCCAGACAATAATATGCCAAATGATAAATCTAAAGGCATAAAACCAGTAACAAAGGAGTTAAAAAGATCTCAGTCTGTGAGATCTAACTGTCAGTCTGGAAAAATAAATTTTCAGTCTGACAAACTTAACTCCAAATCTGTTTGTGTTAACACTCAGTCTGACTCTCAAAAGTCAAATCTTAACAACCAGACTGAGACCATTAAGCTGCTTAGTGAAAACTTAATGAAGTTAACCACAGATTTTAAAACATTTGTTGAGTCAAAACAAGAGTTTAACAGAGGATCTAGTGCAAATAATAACCCAAAATCCAAAAGGACCATCATGTTGAACAGAAAATGTTACAACTGTGGAAATCTGGGACATGAAGGTATTAAATGCACAAAGTCCATTCTTAAACAGCCAAAGGCTGCTTTGATCAAACAAATGTCGTCTACAAACAACAAAATCAAAAATAGAGAGGTTAAAAGTCAACTTCACAGACTTAGCACCAAAACTGCTAAAGAATTGACTTCAACCAACTCTAAAGAACCCATCAAAAGATGGGTTACCAAAAGTAACTAATTGATTTTGTTTGTCCTGTGCAGGGTAACAGCAAATGGTACCTAGACAGTGGATGCTAAAGACACATGACAGGTTCCTTGAAGAATCTGTCAGAGTTTGTAGAAGAAGAAGGACCTTCTGTCAAATATGGTGACAACTCTGTTGCCAAGATAAAAGGTTATGGTGTGGTGAAGGCTGGCAACATCAGAATAACAAAGGTGGCCTATGTTGAGGGATTAAAGCATAACCTGCTTAGTGCTAGCCAGATTTGTGATGATGATGGTGAAATCAGAATCAGAAAGAAGGCTGCTGTTATCTATAATTCCAAAGGCAAACCTATATTAGTTGCCAAAAGAGAAAGAGATATCTATCTCTTGGATCTTTCTTCTGCAGACAACAATGTAGAGACCTGTCTCTATACTCAGTCTGTGCCAGAACTAAGCTGGCTATGGCATAGGAGGTTATCCCACCTGAACTTCAAAAATATTAACCTCCTGTCAAAGAAGAAACTGGTTAGAGGTCTGCCTGATGTTACATTTGCAAAAGATAAACTTTGTCCTGCATGCACACTAGGGAAATAGACCAAGAACCATTTTCCATCCAAATTGTTAGCTACAATTGAACAACCACTGCATATGCTCCATATGGATCTGTTTGGACCCATGAGCATTAGCAGTTTGGGTGGAAAGAAGTATACACTTGTGGTTGTGGATGAATACACAAGGTATACTTGGGTCATCTTTCTTAAAGCTAAAAGTGATGCTCCTAAAGAGATTATTAATCTAATCAAGAGAGAAGAATTGCAGAAAGATGCACCTGTCAAGCAACTCAGGAGTGACCATGGTACAAAATTTAAGAATTCTACTCTCATTGAATTCTGTACTGACAAAGGCATTATTCAAAACTTTGCCTCTGTCAGAACTCCTCAACAAAATGGTGTTGCTGAGAGAAGAAATCGCACACTCATAGAAGCTGCAAGAACCATGTTATGCCATGGTCAAATGAAGGTTTATTTTTGGGCAGAAGCAGTTAACACTGCCTGTTATACCCAAAATAGATCTATTTTGGTCAAAAGGCATGGCAAAACTGCATATGAGTTGTATCATAAGAAGGTTCCAACCATCCATTACTTCCAGACCTTTGGTAGTAAATGCTATATTCTCAATCAAAGAGATCAATTAGTTAAGATAGAACCTAAATCTGATGAAGGAATTTTTGTTGGCTATTCATCTATCTCAAAGGCCTACAGAGTCTACAACAACAGAAGGAATAAAATTGAAGAAACCATCAATGTCACCTTTGATGCTTCCTCTGCTAATGATGAACATGTTTCTCAGTCTGATGTTCATTTGTTAGAAGATTTATCTGTTGTGGGATCTGAATCTCAAATCCCAGTTGTTGTTAACCAACAACAGGACTCTGAAAGTGATAATGAAGATGATCAACCTGCTCATTCTATGACAATACCTTCATCAACAGAAGATGAATCTGTGTCCAGAGATTCAAACTCTTCTGATATATGTGTTCAGTCTGATAGTTTTCAGTCTGTGAACTCTACAGACTCTGACTTGCCCTGTGTAGAAGATGATGCAGAACTCAGTCCTGCTATTCTTCCACCAAATGAGAATGATTTACCATCAAATGATGAATCACTTCTAGAAGTCAAAGAACACAAGTATCATCCAATTACAGAAATAATTGGAGATTATGTTTCTGGTGTACAAACAAGAGCTAAAGTGTCAAACTTATCTACTGCAAATTTCTGTTTCCACACAAACTTCCTGTCAATCATTGAACCAAAGAAAGCTGAAGAAGCCTTGAAAGATGATGATTGGGTTGAAGCAATGCAGGAAGAGTTAACAGAATTTGACAGAAACAATGTTTGGACCCTAGTTCCTGCTCCAAAAGGGAAAACCATTATTGGAACAAAATGGGTTTACAGAAACAAAATGGACAAGGATGGAGTGATAATCAGAAACAAGGCAAGGCTAGTTGCTCAAGGCTACAAGCAGGAAGAAGGCATTGATTATGATGAAACATTTGCCCCTGTAGCCAGAATTGAAGCAATAAGGTTATTCTTGGCATATGCTGCATTCAAGGACTTCAAAGTCTATCAAATGGATGTCAAGAGTGCATTTCTGAATGGCAACTTACAGGAGGAAGTCTATGTGAAACAACCTCCAGGTTTTGTAAGTTCCACTTTTCCAAATCATGTCTATAAATTGCAGAAAGCACTATATGGGCTAAAACAAGCTCCAAGAGCTTGGTATGACACCTTATCATCCTATCTTCTTAGTAATGACTTTACTAGAGGATCAATTGATAAAACTTTGTTCTTCAAAAGGAACAAGGCAGATGTCATACTAGTCCAAATCTATGTTGATGATATTATATTTAGGTCTACTGATGAAAAATTGTGTAAATGGTTTTCAAACTTAATGTCAAAACAGTATCAAATGAGTATGATGGGTGAATTAACATACTTTCTTGGTCTACAAGTACATCAGAAACCTGATGGTATCTTCATCAACCAAGGTAAATATGTCAATGACCTACTTACTAAATATTCTTTAAAGGACTGTTCAATTATGAAAACACCAATGAGCACTGCAGATAAGTTGGATAAGGATCAGTCTCGTAAGTCAGTCTGTCAAACCACTTATAGAGGTATGATAGGATCTCTACTATACCTCACTGCAAGTAGACCAGATATCATGTTCTCAACATGTTTGTGTGCTAGATATCAATCTGAACCTAAAGAATCGCATCTAAAAGCTGTAAAAAGGATTTTTAGGTACCTAAAAGGTACTCCTAACCTGGGTCTTTGGTATCCCAAAGACTCTGATTTTGATCTAATTGGATATACAGATGCAGATTATGCAGGTTGTAAATTAGACAGGAAAAGCACTTCTGGTGGATGTCAACTGCTAGGTGGCAAACTAGTCAGTTGGTCAAGCAAGAAACAGAATTCTGTTGCTACATCCACTGCAGAAGCAGAATATGTGGCTGCTGGTAGTTGCTGTGCTCAACTGCTATGGATACAACATCAACTAGCAGACTATGATTTGGTGTTTACAAAAACTCCAATCATGTGTGATAACCAAAGTGCCATTGCCATCACTGAGAATCCTGTATTTCACTCCAGGACAAA
This sequence comes from Gnaphalium uliginosum, assembly GCA_963930675.1. Taxonomy (NCBI): domain Eukaryota; kingdom Viridiplantae; phylum Streptophyta; class Magnoliopsida; order Asterales; family Asteraceae; genus Gnaphalium; species Gnaphalium uliginosum. The sequence continues at coordinate 33,454,180 of OZ005683.1, forward strand.
GCATATTGAGATCAGACATCACTTTATCAGAGATTGTGCTGAGAAAGGTAAAGTGATTCTCAAATATGTGCCCACAAATGACCAATTAGCAGATATCTTTACTAAACCTTTAAATGAAGATAGATTTTTGTATCTGCTTGGTCAACTAGGAATGCTCAACCCCTAGTAAAACCTTGAATCTGTATGATTCAATTCTTAGTCTGTGTCTGCTTTTCAATCTGTATAACTGTATTCTCAGCTACATACAATCAAAAAGCACAGACAAAGAGATGTTTTTGTACATACTTTCTAAGAAAATACCAAAAAGATTTTATACCTTATGTTATTTTCTCTCAGTCTGACTGATTATATGTTTCAGTCTGTGTGACTTCTTCCAGATTAGCTACATAGACTGACCATATTCATTCAGACTAGACCCTCTATTTTTGTGCTTTATTAATTCATAAGGTTAGTATTTTAGTACTATTAGTATTAATACTGCTAGTTACTTTTAGTACTGCTGGTTAATACTGATAAGACTTTTTAACACTGCCCCCATGAATTCGTATTTTAGCACTGCTGGTAAAGATTTGTACAATTAACACTGTTAATGTAGCAAGTTACTACTGTTAGTTAACTTTAGTACTGCTCACACCAGTTACCACTGTTAGTTAACTTTAGTACTGCTTTCGCAGTTACCACTGTTAGTTGATTTTAGTACTGCTTTGGCAAGTTACCACTGTTAGTTAACTTTAGTACTGCCTTCGCAAGTTACTACTGTTAGTTAATTTTAGTACTGCTTTCACAAGTTAGTACTGTTAGCGATATCAATCTGTTACCACTGCTGGCACAAAAGTTTTTTTTTTAAATTCTGTTATTTTCTCTTAGTCTGTCTGTTATATGGCTCAGTCTGTGTGACGTCACCCAGACTCATTGCACAGACTGATTATATACACTCAGACTAAATGCTTTTTAATCTTAATATATTTATTTAATTATTCTATTTTTTTAACATAAATAAACAACAATATCCTTGCATTTAATGCTTTAACCATCTTTATGGTAATAATCATTAAAAGTTTTGGCGCTTGTTGTCTATTTATCTGCTCAATACAAAAAGTGCACGTGCCTCAGCGCTACTGTTGCAGAAACAGGGATAAACCGTCCAAGTGGGTCCCATTTAACGGAAATTTAATTTCTACAAATACCCATTTATGTTTTCTCCCTTTCTTCTTCATTCGTACTTGCACACCAAAAACAAACAGAGTTTCTAAACCCTAAATCGCTCAACTATTTTCAAAATCAATTTCTAAAATTTCTTCAATGGCTGATCAATGGGTTTACACGGCACCTGCCAACATCGCTGCGGCTAAACCCTTCAAACAAGGGAAACAGGTAAAACTCTGTATCAACAATCAAGTAGCTACCATTTCCATCCCTGATTCGAAAAAGAATAAAGGGTTTGAGGAACTAACTGATTTTATGTCTGCTCATCCATTAAGGGGAGCATTCTTTAACACAGTTCCTCAAATATACCCACATTTTTTAATGGAATGGTGGTATACTTGCTCCTCAAATAGTACCAATACTGCAATTACTGGTACTATTGATCATGGTAAACGGGCAGTTACCATTGATCAGGAGTTAATTAGGAATGTCTTAGACCTGCCTTTGGGAAATAACTTTGAACCTATTCCAACCAAAGAAGCAGCAAGGGCTTCTCTTACTTTGGTTGGATATACCAAAGAAAAAGGCACAATTTTGATGTCAGGATTCACCCCCAAATGGAGGTAGTACTTCTTCTTCATCTGAGGACATGGATATAGATCAACCTTCTTATCCTAGCCCATCCTCACCCACAAAAGAGAGTCCCAAATAATCCAACCCAGATGAGTCACCACTCACTCTGGAGGAATCACCAGACTCAAACCCCAAAAGTATAGCACAAATGGAATCATCATCCATGGAACTGGATGTCAACAGAACACCTTCCAGTGCTGTAGACCATTCCATTACAGCTCTGCTAGAGTCTGTGGTGCCAATGGCTACCCAACTGACCCAACCTACACCTAGTTTAGTCAGCTTGGATACCCACATTGCTGCTGCTACACTGACCCCTGTAGTAAGCATTGAAGAAGATGCTCCAATCCTGAGCACTACCAACCCCCTCTTTACCCCACTCACAATGGCTGGACCCATTGTCACACCCCGCTAAAGCGGAAACACGAGGTGCAACAGCTAATGATTTCACAACACCAAGATATAGCAACAATACCATAATTTAGAAGTAGTCTTAAAACAACTAAAGGTACATCAGTTTATACAATTGTTATAAAAGTATTGTTACAAATAAATATCGTGAAGGTTTTCTTCAAAATATCCATGTATTAAAGCTTGATTAATCATGATTCCATGCACTTGCCCACATACGATCCATCCTTACCTACGTTCTCCTGAAAAGCATGTCAAAACAAAAAGAGTCAACTATGGCCATAGTTGGTGAGCACACAGTTTTATTACCAATAAATCAAGTAGTTTGTCCAATCGGGGACCAAAGTTCTGTCCAATTCAGGGACACGAATACTGTCCAATCGGGGACACCATTACTGCCCATTCGGGGGCATAAATACTGCCCAATCGGGGGCATAAATAGATCAATGTGAAAAGAATTCGAGAAATAAGTAAGTATATGTTCATGCCTTGAGGCCACTACTAATCCGATTATCCGACCGAGGTTTGCCCCTATAGCTCCATGTTCTTCAACTAACATGAGTAAAGGTGATATTATGCACCCACGTTGAAGTGTGAGTGAGGGGTGGTCTACCCTAAATAGCATGCTACCAATAATACCCACGGCTCGTAGCCACGAGTTAATTAGTAGTGTGAGTTCCCGGGGACTTTGCAATAACACTCAAGCATAACAACATGACATACTCCAATTCGCATAAAATTTGTATAACGACGATTTTTGTAAGTGAATAAAGAGCAAAACCAAGTTGGTAAGATGTATAAGCATGCTTTTCAGCCCCAAAACAGAAATTAGAAAAGGGGGACAGTGAACTCACCTTGTGAGTTGAGTTAACGGGTATAATCTGTGAGCAAATTACAATCTGGAATGATCCCTTAACCGAGACCTAATCCAAGTGAGAAAGTGTCCATTAATGTCTAGTGATATGCTTTAACACGTACGGGTTGAAACAAGTTGGTTACCCACTAAGTTAGACAATGAATCTGCCCGGGTTTGGTTGTTTATTCCGTGACTCTTTTATTAAGACTATTTCCAAATTAACAATCAAAACCTCTTTATGAAGATTGGATGAAGATAGGGTTGTCCAAAGTTAACTTAAAATCTGGACAGGAAGTTGTCCAACTTTCTTATTTTACCAAAAACACATAACTTCTTATAAACCCGGATGTAATTATTTTGAATAGTTTTTAGGAGTGTTTTTATACAGACAACATTATAAACTTTCAGGTATAAAACCCTAATGCACTTATTTAGTGAAGAACAGATGTAAAACGAAATAGAAATAGTTGGGTTAGTGCGAGATAAAATGTAAACATTTTGCACTTCATGATTACCTCTTTCACCAGGAAATGTGGGTGTTGAGTGATGAGTTTCTGTCCACCGAGAGTTGAGATTGAGCAAGTTTTCTGGAGTGATCGATTTCTTGGTGAGAAGTGATGAATATGTTGGGTGTTATGTTAAAACTGGATATAAGTGTTGAAAGAGTTGAGAGAAATGGGTGAGAGTGTTTTAAGTATTTGTGTTTGTGTGTGTGTTTAGTTCTGCCGTTGGATACAAAAGGAATAAGTGGTAAAGTGTATATGATTAATATCAAGGGGTTTGATTGGGTGAGGGTGGAGGTGATTTATGGGAAGTGTAAGTTAATTGATTTGGTTTTATGGAAAATAGGTTCACTGGCCGTTTTTTGAGAGAAAAGAGGTAATCATAACCCTTTTTGCGTGCACGGTTATCCTTATTTAAAATACTAATACTCCTTTTTACAGGATGCATGCACGGTTACTTCTCACTTTGTACAACTTAAATAACTTTTGATTCGGGCATGATGATTTACTGAAAGTGTGAGTAACACTTGGTTGATTTTAGAAATGAGTTAAGCATATCACTAACAGTAGGAACTAACAGTGATAACTGAACTAGCAGTAGAAACTGAACTAGCAGTAGAAACGGTGACAATTGCACTAGCAGTACTAACTATGATAGCAGGGGTAACTTTTAGATTTTTACGAAAGCAGTAGAAACACCACTAACAGTATTAACTCAACTTTGTTCGGGCAGTATTAACTTGGGAGTTTGTACCAACAGTATTAACCCGGTAAGAAGTATAAACTTCTAACCAACAGTACTAACTACGGCCAACAGTAGTAACTTCTCAAACAGTATTAACTCAACTTTGTTCGGGCAGTATTAACTTAGGAGTTTGTACCAACAGTATTAACCCGGTAAGAAGTATAAACTTCTAACCAACAGTACTAACTACGGCCAACAGTAGTAACTTCTCAAACAGTATTAACTCAACTTTGTTCGGGCAGTATTAACTTAGGAGTTTGTACCAACAGTATTAACCCGGTAAGAAGTATAAACTTCTAACCAACAGTACTAACTACGGCCAACAGTAGTAACTTCTCAAACAGTATTAACTCAACTTTGTTCGGGCAGTATTAACTTAGGAGTTTGTACCAACAGTATTAACCCGGTAAGAAGTATAAACTTCTAACCAACAGTACTAACTACGGCCAACAGTAGTAACTTCTCAAACAGTATTAACTTAACTTTGTACGGGCAGTATTAACTTAAACCCTTAAGAAAGTCAGGTCCAGACTTAGGTGAAGATTAAGTCAAGTGTTAACCTGATATTTTCGATGGTTGTTACACCCATATTGACCACTAGTCCTGCACTAGTTCACACTCCAGTGAGTCTTTTCTTACACCCCTTTGCACAGATTGCCAATGCCCAGTCATGTCACAGACTGAGGTACAGATCTCCTCTTCTTTGCTCCATGATCTACCATCTTATCACCAGATGGTTAGTGAGGGCATACAAACTTCAACATCAGTTGCCAGTGATACTGCTCCATTACACCAGGAACTGTTTGAGGCAACAGGTGCAACACAATCATTTCCCCATGATATCTTATCCTATCACCGGATTAGATCTGAGGGAACAACTACACCACTCAATGCCTATGATCGCTTTTCCATGCACAGGACACAGAGTGAGGCAAAGAGTGCAACACCAAAAGATTCCAGTGATATTGCTCAGTTTCAACATGAGTCAAGTAAGGAACACATACCATCACCCAATTCTAACCCCTCCAACCAGACCCAGTCTGTGCCTTCTAGTACACTTAATGATGTGCTTTCTGCCATCAACAGGTTGTCTGAATGGGTACAGACTGAGTTCAATAATAATAAGAAAGAGCTAGAGAAGATGAAGCATCTAGTCTCTACTATGGTGGATAAAGTGGATATGCTGGAGGAAAAGGTATCCAATAGGTTAGATGAAATGCAGACCACCCTCTCAAACTTGGTAGATGATGTCAAAAAGGGGGAGAAGATGAAGCATGGGTCTGCAGAAGCTAAAACCTCAAAAGATAAAGATTTAAATAATAAATCCTTAGATTTAGGGGGAGATAGCAGTGAGGGAGATGATGGAGATGATGGACCCGAAGGTGCTAGGGTGAAGTCTCAGACTGAAGCTCAGTCTGTGCCACAGACTGAAGATATGAGTGCACAGACTGAGGGGGAGCAAGAGAGATTGCAGTTAGGTGAACATGCTGAGATGGTTGCACAGACTCAGGGGGAGTCATCCATTGTCTTACACATAGACCCAATTGCAACTATCTCAACCCAAGGTCAGCTGGAGTTGAAAAGACCAAGGGAAGAAGAAGAAGAAGATGTTCAACCTCTGTTAATCAAGAAAGCCAGGAAAATGAAAAGAATGGCCAGGAGAATTCCTGAAAGGGATATCTTTGATTCCCAACCAAAAATGAAGGGGATCAAAACCTGGGACCAGTTCTTAAAGCTGGCAGAAGAACAGGACAATGATGGTGATGATGATGATGCCATCAATCCTGACTGCAGTTCTGAGTCTGAAGTTTTCAGAAGATCAGATGATGATGAAGATGATGCTACTTTTGGAGGTGTAGGTGAAGGAGCTTCAAAAGTCAAGACTGGAGAGTCTCAGTCTGTGCCTTCTGAACCTGCACAAACTGAGACACAGCATCAATCACAGACTCAGAGCTCAGAGCAACCAGCAGCAAGCACTGATGTTCTAATTATCAGTGCTGAAGCCATTCAAGCTGAAGCCTATCCTGCTAGACCAACCACATCAACCAGAACACTGCCTCCAGGTAGAAGTGAGATTGAAGACAGAATGCAATAGAGAAGTGCTCATCTGATAAGCACTTATCCTGGGTCAAGCTCTACCATGGAAGAAGTAATGGATAAGGGTAAGGGCAAGGAGATTGCCTTATCCAAGCAGGAAAGATTAAGCAAGATCAAGAAGATGGTGGATGATCATGCTGCTGGAACAAGAAATCCTGAACTGTCAAATCTACAGGATGAGCTCTTGCAACAAGAAGCTACTGCTCAAGGTATGACCTTAACCGAATACTTAAATGTATTATCAATTGAAGAGCAGAAGCTGAAGGAAGCAAGATTTGTTGACATGCTCTCCAAAGAGTTAGAAGATGAAAGTTGTTCACAGACTCAGATCAGAATGAGTCAAGTTGAGCAACAGATCAAAGAAGATGAAGAGCTGTCAATAAAATTACAGAAGATAGAGAGCCTGAAACCAAAGCTACAAGCCACTTTCCAAAAGTCAAAGCTCAAGCAGAAGATCAGAGAATGTCATCTGAACAAGATTGGACAAAAATTAAAGCTGGAGCTGACTCTGACCAAGAGCAAGAAGATGGTATGGGTGGATGAACTGTACACTCTAGGGCTTAAGGAATGGCAATCCATTGCCAATCTTTTGAAGAGTGCAGCTGACAAGGATCTGAAGAAAGAAGTTCTGGATGAGCTATCTTACCTGATTGAGCTAGTTCTCAGTCTGGGGCTCATCTCAGAACAAGAATACAAGTTGTTTTGCATAGCAAACAACTTTGTAATCAAGAAGAAGTCAGCTGGGTTATCCACAGAGAATGAGCAGAGAAGGGAGCATCCTCTACCCAAAGGTATCATTTTCATTGATAGATCATATGTACAGACTGACAGCATTGAAGGTCTGTGCTATAGAGATATCAACGGGATAGAGTGCTTCCAGGATCAGAATAGGTTATATGGAGAGTCTCTGCTGCACTGCATTGCCCTGCTGAAGGAATGCAAACATTCTCAAGCCAGACCATTCAGAAGAAGACTGATCAGCTGGTTATTCAACAACCTTTCCCAACTCAGGATGATGACTGGACTTGAAGATATCTGCAAGAAGATCATCCTAGAGTATCAAGAATTTGAAGACAAATCTGATAAGGAAATGGAAGAACTGTTGAAGAGGAAAGTGGAAAAGATGAAAGAGATCAGGGCTCAGAGAAAGGATTGAAGATTATTAAATTTTTTACAATCTTATGTAATAATTGTAATATTTTTGTGAACTAACTGTGATTCTGACTTTATATATATAAGTCTTGATCCATATGTTATGATTCACCTTAGTATTTATTATTTCTCTATTATCTTTTGTAAATAGATTTTGACATCATCAGATAGGGGGAGATTGTTGGGAAAAACAATGATCAAACCTAAGTTATAAATCTGAAGAGTCAAAATCTAACTCAGTTGTATTCAGGAAACTTAGTGAAATTCCTGAGTCTGTGTTTCTGAGTCTGTGCTACACAGACTGAAGAATTGTTTCTGAGTCTGTGCTGCACAGACTGAAGATCCTCACAGACTGAAAGCAATGCTCTTTCTGAAGACTTATGAAGTCATCATTTGAAGAATGAAGATTGAATACAGAAGGCTTCACAGACTGAAGTTCACACACTGAAGATCACAGACTGATGAGCACAGACTGAAGAGCACAGATTGAAGAATGAAAGTACAAATGTACAGGAGATATTCTTCTTTCCTTAGGCTAGATACAACTGATAAGATGTTTGAGAAAGGTCAAACATCATATAAAGGTTCTCTTCTCAGCAAAGAAACCTTTTACCTTTTTGCTTTTTCTATTTCCAAGAAAAGCAAAAAGGAAGGCGTGCAAAGTTGCCCAAGATGCATCTGTTATCCCTTGGACAACTATGTAAGCTGGATAATATAGAGTTACATCCAACTCTATAAATAGCAGTCCAAAAAGCACTGCTATTATCCAAGAAATTCAAGAGAATTAGTATACTAGACCTTTGAGCTTAGGCTAAAGCATTACCACACTTACTGTGAAGTTTGTAGTGATAACTGTATCTTTGTATACTACTTGGATCGTATTCAAACCATCTGTGTGGGTTTGAATACCTTGTCATCTTTGTGAGACAAACACTTTATTGTGAATAATACTTTGATTCATAATAAACTCTGTGTTAAAATTAATCTTGTTTTCCGCCTAGATTAATTTAAACTTGTTTGATATAAAACTTGGATATAAACTAACACGTTGAGATAACTGTTATTTAATCTGTATCTAAGTTTTGGGAACCTTGTGACCCAACACTCAAGGCTTATACATTCTCTCTTTACTACCACATGTTTACTTGCAATATCTTTATCAACCAAATGCTTGTTATAACTGTCCCGATTGGACAAACTCAGGGGTGATAGCGTCCACGAATCGGACGGCTATACCCTCACTTATGTCCACGATTGGACACACTCTCGGTTTAATTATTTCAAACTTTGAACTCACTAACTATGGCCATAGTTGACCTTTTAATTTGGCATGCTTTTCAGGAGAACGTCGGTAAGCACGGATCATATGTGGGCTAATGCATGGGATTATGTCGACCAAGCCATTTAAACGGACTTTGAACTAAATTTTTGTAATATGTTTGTAATAATGCCGTATACTTTGTACAATTTGATGTATTTTTGGATGCCTCCAAGGCTGTTTTATCGTAATTTAAATGGTATGGTTGCTATATCTTTGTGTTGTGAAATCATTAGCTGTGACACCTCGTGTTTCCGCTTTAGCGGGGTGTGACACCTCAAAAAGTTATACCCAAAATTCTTAATATTTGATGAATATAAATTATGACGAATTGAAGATATGTCTGAATGTCTTTGATGGCTTCGAAATTTATAATATTTTGATTGATTAATCATTGATTTAAATGCTTTACTTTTGAATTTTAGACAAAAATTGATGTAATGGGTATTATATATGAGTTGGAGAACATATAAAAAAATGTATGGTTGAGCTTTGCTTCCATCCTTTCCCTCAAATTTGAAACTTCCCTCTTGATCCTTCATATATATATATATATATATATATATATATATATATATATATATATATATATATATTTAGATGTAGGTTCAATTAAGAATGCTAAAAAAATAAAGAATGTGAGAACCAATAGAAATGTTTCATTTTCTTTAAAACTCAATTTTCACTTTAATTTTTAAAATTAAATATCTCACAAACGGCATGACTAAAATTTTTATTCTCTTCGATTAGAGATCCACAAGCTATAGTTTCGACAAACATTTTTTTTCTTCATTTTTGTCGGGTCTTAAAAAATGCGATTTATATAATCACACGTGATTTTATGTATAATTACATGTGATTTATGATAAAATTATAATATTGCTAAACTATTATTTATCAATGATGGATGTTAACTCACACATTATTACGACTTAATATTCATTCACATTATTAACTATAAATAAGATTTTAAGAATTGCATTCGTTTACGGTCAAAATCACATGTGATTACTGATTTGAGGTTTAATCACATGTGTTTTTGAAATGAAGTATGTGATAATAACTGATAATTCACATTCGATTTCACCTTTATATTTATTTACATGTATAATTATAAAAAATTATGTGAAATTCGTATTTATTTATACTTTATTAATGTTTAATCACATGTTATTATAACTAAAAAATTTTATGAAGGTTTATTAAATTATCAAATAAATTATTTTTATGTGATTTTAAACTTATAATTTGTAACTTTGATTATTCACATGTGATTATAGCTAGTAATTTAAAACTTATAATTTGATTGTAAATATATTCACATGTGAGTGTTAAATCACATGTGATTTAACATTACGAATTTCACACGCCCATTAGAAAACGGAAAAAAAAGTTCGTCGGAAGTATGTCATGTGAGATCTATAACTAAAGATAAAAAGACGCTGATTTTAACGGTGTAATTTTTATAATTTATAGATAAACGATTTGTGAGATATTTAGATTTAGAAAAAAAGATGGAAATGGTTAATTGAAATGGAGGAATCAATCCTATTCGTTCCTCCATTATATAATTTCTTAACATTCTACATTGAACTTTCATGATATATATATATATATATATATATATATATATATATATATATATATATATATATATATATATATATATAGTAGCCCTAAAACCCGTGTATATACACGGCACGATGAATTTGTAATTATGTTTAAAAATATTAAAAGAAACCTTATATGTTATTCGATATATTAGAACGTTTTTAAGAGTTAAGAGATATTCAATAATGTTTGGAATTAAAATTTTTTAGGTAGTCTATATTGAATTGAGAGTATAGATCGTAAATTTTTAACGGTGGTAAACATTATATATAAGTCAAAATACATTTAACTGTAAATGTATCTAATCATACATAAGCAAATGAATAGTTTGAAGTAATAATGGTAGGTTGCAATTATAAAGAATTACGTTGGATACGAATTATAAATTATATTCTTTGTAAGACCTCTTTATACACCACATTTGTCGTCTTATTTGTTTGGTGGTTATTCTTGTCAAAGAGAAATTATTTACTGCGTTTGAAATTATGTGTTTCATTTTCACTCCAAGAAAGGAACCTCCTTTGAAAAAGAAAACAAAATTCTTGTGTATGTTATGAACCTGAAACGATATGGTGTTATTTGATTGAATTGCCAAATAATTAACATTTTCAAGAAAAGAATTCAAGATTATATCGAGTTCAGTTCCATAATAGAGTTAAGGGAAAACATTATCAAGTAACTTTCTTAATTAGAAAAGAGCGAATCAATCGGTTGATTTTGTATTCGAGTGTAAGTCTTATTAATGTGTTTGATAAAGTGAATAATCTCAACTATATAATAAAATCTTTTGATCAAACCATATAGATGTCCTTGGTTTAATGTTAAAATTACTTATTGTCGACAGAAAAACATATTAGATTATCAGTTTTACTTTATATTTAAAAGCAAATGTATAAAGTATCGATATATGTTATTATAATTTTTAAACTTTAAATTCTAGTATTAAAAATTGACAATTTTAAGGGGTTATATTTTTAGAATTAGGTGAAATTGAGGGATTCAATTGAATAATTGAAAATTTATAAATTGATGACATCACAAAGGTGTTTACTATATTATATTTATAAGATATATATATATATATATATATATATATATATATATATATATATATATATATATATATATAAATAGTAGCAGGATCAAAAAAGAAGAAAATTTAAGGAGAGAAGAGAGAGATTGATTTTTTTCTACTATGATTCAATACTTTATTGATATGATTCAAATTTTTATTAATAAAATTCTATATTTTATTAATAAGATTTAGTCTTTTGTTGCTATAATTCAAAAGTTTATATTAATAAAAAATTGAATCTTAGAATAAAATTACTGAATCATAATAATCAAAAATCCTTCTTCCTTTTATCTCCCTAAAAAACATCCTCCCTTTATCCCACTCCTACTATATATATATATATATATTTATACACACATGCACATACAAAATAGTTTACTAAATTATTAATATTCTATAAATATCTAAATATAATTTTAGTATAAAATAGTACAACAAATATCTACTTTATTTATGTATAAATATGACAGTTGGCAATAATCAATACATTTTGTGCTTTTGTTGAAGAATTCAAGATGATGATAATTGTTGAAGATGATGCTAAAGATCGTATTAATTTTTGAAATTGTGATAGATAATATCACAAACACTATATATGGTAGAGATGATATTTATTTGAACTTGTACAAATCAAACTTAGTATTATCCATTATGTATATTTTTGTTATAATATCTAACTTATTTTTAGAAGATATTATATTTATTAGTGTATGTGTTTTGATATCTAAAAACCAAACCGATCCATCCAAATAATAATCGGATGGATTGGTTCGGTTTTTGAATTTGTTTAGACGGATCGGTTTCATATTTTTGAAATCATAATCCATTTGGATTCATGTATACGGATTGATTTTAAACCGATCCATCCATTTGAATACCCCTAGGTCCGGATCTAAAGGGAAACATTATTTTCTGGGGAAGCAGTGAAACTACACATTCATCGACGATGAATGTTAGCGAATTCCCTTAATATTCATCATATGATATTATAGGTTATAAAAAATAGTTTATTGCTTAGTATTATTAGTTATAACATCAATTTTGGTTAATATTTATTGGTAAAAATATGTTTTTATACGTTTTGATTATCATTCATTATGAACGAATGTTAACAAATAATTTGTAACAACCACCAAAAATATCAGGTTAACACTTAACTTAATCTTCACCTAAATCTGGACCTGACTTTCTTAAGGATTAAGTTAATACTGCTGGGTAAAAGTTACTACTGTTGGCCGTAGTTAGTATTGTTGGTTAGAGGTTTATACCTCTTACCGGGTTAACACTGCCAGTACAAGTTAAGTTAATACTGTTAATATGGTTAGTACTGCTAGTAGGAGTTTCTACTGTTAGTAATGTTTCTACTGCTTTCGTAAAAATCAAAGTTTCTACTGTTATCACAGTTAGTACTGCTAGTGCAATTGTCACCGTTTCCACTGCTAGCACAAATATCTCAGTTAGTACTGCTAGTGCAATTGTCACCGTTTCCACTGCTAGCACAAATATCTCAGTTAGTACTGCTAGTGCAATTGTCACCGTTTCCACTGCTAGTTCAGTTTCTACTGCTAGTGAGTTTCTACTGGTAGTCGAGTTACTACTGCTCCCATTGTTTCTACTGCTTGTGTTACCACTGCTAGTTCAGTTTCTACTGCTAGTGAGTTTCTACTGGTAGTCGAGTTACTACTGCTCTCATTGTTTCTACTGCTTGTGTTACAACTGCTAGTCAGTTTCCACTGCTAGTTCAGTTACTACTGTTAGTCCAGTTTCTACTTCCCGCATTAATTAATACTGCTTGACATTCAGTTACCACTGCTAAGTAGTTAACACTGCTAGCACAAATCACCATTTCCACTGTTAGTACAAATTAGCACTGCTCTTAATAGTTACTACTGTTCATTATTACAACTGTTTGTTACCGCTGCTAGCTCAGTTTCCACTATTAGCTCAGTTACTACTGCTAGTCAGTCTCCACAGCTAGACCAAAGTTTATACAGTAGGCACACTTATATCACGAACAAATCATGGAAAACTTAGTATCAATCTACTGTTAGTGATATGCTTAAACAATTTCTAAAATCAACCAAATATTACCCACACGTACAGTAAACCTTCCTGCCCGATTTAAATACTTTCTAAATAGTCTAAAAAGATAAGTAACCATTCATATTTTGTAAAAGGAACATCAATATTTGAAATAGAGTTAAACCGTGCACGCAAAAAGGGTTATGATTACCTCTTTTCTCTCAAAAACGGCCAGCAAACCCATTTTCCATAAAACCAAATCAATTAACTTACACTCCCCATAAATCACCTCCACCCTCACCCAATCAAACTCCCTGACATTAATCATATACACTCTACCCCTTATTCCTTTTGTATCAAACGGCAGATTCGCATACACACACATACTCAAAACACTTTCACCCATTTTCTCTCAACTCTCTCAACACTTACACCCGGTCTTAACATAACATCCAACTTATTCATCATTTCTCAACAAGCAAACGATCACTTCAGAAAACCCTGCTCAATCTGTGGAAAGAACTCCATCACCCCAAAACCCTACACTCCTGATCGAAGAGGTAATCATAAAGTGCAAGAATGTTTACATTCTATTCTGCACAACCCACTTATTTTCATTCCATTTACTGTTACATTTTATAATATAAGTGCATTAGGATTTTACACCTGAAAGTCTATAGTATTTCTGTATAAAAACACTCCTAAAAACTATTCAAATATTTACATCCGGTTTATAAAAGTTATGTGTTTTTGGTAAAATAAGAAAGTTGGACAACTTCCTGTCCAGATTTTTAAGTTAGCTTTGGACAACCGCATTTCCCTCTATTCCTCATAAAAATGACGACTCTAAACTGAGAATAACTTACTTCTAATCTTTCACCAAAACCTAAATCATACACCAACGACCTAGCATTTTGAGGTGTATCAAGAGATGCCCAGAAACTGTTAAAGCGTTGCTAAAAGGAGTCACAAAACCAACTACAAAACCTGGGCAGATTTATTATTTAAAACCGTGGGTAACCAATTTGTACAAACTATTATATTAAAGCATATCACTAGACATTAATGAACACTTTACTACTGGACTAGGTCTCGGTTAGAGCATCTCTTCAGGTTGCAATATTCTCGCAGCTTTACCCGTTAACTCAACTCACAAAGATGAGTTCACTGTCCCCCTTTTTCTGATTTCCGTTTTGGGGCTGAAAGGCATGCTTATACATCTTAACAACTTGGTTTTGCTCTTTATTCACTTACAAAATTGTTGTTATACAAATTTTATGCGAATTGGAGTACGTCATATTGTTATGCTTGAGTGTTATTGCAAAGTCCCCGGGAACTCACACTACTAATTAACTCGTGGCTACGAGCCGTGGGTATTATAGGTAGCATGCTATTTAGGGTAGACCACCCCTCACTCACACTTCAACGTGGGTGCATAATATCACCATTACTCATGTTGGTTGAAGAACATGGAGCTATAGGGGCAAACCTCGGTCGGATAACCGGTTTAGTAGTGGCCTCAAGGCATGAACATTCACTCCCTTAATTCTCCAATTCTTTTCGCATTGATTTACTTATGTCCCCGATTGGACAGTATTTATGTCCCCGATTGGACAAAACTTTAGTCCCCGATTGGACAAATTACTTGGTTTATTGGTCATAAAACTGTGAGCTCACCAACTATGGCCAAAGTTGACTCTTTTGTTTGACATGCTTTTCAGGAGAACGTCGGTAAGAATGGATCATGTGTGGGCAAGTGCATGGGATTTTATCAAACAAGCTATAAATTGTGAACTTTGGAACAAACTTTTGTGATTTTATTTGTAACAGAACCTTTGTCTCCTTGAACGGTCTTATGTATTATTTTTTTTTTATTTAGGGAGACTGTTAAATTTATGGTATTGTTACTACATCTTTGTGTTGTGAATCCCTTAGCTGTTACACCTCGTGTTTCCGCTTTAGCGGGGTGTGACATAATTTTTCAAAGAAACTGATGATATCGACTTCGATTAACATTCATTAATGATGAATGTTAAAAATTTCTCTTATTATTCATCATATGATATTATAAGTAATAAAAACTATTTTATCTGTAAATATTAATAGTTATAACATCAGTTTTGATTAATATTTCTCGACAAAAATATGTTTTTTACGTTGATTATCATCCAGCGCGAATGAATAGTTAGTTTATCTACTTCATTTAAAAAATTGTTTTCATCTTGATCTCTATATATATACAGATACATACATACATACATACATACATAGAAATAGACATATGATTCTGCCTTAAATGATTATTGCAATTTTAGTATTTATTATCATGTACCATGAGTCCATGACAGACAAAACGTTGAAAATGAAAATAAGAAAATATGTATGTATAATCAGAATATAACTAAATTTCAGTGCAATTAGAAGTTCTTAAAAGATTGTAGCTACGGATCCAAGTAGAGTACCTCTGCTTTCCAGGAAGTTCATGGAAACCGCATAACATCCCTAGCAAGTTGAGTTTTTCATGAGTATCAGCAGTTACACTGGGTCGGATGGACATCTTTTCAAGAGTGGGAGGATGATCAAGTAAAAGCTTTATGAAGAGCAGCAGAGTTCTTGATCCTTCCACATGTGTGATTTCTATAGTTTTTAACCGGTTCTACATCAAATAACTTAATGCCGGTTCTACATCAAAATGCATGTCATGAGGCCCCTAGAAAAAGATTGAAAAGATTTAGCAGCTAACTTATCTACTATATAACCTTATACAAGATATAGCACTCTTTACCATCTTCAAATTCCTCACAGAAAGCGGTTCTAGATTCGGTGAATTCCGAAGCGTACATAGAGCACCTTGAAGTTGATCCAAGTCACCAAATTTGAAGTTATTAAGCGGAGAGTCTTTAATCTACTAGCTGTGGGCGGAAGCCACATGGGTATCTTTTTTGCAATATAAAACTGTGAGGATGAAAGTGAGATTGCAAGTTACCAGACAAGATCTGAAAACTTGTATACCCATTCATGGAAAAAGACACAAGATAGCTAGGGCAAGTTAATCAATATCGTGGCCAAATTTATTCTTTCAACTCGTCGAATGGGTTTGTTGACAACCATACCAACTTTAGTAAGCCATGGATTGTGCAGTAACCGGAGCAACATGGCATCAGGGTAATCTATGACCGTTAGAATTTTCAGCTTTGTAGATTTAATGTTGAAGTTGTAAACATTGGTGCATGCAACCAGGTCCAACTTCTCTAGCCGTGGTAAGTTGATGGCAGTTCCATTTAAGTTGGCCCTGAATTCAATATTTGTAAGTAAAAGATGTTTGAGATGGAGATATCCTTGAAACTCACGTGGCGGCTTAATGATACAGTTTTTAAGTATTACCCTTTTCAATTCTAGACAATCAAACAAATATGATGGAAGTTGATAACATTGATTTGAATTAGTAAGGACGAGGTCCTTGACGTGCTCTCTTGACAACGATAATATCCATTGATCAACTTCTTGGAAGCTATCAAGAGACATATTTGGTATGTGGAGGTGCACCTTCAAGATAGGACCCTTGAGAAGGTTAAAGAGTTGGTTTGTGATCCTTATAAACTCATTAAGACCAAATGCTCCATTATTGGCTAAGTTTTCGGAGAAATGCTTATCAAGAACCAACCTCATTGTGGTCCATCTATACCTCCAGTTTCTTGATAGAACACTTGTCCTCACGGCATCTTGAACACGGACCCGCTCTAAAATCAAGTCTATCAAGTTATCTGGCAAGTTTATGTCCTCTTTGGCAGAAGTTGCAAACTTTTTCTTATGATTATCTGTCATTATATTTCAAGAAAAACAAGGTTGGGTTATTTGAAAGAAAATCAAACGGGTCAAAGATACATGAACAAGTTGACATTGCTGATACTCTTTACTCATTTTCTTTGCCTCGTACAATGGAACAGTAAACCCTTTTTTTTATATGGACGTGTCGGGTAACATGACACATGAGCAATTAATGGTTTATCTGCAATATATACTTATCATTAATAGTTGTAAGCATCTTTCTTGATAATGTGAGCCTCACCATAAATGTACATTTTCCATTGATCTTTAAGAGAGTTTGATTTCCTCCTTGGTAAGGAAATCCAAGATCGGGTGTCATGCATTGATTGCAAAGTTTATTTGTAGGGTGTTTAATTGTGTATACAAGGATATGATACCGGATGAGGGTGTTATTTAAGAGGGCAACATGCATGGTGGTGCTTATTAGAGGAAAAATCCAAAATGTATTTGAATGTGATTATATACATGTATGCTGACAGACATATAAACAGGCTTCAAGGCACATATTTTGATTGTGGCTATTATAGTTATAATTAGAGTCAACATTTGGTTTACTTTGGTCAAGGATGGACTCACAACGAACATGCACGATGATAGATAGAGATATATTCTTAACAGACTCGTGTTAACATTATGCAAAACAATACTACAACGTATAAGCACTAGAAGCACTACGCAAAATAATACTAAAACAACGTATGTGCCGGTTCTAGTAACGAGTATATCATCTCCATTTTAGAGATTTTGTAAATGAACAGAGTATTTTTTACGTGCGCATTCCGGTAGAGATTAAATGTATACATTTTGGGATAAAATACAGTGAACCTGTGTACGTTGAAAGAGCGAAATACCTATAATATGAAGTGGTCATTCAGGTGAAGTACTTGGTTTTGGTAACAATGGTAAATCTCTCAGACCATCCGGAGTGGTTTCGTTGTGGGCCTCGCGGAGAGGTGAGCATGGCATGGAGTAAATTCTCGGTTTGTGTTTCTTTTTAGATGTAAGTAAAAGTGTATACCTCTTTCAAATATGAATTCCCAACCTATGCCATTTTCATATTATATTAGTTGGATAAAAAAAAACTCTCTCATCCTTTCTCTATTCTTTCCAGACTTTTTTTTTTCTTTTTTTTAAGGAGAAAAACAAAAAAACATTATTAATTATTATTTCAAGAAACATTATTTATCTATAGAACGTGTCATCACCAGTACTATGTCATCACCAGTACCAATATCAATTTTACCTATAGAACGTTTCTTTTTATTTGTTTTTTAATTATTTTGTTAAAACTATGTAATATGTATAGATAAGAAATGAAAATATGTTAATCATTTATTAAAGTGAAGTTTTTTATCTAAGAAAATCCTATTCATTGTAACATACACTGTAAAAATAAAAGATTTTCTTAGAAAATATTTGTTGTTTAAATTAAACGGTACGTATATGTTTGCTAGATTATCTTTTTTGAAATAACAATTAAGAAAGAATATATTTTGTCTTTAAATAAGAAAAAAATAAATGAAAAAAAAGTGTGTGAGGATAAGAGAAGAGAAAGGATGAGAGGGAAATTTTGTTTTTATTCAATTAAAATGAAAATAGCATATATTGGGAATTTATATTAGAAAGAGGCATATGCTTTTCCTTAGATCGAAAAAGAAACACATATTGGGATTTTACTCCATGGCATGACGGCTGAATGGACTCCGTGCTCAACGGTCCTTGTGGTAAACGGTAGGGGTGGCAATTCGGGTTGGGTTGGGTTGATGGGTTGACGGGTCAGAAGTGATGAACCCGAACCCAACCTGAATTTACAATCGGGTTGAGTTTTTCAACCCAACCCAAAACACGTTAACCCGGAGTCAACCCGAATAACTCGATTTTTTAATTTAGTCATCAAGTTTTCGAGTTTTCTGGTCAGTTTCGGATCACCCAGATCAAATGGGTCAATCATACTACATATAAAGTTTCAAAAATAATCATATACATATTATATCCATTTGGTATGGCCCTCACATTAATTAAATAAAAGGTACAAAGTTTGTATCAAATTTAAATTAAAAAAATAATAATAGTAATAATTAAAAACTTCGGGTTGTCGGGTCAACCCGAAAATTCTGTGGGTAACTCGAACCCGACCCGAAAAAACATCAGCTTGGCGGGTTTCGGGTTCGCGGGTCAAGAATTCCAAACCCAACCTGATTATTTTAGAGTCGGTTTCGTGTCAGATTTCAGGTCGTGTCGGAAATTGCCAGCCCTAATAAACGGGCTCCGTCCTCACCGGTCATCGTGGTAAACTTGATGAAGTTGCACGGAAAAAATGTGCGCCCCACATGATTTTATTTTTCTTCTCTCTTTTTCTTCATGAGTTTTTATGTTTTTCTTTTCCTTTTTTGTTTCTTTTTTATCTTTTGTTATTTTATATAATAAAAAATGAAGGAGAGTGAAATGTGAAGAAGAAGAAGAAATTGCACCATATGTTTCTTTCACTCTCTTCTTTTTTCTTTTATTTTTTATATTTTTTTCTTTGACAAACCCTAAATAAATGTGGGCTTGGGTTTGTCAATTATTCAAGTAAATTTAATGTCTTGGACCTTAATCCCAATACATAAATATTATAATTTTTGTTAAAAATTATTCTTATTTTTAATTATCGTAATTTTTTAATTTTTCTTATTATTGTAATGTTTTCTTTTTTATGAATGAAGTACGTTTTAAATTAAATGTAGTGTTTTATTTAATTTAAAACAATTATTTTTTAAAGAAAATAAAAATTAAATTAAAATGTGGGTCTCAACATGTCATGGAGCTAGCCACTCCTATCAGTCATCCACCACTTATAGTTGTGACTGACGCGAGTTTTAGTCGTGTCACGATTACAAGTCACCACTCCTAGTGGTCTTTATCCGTTCAACAAAAATCTTCTTTTATCCTTTAAGAAAGATAAATGCATCAACTGTAAAAGAAAATTATTTATAATACAATAAAAGCATATTGGCTTTACGTACTTGATCTTTTGACCCATTTGTCCCATTTCCGTTCTGACTAATTCTATTTCCAGTTGATCAATGAGAAATATATCTCATAGCCAAATTATAGTATATAGACATCTGCACGACTTGATGCTATTTTTTTCTGTCCAAACGGGCCAAACCAAATTGCAGATCTGTAAGAAATAAGCATCATAGCATATAAGTATTTGTTGATACCATATATCTTTAACTTTTTATGGCCACTGATTATGTGTCGGCTTCCTGTGAACATCATATATCTCAAAAGATCAATAAATTGGGCACATACCTAGCAACCGGTTCAATACATAAAAATAAATCGGGGTTTGTATATACGCTGTCAAGAAAATGTGATGTATATTTTATCCAAACAAATCAACGTATGAAATATTTGTTTTATAGATGCTCATTGCTGAAATATCATGCGAGGACCGTTTGGTCTCATTTTGCACCAAACCAAACCGACTAGCTAGCCGTTCGAACGCTTTAAGCAGAAACCAGTCAGGCTACCGGTGTTGCTAGTACGGCCCAACCACAAGTTAATGAACCGGATTGAACCTGTCAAAAGCAATAAAATAATTTGGAGATATGATCCTTGACCATTGTGAAGGTGCAGATTCAGTTTATGATCATTGTAAACCAAAAACTCATTTCTTGCCAATAATTGGGTTTATCAAACATTATATACAGAGAACTAGAATTCTGCATCAAGCAGCTTTCCAATTTTATGTAGGATACATAACATGGAAAATGGAAAACGATAAATAATATGCATATAATCAGAATACAACTAAATTTTAATGTAACTAAAAGTTCTTAAAGGATTGTCCCTACGTATCCAAGTAGAGAAGCTCTGCTTTCGAGGAAGCTCTGCTTTCGAGGAAGCTCGTGGGAACCGCATAACATCCTTAGCGAAGTTGTACTTTTCAAGAGCATCGGCAGTTACACTAGGTTGGATGGACATCTTTTCAAGAATGGGCGAATGAGCAAGTAAAAGCTTTATAAAGAGCAACAAGGGTCTTGATCTTTCTACATGCTTGATATTTATAGTTTTTAATCGATTCAATGTCTGGTCCAAAGAGTCAGATGCTTCCAAATAAGATAATGCTGGTTTCACATCCAAATGCATGTCCTGAAGACCCTAGAAATACAATAAAAGTGAGACCGTGCATTAGAAGTACCTACCCAGTGGCGGATCTAGACATTCGGTGTAGAGTATGCACTATTTAAGTGAGATTTTTTTTTTTTTTTTAATTACCCAAATCAAAAAAAGACAAAAATTGCAGGTTAATTTGTTGGCTTACATATGGTCCCATATACATTTAATTTTTGAGTTAACATAGATAACGCTAACGTTAGTTATCTTAAGTATGACACGATTAACATAACAACAAAATACTATATCTCTAACTCAGTATATATAATAATTCCGTTTTAACAATTTTTTTCTGCCATACTCATGTAAACTAAAAGAATATAATTAATGTAAATCAGTGACAATTGACATCTATGCACCTAATGCCCTTAAAGTCACTCATGTGCAAAGGAATTATACAAATTCTAGCATGGAACTATAACTTTATAAATGCATCGTATTGTATCGTGAATAAAATATGCAACCCTTGTCGATGTACTTTTCAATCTCTAAAACAATGAGGATTGAAATGTTAAAAATCCTAAATATATAAGAGTAATTTACTGACAACATTAATTAATCTACTTATCTATTTACCTTTATTGCTAATAAAGATAAATGTTATTATTATTATTATTATTATTATTATTATTATTATTATTATTATTATTATTATTATCTGTCATTAGATTTAAAGAAAACCAAGACTTGGTTATTCAAAAGAAAAACAAATTCATCATAATACATAGAACAAGTTGACATTGCTAATACTCTTGATTTATTTATTTTATTGTAAACGGACTTATCACAGATGGTTGTAACCATTTTTCTAAATAATATGACCCTGACCATATATAGAAACGTTTTCCATCGATTTCATGAAATGAACTTCCTCCTTACGACAGAAGGGGATTGGGTGTCATGCACAGATTGCAAAGTTTATTTATAAGGTCGTATAGTGATGCAGCATATATACGGCATGATGGCAGATGATATAACTAGGTGGTGGAACCAAGTAGCTAGCAATACAAGATGATTTAATAATATGATGGTCAATATACTATTGTGATATGATTCAATTTCTTAAAATAGAGAGATTTGAGAATAGATATACCTAGGTAGGTTATAATAATCACAATTAAAGCGAAATTCCTGAATCAGAGTGTAGGTATACAACTGGAATAAAGAATGTACATACGACCTAATTAAATTAAAGAGGATATATATAAGTCGAATATAAATCAATCTCATAAATAAATTGTTACAACTTACAACAGGAATCAAGTTCATACGTAAGTAAGTTTATATGAAAGAATAAAATTAAATTATTAGGTAGAAATTAACTTACCGATCTTCAGAATTAAAGATGAATCCATCGAAGTGAACGAATAGAGTTTAGCGCCCAAATTGCAGTCTCTTTGATTTCTTATTATTACGGAGTAATCCCAGTAATTGTCTGGTTATGTAGTCTAAAGTTAAAATTTTCATTGCCTTAGAGGTACTCTCGTATCAAACTAAAATGACTAAAATACTCTTTATTTTAAATTCTCAATTCCTTTAAGGTTGTTAAGGTCGTTACCTAAAATGACTAAAATAAATCTTTACCTGGATGTCTGCTGCTAAATCAAGGTTGTTAAAATCGGGATTTTACCCAATATCTTTTTTATCTTTACAAGATAGAGATCGTGAGATCGTAAGATCCTACTTTAATAAATCATTTACATATAAATAATTTATATATACATTTATTAAAAGATTAAAATGATCCTACGATCTTGTTAACGATCCTACGATCAATATTTACGATCCTATAGAAAATACGATTCTATAACGATCTAGCACGTTTTTGTGAAGTAGGATCGTAGGATTGTAGGATCAAGATGATAACCTTGTGCTAAACTATCACGCAATGATCATTTGATATCATTTTGCATTTATAAGTTAGTAATTCATAAGGAAGCTGTTTATTTGAAGACTTGTCTCCTGCAAAGTATTTCATCAAGTCTGTAAGGATGTGATCTTGCCACAAGTATACCTTACATGCTATTACGAGGCTTAACCCAAATACCCGATCATCCTTCAAAGGCAAAATCTATACCCAACTTTACTTTTTGTACCAAAATTTTCATCAAAAACTAGCAAAACGATATATGGAAGAGATTACATTGTCGACAATACATTGGTCAATCCATAAAATTGACACCTAACATTCTAATGACATCTTAGGCTGATTCTTCAGGATCCAATCATTTTGTTGATCTTACTAGCACCAAATAATCAACTTCTTTGATGCTCTATCAAAAAACATATTTTGCAACTTTTGCATTGATTCTCATGTAGCATGGCATACAAATCATAGAAAATGAAAAGAAGGAAAGAAATAGGATCAGGATATAGCTAAATCTTTTTGTAATTGAAAGTTCTAAGACGATTCTAGCTACGGATCCAAGTAGAGAATCTTTGCTTTTGATGAAGCTCGTGGGAAGCGCATAACATTCTTAGCAAAGTCGAGCCTTTTGTGAACATCAGCAGGTACCTCGGGTTGGATAGACATCATTTCAAGAGTGGGAGAATGATCAAGTAAAAGCTTTATAAAGAGCAGCAGGGGACTTGATTCTTCTACCTCTCTCATTTCTATAGTTTTCAACCGATTAAACGTCTGGCCCAAACAATCTGACGCTTCCAAATAACCCATTGCTGGTTTCACATCGATATCCATGTCATCGGGACCCTACAAAAACATTGAAAGTGATCCAGTGTATCAGCACCTAACTTATCTACCATAAAAGCATATAAAGAAAGTTTAGCACTCGTTACCATCCGCACACCCCTCACATAAAGCATTTCTAGATTAGGTGAATTCCGAAGCGTACATAGAGCACCTTGAAGTTGATGCATGTCACCAATTACGAAGTGAAATAAGCGAAGAGTCTTTAATCTATTAGCTGTGTCTGGAAGCCACTTGGGAATCTTTTCTTCAACAGCAAACTGTAGTAGTGGTTAATGTGAGATTTCAAGTTACCAAAGAAGATTTGAAACCTAATATACATTAAACTAGAAAGATAAAGTTCCTTTTTACAAACTCAATATGATGGACAAACAGAGGTTAAACATTATAATTCAAAGTTCAAATCATACCTTAAGAAAAAGGCCATCCATAGAAAAAAACACAAGATAAGGCAAGTTACTTAATATTGTGGCCAACTTTATACCCTCATATTGTAGAATGGGTCGGTTGATAACTAAATCAACTCTAGTAAGCCATTGATTATGCAAAAAAGGGAGCAACACGGCATCAGGGCAACGTATGACCATCAGAATATTCAGCTTTGTAGCCTTAATGTTGAAATTGTAAACACGGGTACATCCAAAAAGGTACAACTTCTCTAACAGTGGTAAGTTGATGACAGTTCCATATAAGTTGGCTCCGAATTCAATATTTTCGAGGCAGACATCTTTGAGATACTGATATCCTTGAAACTCACGTGGTGGGTTAAAAATACAGTTTTCAAGTACTAACTTTCTCAATTGTAGACAGTGAAACAAATAACATGGAAGTTCATAACGTTGGTTTGAATTAGTAAGGACGAGTTCCCTGACACCGTGTTTTGACAAGGATAAAATCCATTGATCGACTTCTTGGAAGCTGTCAAGAAACATGTTTGGTATGTGGAGATGCAACTTCAAGATAGGACCCTTGAGAAAGTTAAGTAGTTGGCTTGTGATCCTTATAAAACCATTATGAACAGCTCCATTTTTGGCCAACTTTTCAGAGAAATGCTTATCAAGAACCAGTGACCTCATTGTGGTCCATCTGTACCTCCAGTTTTTTGATAGAACATGTGTCCCTACAGCATCTTGAACCGGGAGCCGCTCTAAAATTGAGTCTATCAAGTTGTCTGGCAGGTTACTGATTTTATCCAATTTAGCAGCAGTTACAAACCTCCTCTCATGATTATCTGTCATCAGATTTTAAGAGAGACAAGACTGAGTTATTTGAAAGAAAATCAAACACGACAAAGATACATGAACAAGTTGACATTGCTGATACTCTTCTTTATTTTCTTATTATTGTTTTGTATGGACTGTCACATATATAGAAACATTTTCCACTGATCATTTAGCAAGATGGATTTCCTCATATGTACGGAAGGAGATTGGTTGTCATGCATTGATTGCAAAGTTTATTTGTAGTGTCTTTAATTGTGTATGGTGATGCAACATAAAAGGACATGATGCCGGATGAAATAACTTGGTGGTGGAACCTAGTAGATCAATAATAATACAAGTGCTTTTAACACTGTGATGGCTTAAAGATAGGCCAATGACATATTGAAGGGAAAGCTGAAGAGATAACAACGCACATTCGAAAGCTAGGGTGAAGAAAATAAAGAAAGTCAACATCAAACTGAAAAACACTGAGTAGTCAAGAAAGAAGGTTCAAAAGGTCATTACTCATTAAGGGTAAGATTGAGGGCTATCACCTCTAACATGGTTGTAACCTGTAATAGTGGGGATCCTATAGCAGTATTACCAATCCGAAAGGAAGCTACACGTCAATCATGTGCGAAACTAGGTACTAACTACCAACAGAGTGAGAATGGAGTATAAAAGTTGGCCAAAATAAGAGGGAAGGGGATGGTAGGCAGTAGGAAAGGTATAAACAACATCACATGCATGAAGGGTGAGTACAAAACAATTTCAGGATAAAATAACGAGGTTAGATAATGCTAAATGGGTTATTTTAATAGATCTGAAGGAAGCAGTAAAGAGGGGTTATTATAAAACTTTTTCAGGATAAGATAACCCGATTACTCCTTTAATGAACTAATAGAAACTTTGTTTCAAAAATCACTAGTGTTATAATTGAGAAAAGATGCAGGTAAGTAAAGCAACAAGGCTGATAGTACTCCAAAATAGGTTTTTGAATTCCTTGAGAAGGCAACCATAGCATAAAGATGGTGCTGAGTTTTATGAACAGAGGAAAATATAATAGACAATGTAATTGACAGAACACATGATATATCCAAAGCTGGTAATACCAATAAGGTATCAAACTTACTGGTCTAACAGAAAAGAGGAACATGCCTGGTGATGCTTGATAATAGGAGAAGTCCAAAATATATGTGATACAGTGTTGTAAAAGTCCCAACTAATCCCCGATTAGTCAGGATTTAGGGCTACTCCGACTCGACAAGCCTTAATCCGACTTAAAAGTCGGTCAACAGTGGTCAACATCGGTCAACGGGTCGAAGTCGGGATTAATCGGTCAAAAATGGTCAAAGTCAAACTTGGTCAACATTTTAAACTTGGTCAAACTTGAAGTTTTGAACAATTGAACGATTATCTTTATGTTTCTAGAAGATTATGTTTATGTTTCTAGACAATTATATTTATGTTTATGTTCTATAATTACAAATAATTTTGAAATTTATTATCCGATTAGTCCCCGATTAGTTCCCAATTAGTCCCTACAAGGTCTCGGCCGACTAGTCCCCGCCTAGCGATTTTTAAAACCTTGATGTGAATGTGATTGGAGATGTGTATGCTGACAGACATATAGACTATGACCAAGACATATTTCCCCTGTCCCTATAGAGTTATAACTAGGGTCACTATTTGGTTTTGTTTTGGTGAATGATGCACTAACAAAGAACATGCAAGATGATAGATAGTGATATATGCTTTTTAACAACAAACTCACGTATGCATTATGCAAAAATCAGATAATTTTGATTAAGAAACACAATGTCTGAGAAATAAAGACATCAAGGCCTGGACATGTTAAGAATAAGTGCAGATTACACCGCATATTGATCTTGTTTCTTCAACTCCAACATGGTAAGACCCAATGCTATGAGAAGGGGGGAAAGGCCACCCATCCAATTTTGGGATGTAAAGGCAACTACATAACTCATAAATGATTAGGCCCCCGAATTGCAAGCTGACACTAGGCAGATAATATTCAACTACCTTGAATGATCATTATTTATCACGACTACTTCTCTTTATATAAGCACTTTCCCTAGGCCATTCTCTCTTCAATAAACAACGTGGATATGCAAACCTTAACAAACTACATGTCTTTACATTCACTGTCATAATATTTAGTTGATTTATCACTATA
The DNA here is from genome assembly GCA_963930675.1 of Gnaphalium uliginosum. Taxonomy (NCBI): domain Eukaryota; kingdom Viridiplantae; phylum Streptophyta; class Magnoliopsida; order Asterales; family Asteraceae; genus Gnaphalium; species Gnaphalium uliginosum. Next base: position 33,481,847 of record OZ005683.1, read on the forward strand.
CTTATTTAACCAACCATGTTTTGTGCAAAAAAACTGCCAAGTAGATTTCTAAATTCACTGTAGACTATTATTGATATATACAAAAACAAGAATGAAGCGGTATTTCAACTATCTTCTGAGACGTTATTTAACCTGCTCATATATATATGCATCAGATATATAAAGGGGGTTCACTTCTCTATATCTTTTATCGAGTTTCAACACCTTACGATTTCGGTTTCATTACTCGATATCTTTTTAACCTAGATCAGCTTAATTACTTCTGTATAGACATAAAACTTCCAAAGCCCGTATAATCATGTGAAAACCTAATGAAATCCGATCATACTTTTAGGGCTTGTAATATAAACCAAGTAAAACATTCAGTTTGTAGAATACGTTTCCAATGAATTAATAGCTACGTTATAATCACAATTAAAGCGAAATTCCTGAAACAAATTCAACTGGAATAAAGAATGTATGTATGACATAATTAAATTAAAGAAAATCGAATAGAAATCAATCTCATAAATTAATGGTTACAAAATACAGAATAATGATATCAATTCACACGCACGTCATAAAAATTATCAAATAATCGAATTAATATACTGAAGTTAACGTACCGAGGTTCGCAATTAGGGATGAATCCATCGTAGCAATGTATACAATTCAATTAGCGCCCTCAATCACGAATCGTGCCCTAAATCTTGAAAAGTATATGAAATATTAGGAAAAATAGTTGTTTACAAAATTGGTTACGCGGTACAGTTCAAAAACTTCAAATATTTAGAGAGAGGAAATAAAAGCAAATTGCACGAATAGTTGATGAGTTATTGCCTTTGACACGTTTCGTCCTTTTTAATATTGAGTTTCACTTGGCATCCTTATATTTGCAAATTTTGATCTATTTAGTACTTTTAATTAGACTTGAAATAACAAAATACCCTTTTCTTATTTTTCTTAATTATAAACCCTATTTTTATGTTAATTTAGTTTATTTTTTGGGTTAATAGGCAAATTCGTTACTATGCTTTACGAAAATGTTCATCTAACTTATCAGACTTTTAAAATATGCAATTGGAATACTTTACATCAAATAGTTGATTAATTGTTCATCTCCACTTCATCATTTTGTCCACCTCACTCGTATACGTCATGTCACGCTATACAAAATGTACACAGATTAGTTATTGTACTTTATGAAAATGTTCTATTTTGTTATCGAACTTTCATAAAAATGTTTAATATCATTACCGAACTTTCAATTTCGTCACCAAACTTTCATGATGTGGACGATTGAGGTGGACAAGCTGATGACATGGAATTTCACATAAGCAACTTCACCGATTATAGCCGGGACATACCCGATTAAGAAGTATAGTACCCCCAATTGTATATTTTAAAAGTATGGTAAACCACATGAATATTTTTGTAACGTATAGTAACACATTTGTCTATTAACTCTAATTTTTTAAATTAAATCCGCCTGTGTGATGTACAGCCCTAGAATTTTGCATGTTTAATTTATTTGAAATCACCTGTTCTTCATTAGCATTTTTCTGAAAAGTTGGCCAAATATGCAGAAGATTCTGGTCGTAATGGGTTTATAAGGATCATAATTCAACTCTTTTACTAAATCGAGGGTCCTATCTTGAAGTTGTATGTCCACATACATAAGAGTTTGTTGATAGCTTCCAAGAAGTCGATCAATGGATATTATCCTTATCAAGAGGCTGTGTAAGGGAACTTGTCCTTACTAAGTCAAACCGACGTTATCAACTTAATTCCCGGTTATTTTTCTCATTGTCTAGAATTGAAAAGGTTAGAACTTGAAAACTATATCTTTAAGCCATCACTTGAGTTCAAGGATATCTTCATCTCGAATATCTCTTGGTCAAACATATTGAACTCGGGGCCAACATATATGGAATTGTCGACCTCTTAAGTTGTGGTAAGTTGATGACAGTTCCACGTAAGTTAGCACCAAATTTGATATATTTTAAGGAAGAGACGTTCGAGATGAAGAAATCCAGGAAACTCAAGTGTCGGCTTAAAGATACAGTTTTCCCGTTGTAACTTTCTCGATTCTAGGCAATGAAACAAATAACATGGAAGTTGATAACCTTGGTTTGAGTCAGTAAGGACGAGTTCCCCACATCATCTCTTGAGAAGGCCGATAAAATCCATTGATCCACTTCTTGGAAGCTATATGTGGAGATCGATACACCATCAAGATAGGACACTTGAGAAAGTTAACGAGTTGGTTTGTGATCCTTATAAACCCATTACGACCAAACGTCCCATTATTGGTCAACTTTTAGGAGAAATGCATTTCAAGAACCAATGACCTCATAGACTACGACTAAGATACGTATTTTCCTTATACCTATGCTTTTTACCAACAAACAGACGTTTGGTTTGTGTCCAAAATAAGACAATGTAGCATTAGAAGCACAATGAAAGATGAAATAAAATTAAATATACGAGAAATAAAGGCGTCTAGGATAAGTTAAGAATAAGTACAGACAACACCATATATTGATCTTGTTTCTTCGACTCCAACATGGGTGGACCCAACGTTATGATAACGGAACGACAAGCCGCCTATCCAGTTTTGGGGTGCAAAGCAGATAATCTTTCAAACCATGCATTCGGCCCCAAGCACTTATGGAGTAACTGATTAGGTCACCCAATTCCAAGCTAACACTCGGAACATAAGTTCCAAACGAGTAAACCAAGGCTATTTTACCTGTTCATGTAAATTAATGGTCTAACTGAGATATCCCGTGAGTCTGTGACTACCTTAAAAAATCATTGTTCATCACCGGTCCTCTTTATATAAACACTTCCCTTTGCATCATTCTCTTTAATTAACAACTCAGATATGCGAAACTTAACAAACAACATCTACCTTTACAATAACTGTCATAATAATTAGTTGATTTATCACTATACGTACCTTACCAAACATGTTTTCGGGTATAAAATTTTCTGTAAAGAGTACCAAACATGTTTTCGGGTATAAAATTTTCTGTAAAGAGTTGTTTCTATATCACTTCTAAATTCATTATATCTTAGGCTAAAACGAGAATTACAAACACTCGAATGTAGCAATATTTTTAACCCCAAACTTATCAAAGACGTTATTCACCATAAACAACTTATTTATTATAGACGTAGAACTTGCAAACGTCGTATAATCATGCGTAAACCTAAAGTAATCCATTCATACCTGCTGCTTTATTTTCTTATTAGGGATTGTAATATATATCTAGTAAATATTTCGATAAATATTTAACCTACAAAATATAAAATAAACAAATAAAAAACAGAGTTTTTAATGGTAGTCAATGCGTAAATCAATGAATTAGTTTTCAAAAAATAATTTTATTTTATTTTTAAATTTAAATTTCAAGACCCGTATAAAACATTCCAAACGAGTTTTTATATGTAAGATTTTAAAATTTTAAAATTACTCTCTCTGTATCTATCTCAATCTTTATCTCTATATTAGTATAATATCATATTATTTTTAATAAACAAAACAAAATAAAACTTGCTAATTAACTGTTTTGTAAAAAATGCTTCATTCAAGCGTAGTTGTTAAACTGATAAACTATTACGATTCAGAGTCGACTCTTACGAGTCGAATTAAAAATCCAATAAACGAAACGACTCGGACCCCGACTCTTAAATGATTTTGACTCTTACGAGTCGTTTATTGACTCTTCAGAGTTGTGTGTGACTCTTACGAGTCTTGTGCCACTCTTACGAGTCAGAAAATCAGACAACTTTTAGTGTATTGTAAAACAAAACATAAAACTACAAAATAGAAAGAAATGACTATAATTTATTTTAAATTAAGCATACGTGTAACGTGTTGATTGCCGGTGAACGACTTAATTATCGACCTTTGCCATGTTTGACTTCATTTAAGAACAAAATCTTAAACAATAATATACATATACATATACATATATATATACATACGCGAGAGAATCTTTTATTGACTCTTACGAGTCATGTGGATCTATCTAGCTTTCAACAGCGTAGAACACATTATGTATACATGATTCGTATATGATCATAGAAAAGATTCTCTCGCGTGATTTGGAATAGAGTATATAGTACTCTATCTAAAAAAAACATGCAACGGATCTATCTGAAAACTTATCCAATGACAACGAATTAACCGCAAATGCACCTTTCTTTTATCAAATCTCAGGGACATGGTCTAATCATGAGGGTAGTATGTTATCATGGTGTCGGATCCTACATGGGCTTTCAAATGCCTTATAAATTAAATTGAATTTCTGCATTAGAAGTCAACATGATTCTTTACTTCATTTGTTTTGTCAAGGTGAAACTGCATAGAATTCATGATCGGCCATTTCATTTGTGCTTTCAGCAAGTAGGCTAGCCTTCTTAATTATACTACCCTTTTTTGGTATACCCAATTCTAGTGTCTAGTGAATTTTGTATCATGACACGAGTCTGGTTTGTTGGAACTGGATTGGAAGGCCAAGCGGCTCTAGATTCAGGGGCTCGTGCTATAGCCGAACACGAGGGAAAGATTCTTTATACCGATACTGAAAAGATCCTTTTATCAGGTAATGGGGATACTTCAATTGCACTCATATTCATCACCGTAGGAATTGGATTCAAGCTTTTCCCCAACCGCTTCTCATCAATGGACTCCTGACGTATACGAAGGAGTGCAGTTCGTTCGATAATATCAACATGAGTGATTCGGCAAATTTTGATTCCCAAGAGGCTTCTTCCTCTTTGTTCCTTTGACATGTTGATGCTATGAATGACCCAGTAGCGAATACTGGTAATAATATCAGCAAAAGAACGTTCTCCTTTAAACAATTATATATATATATATATATATATATATATATATATATATATATATATATATATAGCAGGAGGATCAAAAAAGAAGGAAATTTAAGGAGAGAAGAGGGAGAAGCAATATTATTCTACATTTTATTGCTTTGGTTCAATATTTTATAAATAAGATTTAGTCATTTGTATCTACGATTCAAAAGTTATAGCTAATAAAAAATTTGAATAATAGTACTAAAATATTGAATCAGATTGCTTCTCTCTCTTCTCTCCCTAAATTTCCTTCTCCCTGGAACCGACTCCTATATATATATATATATATTAAAATAGTAACTTTTACGAGTCGAGTCGAGTCCGAGTTAAAAGTCGAGAATTCGAGTCACGAGTTAACAACTAGCATTTAAGCAATCAAATCTTTTTATTTAGTTCACTGAAAGTTGTCTGATTTCATGGATTCTTGTTGCTGAACTTGATAAAATGATCGTTTGATATCATTTTGCACTTCAGGTTTGAATCAGAAATGATCCTTTTATATTCAGGATTTGTTCTGCAAAATAGTATTTCGTCGACCCCTTAATTACTTCTTTAGTCTTTAAGTATGCAATCTTGTCACGACAGTAGACTTACCTACTTTTCCAAGAAGGTTTTCCTAACCGAACCTACCAGCTCAACCAGAAAAAGTCAGATTACCAGTTTTTACTACTACGGTTGAACTGCATGTTATCGAACCGGATTGAACCAGTCAAAGAAATAAACTAGTTTGGAGATAGGACCCATTCGAAGGGGCAAGATTCAATTCAGCTTATGAACATCATAAATGTAAACCTATGTCAACCAAAAGCTCCTTTCTTAGTTTTTATCCAAGACATTATGGGAGTGTTTGGGATTGCTTATTTTAAGTGCTTATCTACTTATTACTTATTTTAATAGCGGATAAGCAAAAACAAACACTATTCTGAAGACTGCTTATTTCTTAAGGAATAAGCACTTTAAAATAAGCATGTGAACACATACTTATATTTTAAGTAGATAAGCGCTTACAAATAAGCATTCTCAAACACCCCCTATATATAGAAATAGAATTCTGCTAAAAACCAGTTTTGCAATTTTAGTAATAATTGTCATGTCTCGCAGCATACAAAACATGGAAGAAAGCAAAAAGTACATATATAATAATAATAATCAGAATATAACTCGATCAAAGTAATTAAAAGTTGTTAAATGGTGACTACGCATCCAAGTAGAGAACCTCTGCTTTTGTGGAAGCTCGTGGGAACCGCATACAGTACTTTTCATGAGCATTAGCAGTTACACTTGGTCGGATGGACATCTTTTCAAGAGTGGGAGAATGATCAAGTAAAAGCTTTATAAAGAGCAGCAGGGGTTTTGATCCTTCAACACGTATGAATTCTATAGTTTTCAACCGGTTCAATGTCTGGTCCAAACAGTCTGGCGCTTTCAAAAAACTAATCGCTGGTTTCAAATCAAAATGCATGTACTGCGGACCCTAGAAAAACATCAAAAGTGAGGCGATGTATGAGCACCTAACTTATTTACTATATAAGCATACAAAAGAATTTAGCACTCATTACCATCTGCACATTCTTCACAAAAGTCGTTCTAAACAAGGTGAATTTCGAAGTATACACAAAGCACCTTGAAGTTGATCCAAGTCACCAAAAGTGAAGTTTAATAAGCAGAGAAGCTTTAATGTGTGGAAGCCACTTGCGAATCTTTTCTGCAGTAGAAAACTTTAGGGGGGGGGGGGGGGGGGGGGGGGGGGGGGGGGTGTTGGTGGTTAACAAAGTGCAAATTCGATATGATGGAGAATAAAGGTTCACCATTCTAATTTAAAGTTCAAATCGTGTACAAATTTATTCTTTCGACTTGTAAAATGGGTTTGTTGAAAGCTAAACGAAGTCCAGTAGGCCATTGACGGTGCAATAACGGGAGAAACAAGGCATCGGGGCAAGAGCTGAGAAGTAAAGTTTGTTGGGTTAATCGGTTTCGATTTGATTGTTCACGTGTTTAATTCGCATGGCTAGAACTTTGGTTATAATAAGTATTTTTAGTTAATAGTTTATTAGCAGAAGTGGTATTCTAGTTAGACTAAGTAATAGGATGGCACGTTGGGTTGGATCGGTCATCCCATGTACCATTTCTTTAGGATGAAAATGTGGTTTATTAGTTGTTTGCATGAACCCACGTTTCCTTTTCTTTTGCATGAATATCTGCATATAGGAAGTTTAGCAGTTATTTTATTTCCTTTAAATATTGTACTTTGTATGGGAGTAAATGAGACATCAGAAAATTGTTTCAATCGTTTTCTTTCTTCACTTTCAAATAAATATATAAAACTAAACCAACAAAGTTTGCAGCTTTGTAGCCTTGATGTTGAAATTGTAAACACTGGTGCATGACACTATGAGCAACCTCTTAAGCTGTGGTAAGTTTATGACAGTTCTACATAACTTAGCTCCAAATTCAATATTTATGAGGACGACATCTTCGAGATAGAGAAATCCTGCAAGCTCAAGTGGCGGCTTAAAAATGCAGTTTTCAAGTTCTATCTTTCTCAATTATAGACAACGAAACAAATAAGATGGTAGTCGGTAACGTTGGTTTGAATTAGTAAGGACGAGTTCCCTGACACGATCTCTTGACAAAGATAAAATCCAGCTTTTTGCTTATCAAGGACTAGTGACCTCATTGTGGTCCATCTGTACCTCCAGCTTTTTGATAGAACGTGTGTCCTCACAGCATCTTGAACAGGGAGTCGCTCTAAAATTGAGTCTATCAAGTTATCTGGCAAGTTACTGATTCTATCCTCTTTAGCCGAAGTTACTAACCTCCTCTTATGATTACCTGTCATTATGTTTCAAGAGAACCAAGACTGAGGTAACTGAAAGAAAATCAAATGCATCAAAGATACATGAACAAGTTGACATTGTTGATACTCTTCTTTATTTATTTATCCATTTTTTATTACATGAGAAGATAAATGTTATATCTGCAATATATACTTATCATTGATAGTTGAAATTAAGCATTTTTCTTGATATTAATGTACCTATAGAGTTATAACTAGGGTCAACATTTGGTTTTACTTTGGTGTAGAATGGATTCACAAAGAGCATGTAAGATGACAGATAGTGATATATGATTTTAACGAACAAAGTCGCGTTTGGTTTGTGCCAAAATAAGATAATGTTGATTTAGAAGCAAAATGTAAGAGAAATAAATTAAGGCATCAAGGCTGGGACGGGTTAAGAATGAAAGCAGATATCACCATAATTTGATCTTGTTTCTTCAACTCCAACTGGGCAGATCCAATGTTCTGAGAAGGGGCAAAGGCCCCCATCCAATTTTGGGATGTAAAGATAATTTTTCAAAACCATGGTAGACACCTAACTCATCAAGGATTAGGCCCTCCAATTCTAAGCTAATAAACTAGGCAGTAAATAAGCACTTCCCCTACATCATTGTCTCTTCAATAAACGATGCGGGATATACGAAACATAACAAACTACATCTTTCTTTACAATAGTTGTCACAATAGATAGTTCATGTATCATTACACACTAACTTTGCCAATCATGTTTTGAGAAAAAAATTTTTTATCAAGAGTTATTGTTTGTTTGATGGGTATGAGAATGAAGGAATGTGTTTGATAACAAAGTTTTTTTATTTTTTTGAACGATAAAGGTTTTGTATATTGCACAGTATAGAAAGAACTATACTAAGATACAAGAAGAATGTTGACATACATATGAAAATATGTAAAATTACATGCAACTACTTTGCTATCTAATATCAATTTGAAACCAAAGCTAAAAAGAAGGGTAAAGAATGAAGTTACTTTGAAAAACTGCTAAAGCACTAAGGACGCGTTTAGTTACGAAAAAGTATCTCCATTTTTCCTTTTTTATTTTTATAGAGTTTTTTGTCCCTCGAAAATCATAAGAGGTTTAGAGAATGCGTTCAAATGTAAGTGATGGAGTTTTCATTTTTCAAATTAGGAAAGCTAGAAAATCTTAAATCATATATTTCATTTTTTTAGAAAACTCTTCCGGAAAACTCCAACTTGAACGCGTTTTCTAATTTTTTCAGTTTTCTTAGAAAATTTTCCAGAAAAATTGTAAAATTTTCCGTAACTAAACGTGCCCTAGGAAAGTCCATCTTCGGCCAACCATGACAACACAGTTACACAGCGAATCTTCAACCTTGCTTGAGGATCAAGATAACATTGCTTCTGAGTTATGATCGATCTTGAAACAGATTTTGACTAAAAAAAAAGTTGCCTACTCTTCAAGAGATGACTTCCGGCCACCTTTTAAATGAATTGCCTAAACTATATGACATTAACACCACCCACCTTTGATATAATTTGTTTGGTTAACAGGTTAGGCTTTAATCCTTTAATACATAGGAATCAAACCCACAATTTTAGGCATATAGCCCTATTCAAAACCCAAGTGATATGGTGGAAGGTTTGGAAATTCATTTTCATTTCCATCATAAACTCATACCCTTGTGATTCCAATTATGATCAAGGCAGAAAGGTATTGTGTTATTTATGAACTAAAGTACCATTCAAATAAAATATAAAGGTTATTTATGGACGAATATCATAGGATAAATATTCTTTTTTTTTTAGTTTCCAAATGTATAAATTATTTCTATATTTAGAAAAGAGTATTTGGTCTATTTTGTTGATGTTAGGGCATTATTGTCATTTGCGTTCTTTAGACTCGTAAGACAAAGAAGAAATCAGTTAAACAATTTATAAAGGTATTAGATTAAATAAGTAATTATAAGAAGTTCATATAACGAGCGGGTTCATTTAAGAACACAAAAAATATAAAGAATGAAGGAATTAATCTATACCATTGTATCATAAAAATTAAACATCAAAATAAATTGATATTTTTTCTCTAAGTTGTAATAAGTGAAGTATTAGTGCTAATTCCAAATGCCGCAAAATTATGTCCGACGATCTCAAAATCAACCCCAGATATCTCTAAATATCCCTTCCTAAGGCTAAATGTTACTTCGATATCAATCACATCATAAAATATCGTTTCGAAAATGTTGTTGGAAATGATGATAAAAGAAGGTAAACGGCTTATTGTAAGATTACATGTTACGTATAGCCAGATAAATGCATTAAACATGTGTTTTAAGTACGAACAGTATAAGTGTTTTAAATATGATATATATAATAGAGATTCGGTGTAATTCGAGTGGATACAGAAGAGTAGATTAGAGAAAATAGTCAATAGTTCCATGATGACGGTAATTTTCAAAATGTGATATTACTACTCCTGTAGTCCTGTCAAAAGAAACTTATATTAAAAGCAAAAATCTTTACTAAAATATATTCGATACGATGTAGTTAACTAAACATTCTTAATGAATCGTAATGCTTTGGTTCGAAGTAGAGCATTTCTTCTGCTTTTGTTGAGGCACAACAGAACCTCAACACATCCTTAATTATTAATATTGAGCCTTTTACGAGCATCAACTGTTTTACTTAATCGGATTATCATATTTTTAAAAGAGAAAAAGCGACGTCAACATAAAAGAAATAAATCACATAATTCTTGACGTCAAATTAACTAATGACATTCACCTTTATGCTCCATGTCCGATTGTCCTCGATCGTTCTACACATAAATTTTACATTTTACAGATGGTTCAATTTTTGGCACAAATTATACTATTGGGATCCTTCGGCATTCCTTAAAATTCCTTGTTGTTAAAAAAAAAATGATATTATGATTCCACATTCATAACATGAGCCCCATTGAGAAACATTAAAATAAACAATGTCTTACCATTCAAATATTTCATAACTCAAATATTTCATAACGGGAGATATTAAATATCCAGTCAACATCACAATTGATTAGTATTGTTGACCAATATCATTTAGCATGAACTCTTCACCGCTACTGTGGGACGAAAATTAGAAACTTGCCAATTAGAAAGGTATAATTCCAGATTCCCTTGTGCAAAGTCCAATTGAAGAACAGAGTTGTACATTACAAATTTACAATTTTAACGTTGTAGCATACCTTGAGAAAATGACCGTCGATGTAGAATTTTACAGCCTTTTATGATCAAGTTTTAATACCCTCAATTCTAGACAAGAAAATAACACAAAAGGCGCAAATTCGTTACTTTGAATTGTGTTATTAAAGATGAGTTTTCGGCTGACACGCATTTTAAATAAGCATCCATCGATCGACTTCTTGGAAGGTATCTAGAGAAAGAGGCAAAGAGCATAACTTGGTTTATGACCAATACCTCCATTTTGCAACCTTTTTGGCTCATCAAAAACCAGTTCCCTCATGTATCGTGCCCATTTTTAAATCTCCTTTAATCACCTAGCTGGGTCTTTTTCTTTTAGAACAATGAATTTTATTAAAAACAAGAACTCTCTAGCAAGGAGCTAGAAGAGAAATTACACAGGCTTGTAGTCAAGAATTCCAACAATTAACTTTACGACCTCTGCATTTAAGCCAATAGAAAGAACATATACGAATAGAATCGAAAATGTCACTTTTCCTCATAGGATGAGAATTAAAAGTAACACTATTTCGAAACCGCCATAAGACCCACAAAGAAGCCGCAGTAATGACATATACACGGTCTTTAGAATCATTTGAAGCTCTCCAATCATCGATCCAATGTATCCAATCAAACCAAGAAGAGAAACAAGACATATTAATATCGGTCCACACTCGAATAAGATGTCAAATGTTTCTAGCCGTATCACATCCAAAGAAGACGTGGTCATTAGATTCCACACCCATGTTACACGACAGACATGCAATAGATCGAAATGATCTCTAGCCCCCGCGAAGATAAATTTAAACGATTTGGTAATCTATCCAAAATAAGACGCCAAGCGAAAACATTTACCTTTCGAGGTATAAGCTTAGACCATCTAGTACTTTGACTTAACGAAGGAAGCATGCAGTTGTCAATATAAATTCTCGTGGCTTGAACTGGAAAAATACCATCATCCGCATTGGTCGAAAACCAAGAACAAGACGACTACTCAAAGAAACCTGCCCCAGCTCCGAAACCGTATCCTCTAAAATTGCTTCATTTCGACTTCCTAAACTTTGTCTATTCCAATTCCAAGTCCATATATCATTGGATATCCGATTCGATAACACACAATTTGCATTAGAATCTAAATGACATAATCTGGTATATCTTGATATCAAATTTATATTGAAAATGAAAATATTTTAAGAAAGTAAAATGTTAATTATCTGTAAATACTTATGTATAAAATCCTTTTACTATATTATAATACAATAAAAGAATATGAAATGTCTCTATATATTATTTGAAGAAAATGGTAACAACATACAAGAATACCCGATTTTACAAGAACTATATCTCACGTAAATTGCAACGAAACAAATCAACGAAGAACAAAATCGGCACTCAAAACCAATAGCTATGTATCCTAACATGTTCAATCACAATATTGAACAATACAGAATCAAAAGAGAACACAAACGATGCACATAACGAATTGAAAATAAAACAAAATCACAGTCACTATTCACTGTTCACTATTTATTTATAGAGAAATACTAGAATCACTCATTTTTTACAAAGAGTATTTCACAAGCTGATGTGGCTCGGTGACTTGTACATCCAACTAGGATCTGTAACTGCCCCCATTTCTCTTATTTTTGGTTAAATATTTTTTTTAATTAATTGACTTTTTTATCTGAAAATAATATGTATCACCAATTAAGATTGTATGTTTAGCTACTTTATTGCAGTTTATCATATGATTAAAATTGTATGTTTAGCTACTATATATAAACCAAAAACATAGCATGAATTAAACTCAAAAATCATAATTTATACACATTGATGCATATGTACAGGTACAATCTCAACCTAAACCAACATTTTCCTACATAGGCCAAAATCAGATATACACATTGTTAGTATCACAGTACATACATGGACAAAAACTCCTTCAACCACACTTTAACATCCACAAATGTCCCCTAATGAAATTTTAAAAAATGAATAGTCATAAGATTGCAAAAAGATTAAACTCATATAAAGGTGCAAACTCTAAGAATTTGAGAAAAACGAGAATAAATACAATCATTATCAATCGAAATCAAACAGCAATACATATCAATAAAACGTAGTGGCGGAGATGACGATAACCCAGAAGAAAATTTTGAAATTGCATATAAACCAAACCCTCAACCGATTGATATAAATTGGTTCACCCCCTCAAATTATACGAGTTTAACAGAATTTCTTTAAGAGCTACATAGTGTTAACAATGGATATTAGAGAGATTTCCTTTTTTTTTTTGGAAAAAGAGAGTCTGGGTATTGGAATGAAAAAGATGAAGAATGAGAGAGGTAACTTGTTGAGATAGAAAAAGAATTAAACGGAAAGTCAATTAATTAAAAAAAATATTTAATCAAAAATAAGAGATATGGGGCACTTAGAGATCCTAGTTGGATGTACAAGTCACCAAACCACATCAGTTTGTGAAATACTTTTTGTAAAAAATGAGTAATCCTATCATTTCTCTTATTTATATTTACAACAAAACGGAATTACACTTTAATTTGCTTTCCATATGTAACCGTCCACTATACAACTTTTTCACATAACAACCTCCACTTCCAGTATGTAGGAAAGTCAACCACAATTCACGTATTCGAGTTCCGATTATATAAAAAAAATTTAGAAATGCAGTGAACTCATACATATCACCATTAATATACACATTTTTTAGGAATATATATTCACTTTTAGCTTGAACTCAAGGTTGTCAAGATCGCGATTTTGATCGTAGGATCGCATGATCCTACGATCCTACAAAGCGAAAACGTGCATTATCGGAGTAAGATCGTAAAATTGAGAGTAAGATCGTAGGATCGGTGAATGACGTGAAGCTCGACGACCTTTTTTGTACGGTTCATGTCGTTGAGGGAACCACGATCGTCGGACGGCGCGTCGGTGTGTTTTATTATTTATAAGATGGGGCTGAACCTATAAGTACTACATACTTTGTGAGTTAACAGTAAGTATAACTCGAGTGTCGTTCTTAAATCAGAACGAATTGAATTGAATTTGATTATCTAAGATAAGTTCGCTAATCGGATTGGGTTTTAAAAATAGGTAGGTTTGGTTTGGTTTGTATCGTAAATTATCTAAGAATATGAAATAAATGACTGAAAGTAAAGATAGATAATACGCAGATAGGTAGAGAGTGATTGCTGAAACTTCGATAATTAGGGTTTTGGGATGATATTCATTATAAAGTTAATTGGAGATTCTCCTAGATATGCATTAAACAGACGTTCGGTGTAAACACTAGGATCCTACATTTTAGTCTAGATCCTAAAAGCGTATGTCACTGAATCCTAGGTTATCACGATTCTGATCAGATCATGCTGTTTTAAACTCCCCCCATTGTCTTTAAGAGACCAAGTGACCCTCTTTGGATAATTATATCCGGGGTGCAAGAAAGAGGCAACAAACCGCAATTTATCTTCTAACATTTCTTAACACCTATGTCTATTTAGTTTTATTAGGGAAAATACTAATTGCATCCTATGTATGTTAAGCTATCGGTTAGGTAGAGTTAAGTTGTTTAAGAATCTTAGACTACAGTCGAGTCTTTGCCTTCTTTCCAGAACTCCATATCCAATTATTGTAAACACAAATACTTCCATCATTAATTAGACTCTCATTTGCCATCACTCGTTCATCCCTAAGTCTACTCACAGTGTACAATGCGATAAACATTTTCACAGCTTTATGGTTCATAGGCCATGTTCTACAAGGGTGACTTCTAGGTAATCCACGAGGAGATAGACCTACGACATTTTCTTAGCTTCCACGTATTTGTACTTTACCCGAGGTATTTTCAACGATATACTAAGTACATGGCCGTTTTACGGAGATCTCATAGCTTCATACTGTAACAGAGATAACTATATATTCGTAGCTAGGGTTGATCAGATCCTATACTAAGGCAATAGTCACGTGAAAAACTGAAAAGAGTGAATGAGTAATTAAGTCTATATTCAGAATAAGCTTAACCAGATACATAGTATAACATTTTCCAATTATATATATATATATATATATATATATATGTATATATATATGTATATGTATATATATATGTATATATATATATATGTATATATACACTGAGGATTACAAATAGTATGAACATGAAAACTAGTTACAACGTGATTACTAAGCTAAACTTTCCTCTAGAACTCTAATCGACTACTTAATTCTCGCTAGTTCTTTAAAGAGAAAAATTAGAGAGAGAAACAAAATGAAGAGTGTGTGAAATATGAAGAGTGAGATGTGTGAATGAATTGAGGTGTGTTAAGATGTTGGGAGAGGTCCCCTATTTATAGGCAAAGTCTCAAAGCCATGTACAAGCCCCAAAGCACAAGATACAAGCACAAAACAGCACCAAAACGCATGCTATTTGAAAAACGACACCAAGAAAGCATCTAGGTGCCGTATACGGCACCTATAGGGCCGTATACGGCCTCTCAGGTATCGTATACGGTATCCTAAGGGCCGTATACGGCACCTAGGGTGCCGTTTGGTTTTTTCCCGTTATCCGGTTCTTCGTTTGATGCTTGTTTCGGTCGTATCTTCTTTGTTACTTGTCCGTTTGACTTGATTATTCCGCCCACGATCTCAGAATTCCATTACGCTTCTAATGATACCAATTTGAGGTATTTTGGATGTCTCTAGCTCATACGTATCCGGAATGTGATCAGTTGGCCTCTAGATGCCGTGTCTTCTTCGTTCCTTATCCGTTTCGCTTGATTCTTGATTCTTCGATCTCGTAATTACCTATGGAATCATACAATGGTAGTTAGGTGGTGTATCTCATAAGGTAGATAAGAGTGGATGAATAAGGTGAAGTTTATTTGCTTCGGTTTATATGTTATTTGGACGTTTTTAGTTATTTTTGTTGCAACGTCTATATTTGAACCACTTTAGTGATTTTTAATAAATAAACATTGATTTAAGATGTTTTCTCCAAATATTAGCTCAAATAGTGAGGAATAATGTACGTAAAAACATGACTTTTTACGTTACATCAGTGAACGATCTGATCCTACAAATAGACTAACTTTTTTTTAATTTTTTTAATTTTTATAATTGGCTAAATTTTTATATTGGTCATAGCGATAGTTCAAAGCCTAATCTTAGCTCAAAAATTACCACACGCCTTTGTTTACAAATTTAATCTATCAGTTCTCACTTTAAAAAAAAAGTCTAAAACCCCAAAAATCGATGGTTGAAGTTCCAATTGATATCTTAGATTATTAATTTTCATTTGTATGCTCGTATACTATTAAACTTATTATGACTAGTGGTGTAATTGTACTATGCTACATTGCTACTATCTTTTGTTTTAGTATGTTTATCATCCCACTAAAATGTGTTGACAAATTGTATCATTTTGTAACATAAAATTCTGAATGTCACGTTAATTTATCTAATTAATAGTTTTTCACATGAATTTGGATATCTTTAGATAAATAATGATATTTTGATTGGATCTTACGATCACGATCTTCCAAAAACGAAAACGATCTATGTAGGATCCTAATCCTGACAACCTTAATTGAACCCACAACTACTAGATTGAAAGGTCATCTTGATATTGCTAAACTAATGACCCTTTTATGTTTTAGAATATATAATTTTAACATTATTATCTCTCTCTGTATATCTTTATTTATAGACTATAAAATCAACAGATAGCTTAAAATCTTGCCACCTCAGTACTTCATATGTTGACACCTCAAATCCTTAAATTTAATGAAGGTGATAACCGAAACAACCCACTTTTTCTACCCTTTAATTTCAATTCAGTTGAAGCATCTACATTGTAATATTTTTCAAAGATCATCACGTAATTGTAGTCTACACTTTTAACCTTCATTACCTAACCTGAACTGCAAATATTTAAAACATTTTGGGATTAGCTATAAAGCCTTGTGAGAATTACAGTTTTCACAAAACATTCATAAATCTTTTCTAATAAAAAATTTTAGCAACACTTTTCAAATACCAATTTGTCACATAAGCAATAAAAATTAAATCCAACAAACTCTTTTACCTTTTGATTTTCACTTTTTCCTTTTATTCACAATTTGATATCAAACCGTAGTTTTACACATCTCCAACTTTTCCACTTTTGATGACAAACAGTAGTTTTACGCATCCCATTTTAATCTTCTTCCACTGTTTTTAGTCCACTATTTGTTCTTCGTTCACTTTTCAGCTCACTATTTATTTGATTTTATTATTATTCAAATATTGAATAATCAATACGCTTAGTGGCAATTTTAGTTTTCACGTTAACAAAACATTTACATAGTAATAAAAGATTTATACTCGTAAACATTTATAAAAGAATGCAACCCAGTTTAAAGTTCTCCTGAAACTCACATTTATACTCTGATTCCTTGTTAGGTAAACCTTGACTCTCGTGACCACCATGACTAAAACGATCCAAGACATCAAATTAGTTTTTGTATAAATAAATATTTTTCTCTCTTTGTTATCCCTTCTTCTGTCCTTCCTGTTTTGTTCATCCCGACCATCGAAAAAAAAAAATTCTTTTTTTTTCTTCTGATTATTTTCCAATTTCTATTTTTTTTCTCGTAAGAAATAACTAGAGATGACTATATATACTCAATTTGACCATACTCAATTTGACCACCTTGTTTCCCACTACATGTTTATCCCCATTATGACTTGGTCAATATATTAAACAAACCAACTACAACTACATATCAAGAATTTTGGTCACAATTTACCATTATTTTTATATTTTTAATAACGTCATACTTCGTATTATTTAAAATTTAATTAACGTAATTAAATTTTTAACCTTCTAATTTTGTCATAAGCATTCCTAATTGTATTTTTTTTTAACATTTACTAAGACTTTAAATTTACTTTTAAAAAAACTTGGAGTGTTACAACTCTATCCCACCTATAAAAATTTTGTCCTTAAAATTTAGTTCAATATAATAGTTATTGTATTTTACCATTTATATAAAATTTGGAGTGTTACAATAATTAACTTTTGCATAAACTAACATTATAACATTATGAAGTTTAATATCACATAAGTATGAAATTAGTTATAATATATGAAACAAATTCTAACATGTATGATATAAGCTTAAAGGTCAACTTAAATTGTTTTCTCAATTTGATACATTACAAATATTGTTTCATTCTTATTATATAAAAAGACACGATATCTTAAAATGATAACATTTTATGACCTTTTTGTGTGGCATTTCAAACTTTTTAAATAAAAATTGTTATAACCATATATTTTTAAACAAAAAATGTCTAGCAATTTTTCTTACAAACTAAAATTCAATAACCTTCATCCAGTTTATCGTTTCTATTATTATGATACATTTTGAACTATAATCTATATTTTTTAGCAAACACTCTTACTATTTCAATTTATAGACTTTAATCTTAATATTAGTTCATTTTTCATTTTTCATTTTCTTATTGTATACAAAGAATCATAGTGCTTCTTGTAATTACACATCATCCATTCTTATAAAAAGATCATATTACATGTTTAACCTATTTCAAAATTGGTCATGGTTATGTATACTCTTTCGACCGGTGGCAGACTCAGCAAATTTAATTAGCGGTGACACAAAAATTTTGAAGTTCACTCCATTTGATAGTTTATTAAGTTTATTTAAACCATGATGTGCACCACCTAAATATGAGCGTTAACACTGTTAAAGAACCAATGACTTTCCAACTAATTTTACACTAAGTCGACTTAGTTGACTGGTGTCATATGCTACTGTTAACTATAATGTAAGTCCACCCTGCTTTCGACACGCACATGTCTACAACTTATTTTGTAGTTTTTTTTTTGTTTTTTTTTTTTGTTTTTTTTATCAATTGCTTTGTCTTTCTAAAATAAATATCAAATGGTTGAACTCTTTTATCAAAACAAATTTATTTTCTCAATATATGTCTCTCTAAATTTTCAAAAGGATAACAATCTCTTACAACATCTCACATATAAGGTTTTAAAAGTTTCTTTTTACAAGAAAGTCTTTAAAGGAGTTCTTTCGCATCGGAGACAACGTCTTTTATTACAATACTTTTTGAAAAATGAAATTTGCCTAAAAGAATGTGTGTGTAACTTTTGAAAAAATAAGAATTTGAAAAGTTTTTATTTTAAATGACATGAAAAACTCTTTTATTTGAAAACAAACTATTCAAAAACAAATTTAGACAAAAAAATCATGCATGAATGATATTATACCATTATTTATGTATGTGTTTGTTTAATTAGATATCTTCGCTTTCAACAACTAAAAATTTCGTAAGTTTTAGTTTACATCATCTAAACTAATAACATAATTTAGCATTGAAACAAGGGTTCTACATGCATATCCGATTATGTAGGTTAATCAAGAAATTTTCATATTCTTTAATTGTGGTAGGTTCATGGTCGATGAATATATTTTTTCTAAACTAAAAAAGTCATTTCATCCTTTCACTTGTGATATAATTCGTTAACTTCATCAAATGATTACTAATTTAATATGTTTTCATAGCAAAGAAAAAAAAACTAATAAAACAAGTGTAATTTAAATTTGAAAATAGATCGAGTTATCGACTATTTGTAGACTTAGAAATTCACATTTTCTGCTCTTGATTTATATAAAAGTTTTATCGAAGTTTTTTGCTTGGGATATAGAATATAACACTACTCTATTATATTTTATCCATTTTACCTATATCATATACGTCGTCTTTTTTTCTTAAAAAATATCACATAATATATTAACGTCGAATTTTATGTGGCTTTTAACGACCATAGACTAAGTAAAACATTAGATAAAACTCATTATGCAATTCAAAATTAATTCATCCACGAGTCATGCTTCAATATTTAAGCTGGTAATGAGAGCAATATGATAAATGATAATACGTAAAATGAATGACCGGAGAAATCCATCGTAAAACAAAAAGATTATGATAAATTACTTATGATAGAGAGATGAAAAAGAGAACGCCGTAACTTTTTTAACGCAAATACTTAGAACCAAGTGATAAAAATATGCCTAATGTTTTTATCACTTAAATGAACATAATATTTAACGAATTAAACTTGTTGAAGCCTTATAATGACGGTTTTTTTTCACATAAATTGAGTTTAATCTCTTAGAGCTTATATTCTAGGAGGTCTTAGAAGACCAAAAAATCTTTAAAATCGTTATCGTTATCCTATATTAATACATAACATGGAAAATTTTGAGGCCCTATAAATTCGAGAGCCTAAAGCATTAATTTTACTGCCTTACCCTCGAGCCACCCCTCTCAGATTGTGGTGTTTGGTAATAGCCGATGATAAGCAAGAAATTATCATTAACATTTATTATCGTGAGTCGTGACCTAAATACGTACCAGTATATATAACCAAAAGTATGAGTTATGTTCCTCCACGTGGGAACACCCCTTACGTGCATATATGACCAAAATTCAAGGTGGCATTTCATGGTTTAATCTCACATTTTCATACATCGGTATCATATAATTATCCGATGTGTCATAACTATATAGCATAATTTAAATATAAAATACTGTTTCTGAAAATCGAATCTACATCACATGCATGGTTGGTTATATCCTTTTATATATGATGATGAGATGAGATGAGATGACGATGATAAATAGATAAATAAATAAATAAATGACATTAACGTAACTGAAGATGCACAATGTGAATTAATTAATTATAATTAATTACCAGTACATCAACTGTCATACTATTTTCATCTTAATTTTATTGTTCATTTTTTTTAAATGTCGTAAAATAATTGTTCATTTTTAATTTCAAACAATCAAAAAGTGTTTAATTGGAAAATAATAAATTTTTATTGATTAGCAGTATAATTATTTTAAAACTGTATACAAACTTATAATGGACAAATAATAATTGGTTCTTTGTTATTGACTAATTAATGACTTTTAGAAACGTCATTAATTAGTTACTTTGTAAGGATCAGATATGATCCGGTAATAATGGTAGTAATGGCTAGTTGAAAAGTTTTCACCAGAGAGAAAGAAGTGGGGTGATAGTGTTACAGTCAAGGATCATATTAATGTACTCATTCTTCCTTTAAAATGGTTGACAAAATAATTTAATTTGTGGTTAACATATTGAATGGTAACTTTTTTTATTTTATTTTGTGTGTGTATAATTATTTATAAAAGTAAATGTGAGTCCAATTTTCAATTTGATGATTACGTGTGAAAATTGATTTCAGTATGATTTCAATATGAAAATGACGTGGCACTAATGTGTCTAACTTTCTTCAGAGTGGTCAAAATGACCACTCTCTTTGCTTTTAGGAACAAAGCGCGCTACATAATTTTTTTATATTTTTTAAATTGAAAACATTCTTGTGTCTCTGAAAAAGTAATGAAAATTCAAACTCGTTCAAATATAAAAACTCTTCATGTAGTAAATTGGAAAATCACAAATTATACTTTTCATATTTTTTTAGTTCCAAAAGGTAAATCGAGGATTTATACTTTCTTAAAAAACCTTTTCGAAAAACACAAACTTTAACACATTTTCTAGTTCTTCAATTTTCTTAGAAAAATACTCCAGAAAACAAAGTAAGTTTTGTGTAACAAAATGCTCCTTTTTAATTGTTTCAGAGTTAAACAGTCACATTAATTTGTCCTTAATTATTCATATTCTACAAAAAACACAAGATTAATTATCTTCTTTTTTTTTTTGTTGGAAAATCATTGTCGGTCATGAAGTTGTTAAATTAAGCTAAACAGAATCATACTGAGACATCCTTTCGAGAACTCGAACGGAAACATCTTCGGAGAACTCAAACCGAAACATCCTTTGGAGAACTCGAACCAGTAATTAAACTTAAAACGCAAATAGCTTCTATTTATTCAGATGGAAAATGCATGGTTTCAAGGTTTGTTCGTACTTTTTCGTAGCACACATATGTAGAATTACGACAATTATTCATTTACTACATTAAAAAACAACGTTTCATGATCATCCATACAGTCATTTATATCCATAAACGACTTACTGGGAAAAAAAACGTAAACATGCCCTAATGTAAACATAGATCGAGCTTAATAGCTAGGAAGACATATTGTCTGCCACTTAATTAAGTGGCGTCGTCACTCTTCTGTCCCCAATCGTGTATCCTAAGATGCAGTTCAGCCGCAGCGACTAAAAAGTACACCGCTTGTATAGGTGTCAAAATATCCACCACGGTCTTCAACGTCTCGATTCTTAAACTATCCGCCTTGTGTAACACCTCTTCCAACTCACCCTTCTTCAATTTGAGCAACGATTCCACTTTTAGATCACAGTCCCTAATTTCTCTATCATTGTTGTCGTTATCATTCCTCATCTTCTCGGAAATCGAGTTAGATAGATCCACCATAGGCGTATCAGCCGCTGATTCTTGCAAAAGCGCCAATTTCTCACTAATAATCCTCTCTTCACGAATCGTTTTCCTCTGCAATTCATCAATTTGATTGATTTGATTTATACTCAAATCAGCCAAATCATCAGTCAAAACCGGAACTAGGTCAGCTAATCTGGCCTCAAGCTGAATCCCTGATTTCGAGTACAATAGATGGATTGCAGTTGTTGGCCTCCATCCAGCAATCCACAAAAGTGAATCTTCGAGTGGAGTCAACCATGTTGGCATAAACATCGAAATCACATCACCTTTTGCGCCATTTGATTTGACTTTATAGTAGTCTTCATAATGACCTACCACTTTATCAATAAGTGGGAGTAAAGTTGAATCGTCTTCGAAATTGTGGACGTCATCATTTTGGTGATGGTTTGCAGCAGAAACGAGATGTTCAAGATTGTTTTTGAGTTCACCGAGCCACCGGTCAAAGAATCGGTGGAAGGCGTTATTGCGGTGAGTTTTTTGGTGTTCTTTCATGATAGCTAGCGTTGGTATTTGGACTCACGAGCTGACATGAAAATTGAAATCAAGTGGTGGTGATATTTGTAGGGTTTTGTTCATGACATGCATGCTGGAAATTTCAAATTTGTTTTGGAGTTAATGACATAATTGGTCCCTAGACTATGGTTTCGTTGGTAGAACTGTCCCTGGAGTTTGACTGTATTAGGATTACCTATTTAGCTGTACTAGGACGTAAGCATGTTTGTACTATTGTTCAAATCATGTTTCGGGCTGAACCGGTTCAATATGTTTTCAAAACATTAGTAGTTTGGATCAAGATTGTTTAATTCGTTAGGCAGGGTGTACTCGGTACGAACCTTGTATACATGAGTACTCAGCCTAGGAGGGGGACTATTCAGATTGACTTTTTTTTACATGATAAATTTCAAAATTATATGTTTAAATATAGATTAGATAGTAAAGATTGTTGATGAAAAACATTAAAGAATGATACCGAGGTAAAAGAAATTGAATCAAACATTTAATTGGATTAAAAATTCTAATTTTAAAAAATAATAAAAAATTGACCAAGTTTGACTTTAACTGAGTAATCCTGAGTTTGACCGATTTTTTCCGAGTTTGAATGACTTTTTCTGAGTTTTTTGCGTTGACTGAAGTTGACCGAATTTTTCGTCTGAATTAGATCAACTCGTCTAGAACTACTCCGAGTCACGAGTACTCAGCCGAATTAATCGAGTTTTACGATCATGATTAGGATCATATTTGATTTCTTGTGGATCATATTTGATTTCTTGGGAAGTGATTTTTCCAATAGTACAAGTTATTTTGTTAATTTGCGTCGGTGGACCTGACAATTGGGCGTGACGCTGTTCCACATTCATGCACTATTTCGATTTCAGATTATAGTATTCTGACGTCGATGATTTTTTGTTTGGATATGTGTTAATAAAACAAGATTGCACACGTAGTATATAAGTATCTATATTACACGTATTTGAATTTGCGATGGTGGCATCGTTATGCTCCCATCAAATAATTAGGACCGGTAATATTTGACAACGTACACTAAAAATCACACACGAAATCGATACGAAACTAAACATGCTAATTTGTATTGTACTATGTTCCACTCATAAAAATTATATATCCTCTAATATTTTTTTGTTTAAATTAAAATATATTACGAAAATATTGATTTTACCCTCATATTTAAAGCAAATTTAACTGAATTTGTTTAACAAATAAATGATTTAAAGTAATAAATGAAGATTAAATGATTTTAATAGTTATTTTTTGCAAGTAAACAATTATTTTGTAACATAACTGTATAGTAATATGGACATATATTTTAGAAGAAATGGAGTAATTATTTACCCACTATACCGTCAACCGCTCAACCTATTTATTTTTCAGATCAAGTTTGGGTCACTATTTGTGACTCGCGAATTGACCTTCCAACCCGTTTAAATGAACTTTAAATCTTTATTTTAGGTTTAAGTATACCAAAATATCAAACTACTAATGAATCATATCTCTATAGTATGCATCTACCTTTAATCGTTTATAATGTATGTACTTAAAATTCAAAAACACATGTTTAGTTTATTTTACCGGAAATAACAATTGATTTCATCATCCAGCCACTTAGCTTCGTTTTTCTTTATCAACTCCAATGATATTTTTCAGGTAACATTTTTTTAGAGGATATTTTATGACGGTCAATCTTCCTTGATAAATTCTTTTTGCAGGTTATAACACCGATTGATGAATATTATATTCAAAATCGTTAATATTCATCGCGATGAATGTTAGTTAACATTTATAGTGATGAATATTAAAATTAAAAATATTCTGTGATAATGTGATGTTTTAACATTCATCGTAATGAATGTTAGTTAACATCCATCACGGTGAATGTTAACAATTTATTAAATAAATATTCATCAACTAATGTAATGACTTAAAAATTAAATTTATCCGTTAATATATTCTTTATAACATCGATTTTGATTACTATTTATTGGTGAAAATAATTTTTTGTTGACGTTTTGATTGGTAATTGTAAGATGCTTCATTATGAATAATAACGTTTCCCTCTTCCCCCAAAAAAGCACTTCTTTATTGATCACTCACCTATATATATATTGTAACACCCCAAAATTTGAGGTATTATTTTAATAGGTATAAAATATTTGTTAAATATTAAAATTGTTTAAAATATTATAAATTGGGAATGGTTAGTTACGTGTTAAATTATAAAATGATAAAACTTAAGAGGGTTAGAACTAAAAGTGTTTAATTATTGTGGGGACTAAAATGTAACATATATATATATATATATATATATATATATATATATATATATATATATATATATATATATATATACTAAAGGAGTATAAAAGAAAGCTCAACAATTCACCACGTAAGCACAAATGCCACGTGTCAACATCTTAATTTTAGTTAACAAATTATTTAATTATTATTATATTATTTTTTAATATTTAATAATTAATAAATATAAATACTTATATACAAAGGAGTCCTACATAAAAACAAACTCTTACAAATTATTTAATTAATATTATTAGTTTAATAATAATAATTAATTAATTAAAAAATAAAATACCATTAAACAATTTGACATATATTTAGTTACGATCTTATATTTAGTGTAATGACATAAACTTTGTATATAATATTTATCATATTACAATGAACATCTCACAATGTAATAATAGTATGTACTAAAAATAATTATATTTACTAAATCGCTTAATAATTAATTTATTTGATTAAATTAATAGGAATAAAATTGTATGTTTTAAATTGTCGTGTATCGCACGGACTTAAAACTAATATAAATAATATAAATACTAATATGAAAAGGAGTCATATACAAAAACAAACTCCTACAAATTATTTAATTAATATTATAATTTATTATGAAAAGAAGGAGTCCTATGTGAAAACAAACTCTTACAAATTATTTAATTAATATTATAATTTTATTATTAATAATAATTAATTAGAAAATAAAATACCATTAAACAATTTGACATATATTTAATTACGATCTTATATTACTGTAATGACATGGACTTTGTATATAATATTTATCATATTACGATGAACATCTCACAATGTAATAATAGTATGTACTAAACACGATTATATTTAGCAAATCGCTTAATAATTAATTGATTTGATTAATTAAATTAATAACAATAAAAATTGTATGCTTTAAATTGTCGTGTATCGCACGTGATTAAAACTAATATATATATATTTATATTTATATATATATATATATATATATATATATATATATATATATATATATATATGTGTGCATACATACCTATGGATACATACATACATACATTAAACCTTCCAGAAAGAATTCTAGAGAGATCGAGAGGGAGAACGTACAGAAGAAGGAAGGAGAGGAAAAGAATTTGTTTGAAACTATCAAATTAAACATCTAAGAGTTTAATTCAACCTTAAACCATCATCTCTAAATTAAGGTATGTATGTATTTTTGCTTGAAATTATGAAACGCCTAAATTTTTTATTTTTATTTTTATTTTTATAAAATACTGTTATTGATGTCCCATAACTCATATATAAGTATATTAAATCAATACCGCACTTCAACGATTTAAATTAGATTTAAAATATAAATTTTCTGAAAATGGCAGGGTACCCGCTGGGTAGATCGGGTACCCGCCGGATAGATTGTGTATATGTCGGGTAAAACATCTTACCCAGCTTTTTGACCAAATTACTCTTTATACCCGTCGGGTAACTTTTCGAGTAGCATTTCGGGTAGCAGCATTACCCACCAGGTACCAACAGTACCCGCCGGGTAGTTCATCATCTGCAGTTTTGCAACTTCTTATCAAAACGGCTTTTGGTCTAAATTCCGACTCGTTAACTTCCATGTTACCAAAATCTTCATATAGCTTTTAATCAACATAATGAACATCTTTCCAGTTTACACTTTTCCAATATCATAACAAACGACAATTTTATACTTGGGACAATAATGACATTGTAAAACTTGTTTTTCCACAATTTTTGCCACCAAACCTTTTTGGCACTTACGCCAATTTACAGAAGTCATACTCACATTTCTAACTTCAATATACATAACAAACTTGACCAAAACCACCATTTCGACTATTTCACCAAAATGACCCATTTTGACCCTTCAACCAAAACGACCCATTTTGACACTTTAAGCATTAAACCAAATAACAACTTGGGCGATTTACAACAAGTTAATAGCAACTCGGCAATTTATAAGTACACTTGTCAAACCTCTTTGCAAGTGAAATCCATGTTCATTCTGCATAATCCCTTGCCACCTCTAAATTCACCATTTGACACTTGATACATATGCACCTACAACATTAAACAACTAAACGGGTAAGTTTTTACATTTAGTGAGCATACGGGCAACAACAAGTAGCAGGCAACAACTGAACTACAATAACAACTGAATCACAACAACTGTGCAAGTAACAATTAAGCAATTAACCACTGGGCAATTGTAGAAATTATCACCACCAAGCGGATCCGCTGTCAACTGTCAACTGTCAATAGGCACAAAGTGCCACAACTGCAACAACTAGCACAAGGTGCAACAACAAGTACGAAGTGCAACAACAAGCACATAGTGCTATAACTGGCACAACTAGCGATAAGTCGCAACAACTGAGGCTAACATAAGTTAGCTAATCTCTACAATGTCAAATCAACAACACATAGCAACATAAGCATATAATAAACAACTCCACTCGGTTATGTGAACCTCTTGCACGTATGCAATCCGGAACACATAACCATTACCCAAATAACTCTCATATCACTCACATTTGCCTCGACTATCCGAAAGCATGAAATATGAAATCGCCACTTCTTTTTGTACCTAAACAATCATCACACATCACATAAACATTCACAATATAAGATTACTCATGCTCTCGCTTAATTTATATTAATTACACTTTTATCTCCAATTTATGCATTTTAGGACAGCTCCAACTAGCTGTTTTTGGACACTACTTTTGGACCTTCTAAACATATCCGTTTTCAGCAAACTTTATATCGAATTAAAGAACTTCAACCATACTTTCATTATCTACTTTCAGATTCTTCCAAAACATTATACACACGAAGTTATTACCAAAATCTCTACATAGGAGCTCTAATCAATTGGTCTGAGTGTCTCGTACACTTTTACTCTTTTCTACACGTTATCTTCACATATAACTAAAAAAACTTCTCATTTTTGATTTTACAAGATAATATAGAATCCTCATATTAACAAAACTGTCCAAGTATGTCATCACTGATATACTACGTCTACGTCTTAGTTATTCTTGAAACAGTAATTAATTGACATTAATAAAACTCTCAAACTTTATCACTTAAACCATTTAAATTATCTACATTTCGGTAAAATTGTTTCTGTTCCTTTGGAGCCACAAAGTATATGTCACCCTTCCCTCTCTTTTGTTTACTCAAAATAATCCAACTCTCTTTTAATTAAATTAAAGTGGCAGCCAAGTAAGTGATTAAAATAAATACTCATAGATAACAAAAACCCAATGTCATCTTCTTCATTTACTGATTGAAATGCTCGGCCTGCCACATATTTCTTAAACATTATAAAACTATGATTTTGAGTTACTAAAATACTTGAATAAATCTCTAGCACATATAAATGTTTTTCTCTGCTACATAATTAATGCTCGCAACTCGTAACTAATCGGTTTGATTAAAACATATTGATTACAAGTTATAAAAACTGTAACTCAATCGATGACTTTTCGATGATCAAAAACATGTTTACGACACTCGAACTCAACCAATCTCTGTCTCTGATATATTACTACTACATTAAACGATAACTAATCGAGTGTCTCAACCAATCTCTGTCTCCAATAGATTACTACTACATTAAACGATAACTAATCTAACCAGGAGAAGATATATACCTTCGAGCAAACCGAACTCTAATCGTTACTTGACATCGAAACTCTCTCGTGACTACACCGCCACGTACTCGTTGCCACTTCCTCTCTTGAATCTGCTAGGGTTCTACATTTTATTCTTTCTCTAAATTAAATAAGTTGTATATATCACAACCAACTCGATCTCATCCATCTCTAACTCACGTTATATTATTTTATCTCATTCATTTACATCTCAACCCCTCAACTTTCAATTCTTGTCACATGTAGCCCTTTAATAAATATGAAGTTTTGATTAATAACTTATGTTAATACTGTATAAATATGTGTCCAAATTTTCGGGTGTTACAAATTAACCTAGAAAAGGTTTTATGGGGTGGGGGGTGGTGTTTTGAGGGTTTAACTACTTGTAAAACGAAATTAAGGTGGACAGGGTTTGATTAAAATTAACTAAGTCTAGGAAGTGGTATTACTAAACCTCAATTCATATTAGAAAGTGATAAATTGATTATGCTCATTATTGATACTTGTAGGTTTTGTTAAACGCCCAAAATTGTTATTAATCCATCTTAATTACTAATTAGAAAGGCTGTTAGAATGTTAATAGTAGTGAATAAGGTGATAAATCAAGTGGTTAAACACATGAATTGATTGTGACCATGAAAGGTGAGAAATTACTTAGTTTGACTAAAATTCAAACCTAGTCAACCCAAGGGTAGAACAGGTTGGTGATGTTGATCAGTTGATTATGATGATTGTTAGATACTAAATGTGTTATGTATTGTTATATAATTATGTGATAGGAGCTAAAGACGTGTCATTCTTTGTTGAGCATTGAGTTAATATTACCTAAAACACCAAGGTGAGTGATATGGGGGTTATTTGGTTAATGATTGTGTGATTCCGGATCCCATACATGCAAGAGGTTCACACAATCTAGTGAAGTATTGGTTGCGTTTTATATTTGATGCTTATTATTGATTATTGTCAGTTGTTGATATTTGTTGGTAACTGTTGAAATAAATTGTTGATTAATGTTGAACTATGTGGAATGAGCAATTGTGGAGATTATCTAACTTTGTTAGCATAGTGTTGATGTTGTCGAATATGTGCATTGCACATGATGTTGTTATAGTACTCGTGCTTGATATTGCACAGTACTAAGTGAAAAGTTGATAGCGGATCTGCATAGTGAAATTAATCTCTACATATTGCTCAGTAGTTGTTTGCTTAAGTTTATATGGTTATTATTGATAGTTGTTAATTGTGGATTGATTTGGTGAATTACCCATTTAATTGCCTATATGCTCACTAAGTTTTATGCTTACTCGTTATTTAATGTTGTAGGTGCTAGTGGGTCGAAAGATCAAAGTGGACATAGGGAGGGCAAAACAATTGCAGGGAGTTACTATGGATTGTAACTTGCTAAATGTAGGTTTGGCAAGCTTACCCTTCTTTTGAATTGTCGTTTTGACTACCATGTTGTGTAAATCGCCCGAATGTATTTTGATAAAAATTATAGCTAACCATTGTGATGTTAAAACAAGTGTTGATCGTAGTTGTAAATGGATTTCTCAAACGGGTCATTGTGAAAATTTGTCAAAATCACAATTTGGAAAGTCTTGATATATGTAGTTATGTTAAAAGATGTCATTGCAAATGCTGGAATGTGGTTAAGTTAAATAAGTTGGAGTTGTTGTAGGTGTGGTTTTTAGAAATGTCCAAATGGTCTCTTTTCGAATTTAAGTCTAAAACCGTCATTATTGTGAATTTTCGAAAAGTGTCAATTGGGAAACCTTCATTATGTTATAAGAAAGGTGTCTGTAAAATTTGGTGGATTGATTCCTAACAAGTCAAAAGTTACACCCGTTTGAATATTAGTTCAAAACTTGAGTTGTGCAAGATTTTTCACCATATAAGACTCGGTACGCAATCGCGTAGGCGTCACGCGATCACGTACCTAACGAAGAAAAGGTTACAGAAACTTTTATGTTGTAGGTACGCGATCGCGTACCTTGTACTAAAACTTGAACAAAAACTTTCCAAGCACTGAGTACGCGATCGTGTACTATTTGGTAAGATCGTGTACTCCCTTCTAGAGACAAGTACGCGATCGCGTACTCCATGCTACCAGGATCGCGTACGAACTAAAAAAAATTCTATATATATATATATATATATATATATATATATATATATATGATACGTTCAAAAAAAGAATTTTTTTTAAAAATATAAAAAATGTATATATATATTAAAAATATTATGTATATATATATATATATTAAAAATGTTTCCATATATTATTAGGACTCGTAATAATAATAATAATATGAAAAAAATAGATATTGATTTATCTATGATATGCATGTGATCGGTATAGTAAGAAAAATATCAAGGAATTAGAAGACATAAAGTCTTTGGTGTAGTCATGTCCATAGTATTGAATCAAATCCTATTGGTCGCAATTTTTTTCAGATATTTTTTTAGATTTTCATCTCCAAGTTTAACTCAGACGTAGCTCCCTTCAAGTTGCTTCTTTTTTTGTCTAACTCACTTCCTTTTTCACTTTGATTTCAAAGATACATTATCAATCATGTAAAACATCATACTCAGCCTAGCATTGAATAAACGGTGTATTATCAATTTTATTAAGACAAATGTATGCATTTCGATTCGGGTCGTATTCTATGGGGAACGACGAATCTCTTTATGATAAACAGATCCGTTTTGCAAGTTCGTTATTACGGGTAGTTCCTACAAAGGATCAGACTAATGACGTACACAATACTTGAATTCTCGGTGAGGGATCCCTGGGGAAGAGGATCAAGTTGGCCCTTGCGAACAGCTTGATGCACAATCTCCCTTCAACCCTT
This sequence comes from Gnaphalium uliginosum, assembly GCA_963930675.1. Classification (NCBI taxonomy): domain Eukaryota; kingdom Viridiplantae; phylum Streptophyta; class Magnoliopsida; order Asterales; family Asteraceae; genus Gnaphalium; species Gnaphalium uliginosum. The sequence goes on from OZ005683.1 coordinate 33,513,584, forward strand.
TGAGCGAAATGCAAAAAAGAAAGAAGAGGAGTTCTTCTTTATTTTATCAAGACCAAAATATTCGGAGGACTCTTCTGACCAAACAAAAATTATGATAAAATACTAAATAAGATGAAAATCTTCTCGTTATGAACTAAGTAGGGCTAGTGTTTTTACAAGAAATCTTTAGCCAACCTTCCTGCAAGAGAACCTCGCGGCCGGACTCCAAAAAACTTTCCAAGTTAATCAGTCGTATCCTGTGGCTTTGGAAATAATATTCTATATTGGATTTTCTCCATTACAATTATTGTGAAGAGACATCTACAATCGTTAGTCTTGGGCAATTGAAAAAACACCTAATCTTTCGAATCTTTGTTGCGGACCGACCATTCGAAAAGAGGAAAAAACAGAGTCTTCATCTAAAGAAATTCTTTGGCTTTGAATCAGGGTATTTAGGAACAACATCCTACGAGATTACCCCAAGGACGCCTTCGGCATCCAGGGGTCACGGACCGACCATAGAACCCTGTTCAATATCGTTACAAGAAATATTTTGTTGAAAGATTAAGTTGATTAGAGGCTGAATCGATCATCAGAAGAAGAATTAGCAATTAATGCCAATCATTTATTTCTCTTGTTTCTCTTGCTAGTGAATGTAACTATCAAGACATATTTGAGACTGAAGATAACTGTTAATGCAACTATTAATGTGATTATTCCGTTCTTCCATCAAATATTCTGCTTTTTCCTGGAGACTCGCGTTCAAATATCTATGGATTCGCTGTTTGCTTACACTATGGGCGTATTTGCCCAATTGACACATCCAAATAAAAGGCCGGTTCAGGAAGCCCATCTAATTCTCCTGATTTATTAGAACTAAAAGAATTCCATTTAAGCATCTCATAAGATTCATTAATGACTTTTATAGTCTTCCAATAATATTGAAAACAATAGTGACTATTTACTCCTTATAATTCGCATCTTTGTCTAAAACATTGTATATAAATAGCATATGAAATCTGCTGCAAATGAAAGACATCAATTATCTCCGAATATGTTTTCTTTCAATCTAAAATTCTAGAAACGGTCTAGATCAAATCTTAGAAGATAGTTTCTCATCGTTAAAGAAATCAAATGCATTCTTAGAGTTTCCTGAAATCATTTTTCAGATATAGGTAAGTTTCTATATGCCCACACTTTGAGTTTTTTATTCATTTCTTTATCCTGAATCAATTATGTTTCACTTTTAATCAGTCATTAGCTAATTTTTATTGCTAAATGTATTCGTTGTGATCTAGTAGTTTCATGATTATATTGAGCGATAATATTTATTGTGCATTTATTTTTGTTTGATAACCCGAACGTTTGAGCATGTATAATTAAAGTTAAAATGTTATGAATGATAAGGAATGAGTTATTTCTATTAAATTAGAATGACTAAGATGAATGATGATTAAAGAGTCCGTCCCTATTACATTAAGGCGACGAATATGTATGGCAGGATACTCTATATGAACACACACGTGTAATAATCAGGAACTTTAAAGGAAAATATTCAAAAGTATATTTTTAAACAGAATTTCATGTTTATAGGGAGTTAACTTTGTACTCTTTTAACTCCATCTTTCAGATAGTAACTGAAGATATTATTGATTATCTTTTCTATCAAATGGACCGTATACCCATTTGCATAAAATATTCCCACCCTTGTGTGTATAGAAACTTGCTAGGCGTTGTCGCTCACCCTTATATTTTCACAATCAGGTTATAAAGCAGAAAAATGTTATCGAGAACGAGAAAACTTATGAGTAGTTATGATATTTATTGTTGGTGTTTTCTATTGTATACGTTAACTTCATTAAATTGTAATAACATTCGTGTAATGTAATATGTTCGATTCCACGAATTCAATTAGAACTCCACCTTTTCATTCGTTGCTATTAAATAAATGAGATTTATGACACTCGAAAGTAAGGGGTGCACAATTACGATGCACCAAAATTTAAAATTTAATGCACCGTCATTGTGTAGTTAAGATACACACTAATTTTAACTTTGATGCACTACAATTATTACTATTTTAATTACAATGATGCAGTGTACATGCCACTATGATGCACTATATAATTTTTAAATTCGGTGCACTCCATTATTACGAGGATGCATCGTTAGAGTATATACATGATGCATTAGACTTTTAACCACAATGCAATTGACGTAGTGCATTTATTATTATAATGCACTTAACTTTTGACTATGATGCACTTAACTTTTAACCCTAATACATGCAATTATTAGTGTGATGCATTGTATTTATTACCATGATGCACTATGATTATACTTTGAAATATAAATACATCGTACTTCAACCAAATGGTGGAATATTTATTGATAAATAACTAAATTATCATTTAAATAAAGGTAAAATAAGTGAGATAAATATTTGAATAATTTTAAAGAAATTTTAAATATAGAAGTACCAAAAAAATAGTAAATCGAGTTTACAAAAGCTTAAATGCTTTAATGAAAAAGACAGATAAATAAATGTTTAAAAATTAAAATAAGTTTAAACTTTTAAATTAAAAGTAAAAAATATTAAATAAAAGTATACGAAAGTGAATTTAAACAATTTTAAATAAAGGTCGGAAGAAAAGAAGAGTAAAAAGAAATGAGAAAAGTGAAGCAAAAAAAATGTAAAAATTAAGGAGGGGAAGTGAAGAGGAAATGAAATGTAAAAGAGAAGAGAGTGGGAAGGGGACACATGTCACTCTCCTATTGACTTTCTTTCTTCTTATATACCTTACATTTTTCTCTAGAATTACACCCAAATAAATTAGATCATTGTGTTAACATCATCAACAATATGTATAATTTAATACCATATGAACATTTTTATAAGAATAATCAAAGAAAGAACTCATAAAACTTTCGAATTAAGTTGAAGGTAATATTGGTCGGATCTACAAAATCATTGTCAGGTCTTGTCGGAGGTAATTGATGAAAATATGGTCTTTATCAATGATTTATAGTATGTATATGTGGAGTATTAAGTTGGTGTTTAATATAAAGGTAAAAACACATTGTTTAAATAAGGCAGTACCGAATGGATACAAAGTCATTCGGTGCCCTAGACATGGCAAAACTACAGAATCAACACCGAATGAATACAATATTACTCGGTGCTGCGGGTCTTGAACATGCATAAATAGTTGTGTCGTTTCATGAAGAAATATAACATTTTGAAGCCTTTAACCAACTTAAAACTTCTAGTGACCGCCACACATGACATATATCCATATATATGTCATTTAGGGTTGTAAAAACACATCTTAATCATCCCTTAATTATATACATACATATTCATATGTAACACCTCGAAATCTGAGGTATTATTTTATAGGCATAAAATACTTATTATAAATCATTGTATAAAATATTAGTAGTCGTAAAGTATTTATAATTGGTCAAAATGATGAGTTGGGGATAAATAGTTAAGTGGTAAGTTTTTTAACAATTAAGACTTGAGGGGTTGAAAGTGTAAATATCTATTAAAATATGAATTTAATTAAATTAGAACATAAATTATATACATATGCATACATAGGTCGACACATACATACATATACATTCCTGGAAATTCTAGAGAGGGGGCGAAACTACGGGAGAGAAAGAGAGGAGGATAAATCAAACTCAATTCATCAAATTAAGTTTAAAGAAGTTGAACCGTAATCCTATTGAACATCTCTAACTCAAGGTATGTATTTGTTCTTAGTTAATTGACCTAGAAATTGAAGAATACAAGGGTTGTGGGTTGGAGTAATGTATAGAACGAAATTAAGACATATTATGTCCAATTGATGATGGTTAAGTATAGGAGTTGTTGTTGTTCACATCAATTTAAACTAAAAGTTAAGAAATTGATTTGTGTTCATAGTGATTATGGTGGGTTATTTTGAAATTGTGTTAATTAGTGACAAATCACCCTAATTACCAGTTAAACAAGTCATTGTGGTGCTATTAGTGATGATTAAAATAGTGCTACAAGTAATTAAGCTATAAGAATGATTATAATTTAGGATTAATGAAGTTGTATTTAGTTTGACCAAAAGTCAAATTGGCCAACTTAGAAGGGAGGTAAGTTGATGAAGAAATGAATTGAATATGATGTTGTTAAGTGTTAAATGTGTTATTAAATTGCTATGTAATGTTTGATAGATGCTAAGGAAAGTGGAAGTTCTTGTGATCATTGTTTTGCTTAAATCGCAAAGGTGAGTGATATGGGGGTTATTTGGGTATTGGGTCGTGTGAATTCCGGATTATATACGTTCAAGAGGTTTCATATTGTCATACCCTGTCGTAGCGGAATTACAACGGAGTATGACTAATCTGAATCACAACAAAGATTACATCGAACAACCTCTATATGAGTCGTTTTAAATAATACATGTGACACCCGATAAATTAGGCCGTCATTAGTGATTAATCATAGATCATTATTGCACGTAATTAGTGTGAAATAGGACTAATTACGATAGCACCTTGTATATTGTATTATACGCACGTACGTAATTAACTATAAATTACGCAAATTCGATCGGATGGAATCCGACACAATAAATATGGACGTTGGTGAAAAACATTTTTTACTAAATAACCTAATTATGATAAATAATTGTTATTTAACTTATATTATTACGATAATATTTAAAACGTTTCACGTTTCCTACAAAACGTATCGTACGCGACGAAAACGCACGAATCGATTCCGACACCAAAAGAAACCCATCAAATGTTTTGAAAAGGGTCCAATACAAGATTTAAGAATGTTTGATCAATCTAAAATAGCAACTATGTATCGAAAACAACATGCGAAGAGTAAACGTTAATAAGTAAATTTTTAAAACACGCGATTAACGTTTAACCGAACGAGTAACGTAACATGAAACCAAGAAGCAAATCATGAGCCCAAGAACCACCATGGGCCCAGGCCCAATGAAGCCCCGATCCAGCCCAAAAAGCGGGCCCAACCAGCCCCCCCTTAACCCTTTTGGCCATCTCTTTACTCACTTCATTCCTCACACAAATCACTCACTCTCTCTTTCCATCTCTCCCTCCCTCTCCCTCATTTTCTGCCCAAAGCACCACCACCACCTTTCTCAGCCCTTTCCAAGTGATCTAGCCACCATCTTCCTCATTTACGACGCCACGAAGAAGAAGATCGAGCAAAGGAACAAGGATCGAGTCACAGCAGCCCTACTCTCCTTCATCTCGACTTTAGATCGGGTTAATATACATGTTAGAAGTTCGTTTATGCTAATTATGTCCAAGATCTAAACCGAAAACCAAAAGATAAAGCTAAAAACTTTCGGGTAAAGCTATTAACCTTCGGACAAAAACTTAACCCGACTTTGACACAAGATATCTAACTCATTTCTTAACCAAATCGAACGATTCTTGAGTCTAAAATCAAGTTCAAGGAGTCTACTTTCGAACCCAAGTGGTTTGAAGATTTTCTGAGGTCATTTGATATACGAAAACGATTTTACAAAAATATGTGTCTGGACTGTCGTTTTAGACAGAAAAATCGACCAACTTTGGGAAAGCATATCTCGAGATCTACATATCCAAAACGACTGAAACCACTTGGAAAAGTTTGCTTTTTCTGTTACCTTTCAAAGTTGTACTTGCACTTTTACTGAAGTTTTGTAAAACGTGAGATATAGACCAAACACTGAGCAAAGGTCCAAAAACCGACCTGCTGGACCTTTGTCTAATCCTTGGACGATTTCGTGAGCTATACTTGACCAAAAGTTATTAAATTTTTACTGGAAGTAGCTAAGACATGTAGGAACAACTGTGATTTTTCTTGGAGTTCACTTCGAAACTTTGGTTAGTCAAAACGAGCCCCAAAAATGACCCAAAAACTCGGGAAATAAACCCATGGACTGATTTTGTGACAAAAATGAAACGACACTTTCGGGTTAACTATAAAATGTAACGACAATTTTCCTAAGCTCTAGTAACATATTTACGACTTCCCTAAAAGTTTCGGGTCAAACCGAGCACATTTGACCAAGTTCCCGAACAAAGAAAACACAACAGCCCGTCTGTGTCGCAGCTGGCCCAAGGCCATTGCGACACAAAGCTTGTGTCGCTAAAACATAAGACAGCAGTACTAATCTGCGACACAAAGCTTGTGTCGCTAAATCATAAAACAGTACTAGCCTGCGACACTAAGCTGGTGTCGCAGCAAATTGAACTAACAGTAGTAACCCTAGTGTCGCAGTAACTCAACCAACAGTGTTAACGGGTGTCGCAATTCCCTGCGACACTAACACTTGTGTCGCTAAAACAAAATCGAAATCACAACTTGCGACACTAATCCTGGTGTCGCATAATAACTTTGTGTCGCATAATACCCTAGTGTCGCACATAGCGACACAAGCCTTTGTGTCGCTAAAAACACAAAAATCGATACGTTTTCCTTAAAGCAATACAAGCATGACCCCAGCCAGGGGCTCTGCCCCTTGGACCCCGCCAGGGGTTGCCACCCCTTGGACCCCGCTACCAGGGGCTCTGCCCCTGGACCCCCGTCATTCAGGGGCTTCGCCCCCTTCCCCTTGTCGCACTAATCAAATAACCAAAACCAGAAAAGTAGAAAATGCGTAACATAATTTATCAAATCTATGTTTCCACAAAATATCACCAAACGGGCCATACATATTTATTTTTCTAAACGCAAACGATAAACAAACACTTGGACATAACTAGTTGAGTGGACAACTAGCATGAATGATCTTTTGAGACATTCACTCATACATAACCTTGTGCGTTTAGGGCGCCAGAAGGTTACACTTTGGACAAACGTTTATTAACTTAAACGCACGCTTACAAGACTCAGGTGAGTCTCATAGCCCCACTTTTACTGTTTTATACTATGGGGTGAGATTACATACACTGTTTATTATAATCACAAGTAACTGAAACAACTCTTATACGGATTGCATGAGACCTTTAATCCACTGAAAGTCTTCACCTTATCATAGTTCGTTAATCGTATGAGCGCGAGTATTATTGGATAGATCTATCGGGGATTGACATCCCCGTCCGGGCTAGTCGCTCTAGCCGACCCACGGACGCATTAATATTTGACTGTTACAGGTGTATTGGATTATGCATCTGCCCGAGGCACAAACTAGGTTAAGCGTCGAACTGTGAGACTCATGGCAATAGTATACACTTATTTTGCATTTGTGCAACACTGATTAAATCTTGTGATTATTACCAACTTTTGATAACTGTTTCAAACCTATGAACTCACCAACATTACGTTGACCGTTTTAGTATGTATTCTCAGGTTCACAATAGGAGTAGGACTACCCCAGGACACGATAGTTCGAGTCGCATGCTTTACAAATATCGGAGATTTTTCTTGCATTACTATTTTGTAACATTAGTTATGTATTAGAATCTCTTGAACTGTTCGCGAGCTCAGAATTTGATGTAAACAATTGAATTACTAATGTAATCACTTTTATATTATTTTCAAAACGTCTCATATAGAGTCGTTTGCCATAGCTTTGTGTAATGATCCATGATTAGTCGCGCCCCGACCCGACTTCCGCTGCATCGTAATTTGGGGGTGCGACAATACATTTCAAAAGTTACATTGTTTTAAATATCAAGAGATCAACCGAATATTCAATCCTAGAGTTCACTACTAAATTAAAGAGATTCTTATAAATAACCAATAGTCAAAATACTAATGCAATTAAATCTCCATTAAAATGGTGTCGCAAAATGCGTGACTCTAGTAAAATGCTCCAAAAGCTATCCATGCTAAATGCGACTTACGGACATGAGTATATCATGCTAAATATTGTCAACATAAAGTTGGTGAGCTCATAAGTTTAAACAATTGTAAACGGTAACATGAACCACAAGATTTTGTTAGTTATTGCACAACGCAATATAAAGTAATACTATTGCCATTAGCTCATGAAACGAAACCTTAGCAAAGAGTTAGTGCCTTTAATGAGTGTCTAATTCAAAGCAATAGTAGTTCTCAAATGATTATGCGTCCGTTTGACTACCGGTCAAGTTTGCGCTACTAACCCGGACGTGTGTGTCAACCTAATAGATCTATTCACAACATTCACGTTCACATCCATAACTAATGATTCATGATAGAGAGGCCTTAATGGATTAATATGTTACTCATGCAATAAGTATAAGTTTTTTGTGTACTTGTGTTCATAAAAACATGAGCATGTATTTTCACCCCCAAGCATAACAATACAAGTAAAATGGGGCCATGACACTCACCTCAAAAAGTGAATAATACAAGAGTATAATCAAGCAAGCGTGATAACAACATAGTGACTTATGCGCAACCTAAGTCAATAAGGTGTCTTAAGGTCACAATGATATGTTCTATATGCACATGTGTTTTGGAAAGTTAAACCACCCATATAGACTTGTGTTTAAGTTTTACAAAACTCTACTAGCCCACCACATTAGGATAACAAGCAAAAGTGGGTTTTTTATTTTGTAAACAAACACAAATTCTATCCCAATTTTACTCCAACTTTACAGATCCATAACTCTCTCAAATCTTAACTATTTCAAGCAAGGTCAAGCCTGGTATTTAGGTCTATGTGTTAGCTTTAAAACTAATATAATTGGGTTCCATAATTCCAAGTTTAAGGCTTTTAAATCGTGGTCAAAAGCCACGAGTATCAGCAGCCATACTTGCTGGACACTCGTTGGCGTAAAATTGTTTAAAAATAGTAAATGTCAACCAAAAATTATGGTTTATATCTTAAAAGTTCCCTAAGACAATAAGGTATATCATGGTTAAGAAAAATTTACCAAAAGAGTTTAGTAAAATAGGTAAAACACGTTCCAAAGTAACCCAAATTTTTGGACAGAAAACTCTAATTTCGTATCATTGCTTTAATCAAACTTTTATACAACAAATCTATTTGGGTGATATGAAATATATACATGACATGAAGAGTAAGTGAAATATGAGTTTCTTGAGACACTTACACGAAGAAATAAGTGAGTTAGATGATGGTGAAGTGAGTTTGGATGAACCCTTGAGCTAGAAATCCTTGATGAACACTACCCAGACTTTGATACACTTAAAGAACTTTGAGAGAGTGATATTTTGGTGTGAGTTTTAACTGATTAGAAAGAGAGAGAAGTATATTTGTGTGTTTTGAATGAGTGAGGATGGGTTCTATTTATAGGCCAAAGGATATGCAACTTGACTAGTTGCTTGAAGAACCAAATTGTTATATTGAAACAAGCTTAGTTAGGCTTAGGGAAGATCAAAGGGGACAAGAGTACTCTATGGGGAAGAGGTGAGGGCATTGAGCCAAATGAGGGGAGGAAAAGAGGAGAGGGAGGTGACTAACTTGGGTGTCTTGTGGGTTTGAATTTTACACAAGAGACCATGGAGATATGGAGGAGACAAGGGTGTGAGGGGTTGACCAAAAGGAGGGGGGCATATTTTTGGAGGGGGAAAGGGAGGGAAAAACTTAATTAATGTTAAGTAAGGTGGTCATTCAAGGCGGTATATTATTTACATGCATGCATGCTTACTAGTGCTAGTGTAACTTAATGTATATTTGTGTGATTTATACATTAGTAAGTATGAAGTTAATTGATACAAACATAGTAATTAGGTAAACACATATTTATTTGTTATTCAATAATTGTTGGCATCTCATGCCAATTTGTAGCGTACATTGTTTATATTTAAGTCATTGCTACACACAATAGACCTGTTGATCATGCATTTAGTCTAACTATACCTAAATATGAGTAATGATGTTTTATCTAAGATGAAAGTTAACCTTATATTTGTCGGTTGTCACACATATGACCAAGTGGAGTTGTTTACTTTATATTCATGTTTGATTGTTATTGTTGTTGATGCATTGTAAAGATTAGCTAACTTTATATTATCCTAAGTTGTGCAAGTTGTTGCAAGTCGTAAGTTGATAGCGGATCTGTCTAAGTGGTTTATAATCTCTACATTGTCCAAGTTGTTAGTTGTTATTTTCTTGTTGTTTGATTGCCCCTTTCATTGCATATATGCTCACTAAGCTTATTGATTACTATTTTAAGTGGTTTGATATTATAGGTGCGAGTGGATCGAAAGATCAAGGTGGGCATAGAGAGGGCAAGGCAATTGCAAAGAATTAGTGTGGATTGTATCTTGCTAAGTGTAGGTTTGACAAGCTTACTCTTCTTTTGAATTATCCTTATGATTGCCAGTTGTGTAAATCGCCCTCTTTGTTTTTTGATAAAACATGATGTAATGATAGTGTCAAAATAATTAAAGTGGTGTTATGCAAGAAAGTTGTCAAAGTTGTGCTTTTGTTGTAAAATATTGTGTATATGAATGTTGGAAGGTTGCAGGTGTTGAAATAAAAAGGGTCAAGTTAGATGTAAATGAAATTAGTCGCAAAATGGTTGCAAGAAGTGTTTAAAGGGTCATTTGATCTCAAGTCCAAATTCACCAATTGTGGTAAGTTTGGCAAATGTGCCAATTGAAATGTGGTCATAATATTGTTTGAAAGATGTATACAAAATTTGGTGAATTGTATGCCAATGAGTTAAAAGTTGTCAAGTGTTTGTTTGGTTCAAAACCTGAGTTTACTGCACTTTCAGAAATTCAGCACAGGTACGCGATCGCGTACCCTCACCGGAATCGCGTACCATGTACTAAAACTTGATCAGAAAACTTCCATGTAGTGAGTACGCGATCGCGTACCCTTTGGTAGGATCGCGTACTCCCTTTTTTGTGTCAAGTACGCAATCGCGTACCTTCACCGCGATTGTGTACTATGTACTAAAATTTGAATGAGAATTCTCACGTAGTGAGTACGTGATCGCGTACCCTTTGGTAGGATCGCGTACTCCCTTCTTGTGTCTACTACGCGATCGCGTACCACCCTGCCAGGATCGCGTACTATATTAAAAAAAAAAGTTGGGCGTTTCATCAGACTATACTTTCTGCAAATTCACAAGATATTCTTAGGAAGAGATTATGAATTGGTTGTCTATATCTCTTGAATCAAGGTGATCCTGGGAGGGTCTTAGCCATTAACCAAACAACAAAGTAAGGGAGGCTAATTATCCTTAAGAATAGTGATTATATCACGATCTTGATTCATTTAGATGTCTATTGGTTTATTATTTCTACATAATTTATGCCCTACTGTTCTAACAAACTTAAGGATAATTAATCCATGGATACTTCAAGCGTTCTGAAGATGTTTGGAAGCGATACAATCACACTGAATAGGATGGATGGTGTGAATTTCCCTCGTTGGAAGGAGAAGATGAAATTTCTGTTAACTGCACTGAAAGTTTACTATGTGTTGGAAGTACCACCGATTAGGCCACTGAATGAAGAAGAACAAAGTAAACAAAATGAAATGAAACACATTGTTTAAGTTGGTGTTTAATATAAAGGTAAAACACATTGTTTGAATAAAGCAGCACCGAATGGATACAAAGTCATTCGGTGCTCCAGACATGGCAAAACTACAGGATCAACACCGAATGAATACAATGTCAATCGGTGCTGTGGGTCCTGCACATGCATAAATAGTTGCGTCGTTTCATGAAGCAATGTGACGTTTTGAAGCCTTTAACCAACTTAAAACGTCTAGTAACCGCCACATATGACTTATATCCATATATACGTCATTTGGGGGTGTTTAAAACACATCTGAATCATTCCTTAATTATATACATACATATTCATACTACATACTTTCTGCAAATTCACAAGATATTCTTAGGAAGAGATTATGAATTGGTTGCCTACATCTCTTGAATCAAGGTGGTCCTGGGAGGGTCTTAGCCATTAACCAAACAACGAAGTTTATTTAGATTTCTATTAGTTTATTGTTTCTACATAATTTCTGCACTACTGTTCTAACAAACTTAAGGATAATTAATCCATGGATACTTCAAGTGTTCTGAAGATGTTTGGAAGCGATACAATTTAACTGGATAGGAAGGATGGTATGAATTTCCCTCGTGGAAGGATAAGATAATATTTCTGTTAACTGCACTGAAAGTTTACTATGTGTTGGAAGTACCACCAATTGGGCCATTGAGTGAAGAAGAACAAAGGAAACGAAATGAATTTGAAACACTCTGTAGGGCATACATTCTGAGTACCCTCACTGATCGTCTCTATGATCTATACACACAAATCACTTCTGCAAAACCAATTTGGAATTCTTTGGAAGACAACTATACTCTCGACAAGGAAGGGGCATATAAATTCATAACTTTCAAATTCTTCAAATTCACTATGGTTGATGATGTCTCTATTTTTGGATCCAGTCCATGAGAGAATTTTTGGTGGGGGCGATCATCACACAACTCCCCCATCACCACAATTACAGGAAAAAATTGATGCACGCTTCTGAAGATTTCTCTTGGATACTATTCAGAAACATTTAAGGATCGAAAAGGAAACTCGTATCCGTGAGAAAAATCTGAATGGTGCATCTACTTCCATAGTTAATTATGTTGATTCAGGTGATAACAAGGCAAGAAAAGGAAGGCATCAGGCAATAGTTCAAACACAAACAAGAAACACAAGAAACCTTTGGCAGAAATGACTTGTTACCGATGTGGAGAAAAACCAAAAGCAAGAATCCCAAGATAAACACCAAGAAGAATGGAGAGGCTAGTGGAAGTGGGACTGCAAACGTATCTCTGAAATTACGACCATGGTTTCTGAATTGCATATAGGCATGATACAAGAAATGTGTATGGCAAGTGTGGCTGTTACAAGTAATTGGTGGTATGATTTAGGGGCAACTTCTCATGTTTGCAACAACAAGAGGTTGTTCAAGGTTTACAATGAATCCGAAGAAGGGCACGAAGTTATGATGGGTGATCATCATACTTCTAAAGTACTTGGAGTTGGAAACATTGAACTCGAATTCACTTTCGGAAAGAAAGTTACTCTCATGGATGTTCTACATGTTCCTGGAATTAGGAAGAATTTGGTATCGGGTTACAAACTATGTAAGAATGAGATTAGGGCTGTGATTGAGTCTGATAATGTAATTCTGTCCAATGTTGGTGTGTTTGTGGGCAAGACCTATGCTACTGATGGCATGTTCAAACAGAGTATCAATAAAGTTAATAATTATGCTTATATCGCTGATTGCATTTTTACTTCGAATTTTAACGTTGAATATTCTTCTTTCAATTTGTGGCGTCATAGATTAGGACACATAAATTATAGGACAATGAAATGCATGTCAAAATAGGGAATCATTGCCTATAGTCATGAGCATAATGATATATGTGAATTGAATGGACAACTAACTCGTGGTGGGAATAGATACTTTATTACTTTCATAGATGATCGTTCAAAATTCACTTATGTGTATCTGCTGAATACTAAGATCAAGCATTTGATGCATTCAAAAAGTATACAGTTGAAGTTGAAACACAAAAGGGTAAAAAGATTCAAATACTTGGAAGTGATAGATCGAGGTGGAGATTATTATCTCACAAAATTTTCTTCCTTTTGTGAAAGTCATGGATTATTTCATCATACAATGGATCCTTATACACCACAACAAAAGGCAGCACCAAATGGACACAAAGTAATCCGGTGCTCCAGACCTGACAAAACTTTCTGATTGAAATTATACAGGATCAGCACCGGATGAATACAATGCCAATCGGTGTTGCGGGTCCTGAGTAGGCATAAATAGTTGCGTCGTTTCATGAATAAAAGTGACATTTTGAAGCCTTTAACCAACTTAAAACGTCTAGTAACCACCACATAACCACCGCATATGACTTATATCCATATATATGTCATTTGAGGTGTTTAAAACACATTTTAATCACCCCTTAATTATATATACACATATTCATACTATATTTTTTACAAATTCATAAGATGTTCTTAGGAAGAGATTATAGATTCGTTGCTTACATCTCTTGAATTAAGGTGGTCCAGGGAGGGTCTTAGCCATTTACCCAACAACGAAGTAAGGGGGCTAATTATCCTTAAGGATAGTGATTATATCACGATCTTGATTCATTTAGATTTCTATTAGTTTATTGTTTCTACATAATTTCTGCACTACGGTTCTAATATTTATGAACTCTGGCGGCAGTGGTTGTGGTCGCAGATCTCGTCGAGAAGACGAGTTGAACGGTATCAAAGTGTTAATCAAAAGTAGTAAGAGGCTGTGGTTGTAAACCTCACCTACTTTGAAAATGTAGTGCATAAAATTTGAGATCGAAGTTCCATGAATGAAGGTGTAGTTGAAGAAACTTGGAAGATAAGGGTGAAAGGGAACAACGGATTAGCAATCACAAAAGATGGGCTGGAATTTTGTTTTATTGTAGAGGGTATGTTTGTCCAATTTGAGCCTTGAAACTTCCGTGCGTTCTAGAATTTAAAATCCTTCAGTAACGTAGAGCATTTGTAAATCCCTTGTATATACTTGGCAATTGAAATCCTTTAACCAAATATGGGATTTCATACTATATGTATTTCAAATTCCTTAAAATTCCACCAAATCTTCCAACAATACACGCCCTTAATATTTAAGGTATTGAATAGTTGGAGGTGCAAGTTGTAACGCCCTAAATTTTATAAGTTGTATTTTTATATTAAAAATGTTATTTAATTTTTAGTTATATTTGTATTTGATGTTAAATACATAACACATAATGAGTTGAGTTGTATTATGTAAAAGAATTTAGTTAAGGGGGCTAGGGAGTTAAGTGAGTGAACTTGAGGGATTTAAGGTGTTTAATGAGTATACTCTAAGGTTAAGAAAGAAAATAACCTAAATAATACTCCCTCCCTCATGTAAAATCTGGAAGAAACCAATTGTGTGTGTATGTGTGAAACCGTACTAGCAAGAGGAAGAGAGGGAGAACATAATTAATTGGTTGTAAATCCTTGTTAGATTGAGGTTTCTAAACTCAAATTCATCAACTTTGAGGTATAAGCATCCCTTTTAATCTTTTAATTTGATTGTATTGATGATTTGGTTATAAACCTTAAATTGAGAATTTAAGGAGAAGTGGGGTTATAGGTGTAGGGATGTTTTGCAAATGTTGTTAAGTAGTAAATGAGTTTATTTTGATAAAATTGAGTGTGAAAGAGATGAGTTTATCAAAATATGAGAAATTGATAGATTTTATAAACATGTAGAGATTTTGGTGAATTGATGATTGTAAGTAGTTGTTGTTGTTGTTAAAAGAGAACTAGATACTTGAGAAAATAAGTATTTTGAAAAGTATGTGTATAGGTGACTAGTTGAAGGTTTTGGGTGTCCAGAGGAATGACACTTGAATCCTTAACTAGAGAGTGTAAATGATGAATGAAAGCTAGAGTTGAAATTGAGTCTAATTGAGTGTGAGTAACTCACTACATGTATTGATGTGTATAGGTAAATAAAGAGTGGAGTGTTGCTTGAGCCTAACTAAATAAATTTTCAAGGTAAATAATGGAGGAGGGTGAATTAGGTGACTACATTTGAATTATATGAGTAGTCAAGTGTGTGTCGTCTTGAGATTGTTAAACAAGGTGGTGTCATTGAGATACATGAGTATTCAATAAGCATCCCTTGATGGTGGAATTCAAGGGTGACAATTGAGATACAAGAGTATTCAATTGATTATGCATTTGACACCATGAGGTTGGACTCTTTGAGTCAAATGGAGATGAGATTGAGGATCCTTAATTTATGGTTGTTTTTGCCATTGTTGTTGTTGATGTTGTTGTTTAGTTTTCCTTTTGCTTACTACCCCCTATTGTTGCTAAATATGCAGGTGAATTAAGCGGGTTGAGGGGTGATTCAGGCAAAAAGCTCAAGGGTGAATAACGGTGGATTTACTACTTGCTCAGTAGTAAGTGAATCCTTCTTTTGTAAATCATGCTTGATATGACGAAAGCCCTTTTTAAAAGATAATCTAATTATGTTGGTTTTTGTCGTCTTAAACTAACCATGATGAGCTTTGAGTCTCACGTTGAATTGTGATGTTGTATGATATGTAATTAGGTTGTAAACTTTTCATAGTATGGTTGGAAATGTAGTTTTTTGAACCTTGTTGGTAAAATGACGAATATATTTAATTGATCCAATTGATGGTTTGGTCCTAAATGTTGTCAAGATGTCGAAAGCTTGACTTTAGATCAAGTGACTAAAAAGGTTTGTAATTTGATAGTATTTTGAGTTGGAATTGGTACTAAACAAGTCTCCAATTGTATATAGTTTGGTCGATTTGATAATTATTAAATCAAGTGTAGAGAAATGTAGGGAATTGATCATTTATTTGTTGTGTTTAAAAAGCTGAAAATCTTCCTTACACAAAATTGAGTTTGCTGTATTCATAGGTTTACCTGCCGGGTACACTTTGTACCTGGTGGGTACTAGTCTTACTTAGATGCTTACCCGACGGGTACATCCAGTTGAACCGGGTAACCTCTTTGTAAAATGAAACAGAAAGTTGAGCCGTGTAGGTTGTCCGGCGGGTACCATGCCAAGTTTAGAAAATGTTTTGTTTTGAGTCCAATTTGACACTTGAGTTGTTATATCGAGTTTATATCGTTACAAATGAGCTGTGGGACTTTAACAATGGTACTTAAAAAACAAAGAAAAATTCCGGCGGGCGTTTCACAAGTGCAAGGCAACACTCTTAAACGTCACTAATCATCAATTAAACCAATCAATGTTACTATATATGAATTTTTGTTGGGAAAAACAATGATCAGACCTAAGTTATAAATCTGAAGAGTCAAAATCTAACTTAGCTGTATTCAGGAATAACTTAGTGAAATTCCTGAGTCTGTGTTTCTAAGTCTGTGCTTCACAGACTGAAGAAACATTCTGAGTCTGTGCTTCACAGACTGAAGAAATCTCACAGACTGAAGGCCTGCTCTATTTGAAGAACTTATGGATTCATCATCTGAAGAATGAAGATTGAAGACAGAAGACTTCACAGACTGAAGATTATAGACTGATGATCACAGATTGAAGATCACAGACTGATGATCACAGACTGATGAGCACAGACTGAAGAGCACAGATTGAAGAACAAAAGTACAATAGTATAAAAGAAGTTCTTCAGGCCACAATACAGCTGAAGTGATGTTTGAGTAAAGTCAAACATCAAAGAAAGGTTTTCTTCTCAGCAAAGAAACCTTTTACCCTTTGCTTTTTCTGTTTCCAAGAAAAGCAAAAAGGGAAGAGTGCAAAGTTGCCCAAGCTATTATCTTCTGGACAACTAATTGAGCTGGTTAATATAGAGTGACATTCAACTCTATAAATAGGCAGCTCAAAAGCACTTCAAATATGATCCAAGACAATTAGTATACAAGACCTTTAAGTTTAGGCTAAAGCATTACCACACTTACTGTTAAGTTTGTAGTGATAATTGTATCAAGGTATACTACTTGGATCGTATTCAAACAATCTGTGTGTGTTTGAATATTCTGTCTTCTTTGTAAGACAAACCATTTATTGTGAATAAAACTCTAATTCATAATACATTATGTGTCTTAATTAATCTTGTATTCCGCCTTGATTAATTAACTTGTTTGATATAACTTAGATATAAACTAATATATTAAATACTTGATATTTAATCTGTATCTAAGTCTTGGGACCTTCAAGACCTAACAATTTTACATCGCAAGTTTTTCTCAATCTTTTTCCTTTTTCCTTTTCATTGTTAAATACTTAAATTTGAAATGGGCTTCAACATATAGGATAGATGGTAGTGAATGGGCCGGCCAGTATGGTAGGAAATGGGCCTTATCATCAACCAATTCTTTTCAAATTCCACTGATCTTGTTAAATGTCAAAGTAGTCGTTCCAATTTATGCCATAGATAAAGTTGATTAGAAAAAGAAGTTGTAATAGACTGTGTTTGATTATGTGATCATAAAATACTAATCATGATTCAGAAACCCACCAAGAATCACATGTAATCAGAAAAATGTGTTGTAAAAATTTAGATTATTCGATTATGTGATTTGAATCTATGGTATTTAGATAAATAATGTTCGAGTATTAAACAAACTTTATTATCCATATAAAAAAGTAAGAAATTATAGTTTAGTGGCCAACATGTATCAATGTATGGTTCATTTCAAATCATTTTTAAGTGATTATAGCTAAAAGTCAACTTGGTTTTGATCAATTTTCAATCTGTTGAAACTAAACCAAATGTTAGAAGATTCAACATTGATTTGATTCGATTCGATTCGATATTGTTGTTGAAGAAATTAGAAAGGGGTGGGTTTTTTCTTGTTGTTATTCAATTGGGATTAGCCCAAATTTGAGCATGAGATAGTGAGGACCTACAACTACAAATGGACCATTTTAACACTGAAAAGGTTTTGTATGATTTCAAGTCCTTGTCACCATTTGGCCCCCAAGAAGGTGACCTTTTATCTCCAATCAAACAACATCAATCAATCAATAATTTAAATAATTCAATCATTATATTTTATCAAATTTTGCTAAAGAAAATCAAATTTTTTATATATTAGATATTTTCTTATGAGTCATATATATACTTTAGAAAATACATCTTTAGTGTCTTAAAAATGTTCACATAAGTTTTATCTACTTATTTTTTTTCGAATTTTTTTTTAAGCTTTATAGAAGTTCATATTGATACAGTTAAAAACCATCACGTCTAATCATTGGCGTTCTGATATCCTTACAAGAGGTCTCATGTTCAAACCTCATTAGCTACCCCAGAATAAAAATATTGTCACGGGGATACCCCTGTTAAACCGTGTACATCTGAATAATAATACTCGCCCTTCCCGAGTAAACTGAACACATAAAACCTCTTCCGTTTATCCTTTATATCGATAACATTATAAAAATTTATTGTCAACTCTACCAATACAAACGTGGCCTTTATCAAAAAATTGTTTAATCTACAACATTTTCTTATTACTTTCAAATACCCATTTTAGGGATTATATTATATTAATATTAATAGTAAACATAAATAAATAATAAATATACATTATACAAAACAAAATTCATATATCCTTTTCTAAAAGGAAATCATTCAAGTTATAGTTGGAAAACTCCTTTATCCTATTTTTATTGTCTAACTTACTATTTTTATTTGTCACAAAAAGATTGTCCATTTGCAAAAAATAACTATTAAAATTTATTAAATTCTCTTATTTACTCTCATTTATTATTTTTAATCGTTTATTTCATAAAAGTTTTCAGTCAAACTTGATATTTATCGAACCTATCTTAAATCCAATAAATTTTAATACGGAACAATAAAAATAGTAAGGAGGGAGTAATATTTTACCCAAAAGGAAACAAGAATGAAAAAGCGAAATAAACATGGGTGTTATTTTTAACACAAACAATACAGTCATATCCTACTATTTACAAGGCGTGTAATCACATCCTACATATTTTTCAAAGTTGTAGATTTTAAGTTAACTTTCCAACCACAAAATCACCAGAAAAATAATGACATTCTTTTTTTCTAATTGCATAATAAGATCATCATTCAATTCATTCCTTTTTTGTGGTTTTTATAATTGATAGATTGATTGATTAGACATTTCTGTATTTAGTTCTGTAGAGTGAAAGAGATGTTTTAAGTTTTATATGGTTGCAAACAGTGAGTAACTTGGAAGCAAAGCTTGAAGGTCAACAGAAATTTGTCAACAACTCTATATTTATTGTGTAGTTATTTGACAAAAAGACAACATTTTTTTCACTGTAAATTCAGTTTTAGCAGCTTTTGAATTCTGGGTTTATTGTTTTATGTAAGTTATGATTCTGGGTATTAATCTATATTTATAAAAACTTATTTGAAGTCAACTCAGTTGGCCAAACTCTGTTTCTTTCATTAGTTTGCATATCTAAATAAAGATTGCATTTTTATGAGTTGATATGTAATTTTACGAGAATTAGAATCCTGGGTTTTGTTTGTAACTTAATATTGCATACTGGGTTTTCATTATCAAGTGAGAAGATTTTGGTTTTGAATGATTAAACTTAGTGAATTTGTAGATGAAGTGTGAGGTTGAGTGTGTGGAAGTAGTAGTGTATAGTTTGGAAGTTTTTGCAGGAAAAGATGGATCGCCGGAGCTGGCTTTGGCGGAGGAAGTCATCAGAGAAGAGTCCCGGAGAAACTGAAAGCTCCGCAGGATCCATTTCTTCTCATTCTGAAAGATTTTCAGATGATCAGGTTTGTTCAACACTTCTGCAGATTAAATCAATGCAAGTAAACTATTGTACTCTAGTTGTAAACCTGTGGGTAACGAATAAGTTACATGCTAGCACATTTGTGTTGGCTACTTGATATGCTTGAAATGATGCTTTTATTTTGACTTGACTAAAGTCAAACACAATACGTTAGCACACTGATTTTTTTTTTTCAAGAGTTGTTAGCACATAAAAACCAATCAAAAGAAACGAAGTGGATAAAAATGGGATGTAAACGTTAAAGAATGTCTTATAAGATGTGAACTTATAAATAATCGTAGCACTTTTACTTCTAAAAGTTACATGTGGTCTTTTTTGGAGACCGTTTGATCGAAGCCACTTTTAGTGGGTTCACTAAACTATGTGGTTTATGGAAAGTGCCCCTTCACACCAACCGGGTTAAGAAGTTTTGATGTAACTTGTGGGGTGAGAACGTGTTACCTCCTTTAAGGGAACTCAACTAGTCCCACCGCTATGCAACCCCATCAGAGCTTGGTCAAGCTTTAAGTTCATATCACATTTGGAATAATATACTCGTTCCAAAATATGAGATATTTAACAATATCCGTCTTGAGTTGGCCTGTATACTTGACTTGTTAAACCATGAAGCTACATGCCATATTTGCCTCTCCTGCAGTCACTTTCTAAAGCATTGAATTCCGTCCCTAAATTCAACAAACTTGACCACACAAGATTATGTGTTCTCTTAAAACGTACTCCGTATGAATTTTGAAATTTGTACTTTGCTTGTTTAGTTTATTTGTTGACTGGTTATGTATCCTTTTCATCATTAAGACAATCCTATGGAAAAGTTAAATGTTGTTTGATTTCCTGTGGGAAGGTATACATAAATCAAAATTCTCACTCACTCGAAGTAACATTGAAGGCTGATGCACACCAGAGTGAACATAACCATGGTGTGATGACCCTATCAGAAGCTCTTATGAGTATTAATGCCAAAGAAGAATTAGTAAAACAGCATGTTAAAGTAGCAGAGGAGGCTGTCTCAGGTATACCATTACCTCTCTACTTTTCTTCCACATGAAAAGGAAAAAAGAAAAAGACCTTTGACTTTAAAGGTCAAGCAACTTCTATTTATCTCGAAATTGAAACGTACTGTGAAAGTTTATAATTAAAAGGGTAGCATATTTTCGAGTACTTTCTATTTCTTAAGAAAGCAGTTAAATAATTTCTTAAAGTTCAAGTTAATGTTGATCTTGAAGTTAAATCTGGTTCACTTGACCTCTAAAGTCAAATGGTATCTAATTTGGTTAGCTAATTCATCAGCTGAATTTAACTTAAGAAAATTGGCTTGGAACTAGGCGAATGATTTAATAATAATCCTGTTTGTTTCATGTTATGTTTATGATTATTTTTAATATCGCACAATTACTTTCAAAACGTGCATCTGAACCAAATGCCCCTTATTTTCGAGATGTCAAACAATGATTTTTGTTGGTTATAGGATGGGAGAAGGCCGAACGAGAAGTTCTGTCTTTAAGGCAACAAGTAGAGTTCCTAACCATCAGAAACTCTACCCTCGAAGATCGAGTTATTCATCTTGATGGAGCTTTGAAAGAGTGCTTAAGACAACTACGACAAGCACGAGAAGAAAAAGACCAATTTTCCCATGAATCTCCTGCCAAGAAGATTTCTGAAACCGAAAGCTCTTTGAACTCCATTGATACAGAGATTTATCACAAGCTTGAAATGGTTGAGAAAGAAAACACGGATCTGAAACTCAAGCTTTCATCAATGGCTGAAGAGCTCGAATTACGATTTATTGAAAAGGAACTAAGCAACCAAGCAGCTGAACAAGCTAGTAAACAATATCTTGATAGTGTAAAGAAAGTAGCTAAGCTTGAAGCCGAGTGTCATAGGCTAAACTCAATGGCTCAAAAAGTTAATAATCATCAACAAAACGCTCGTAAAACGCCCTTTGTAACTGAGAATGGTGATTTCAAGGAAAGGCGTAATATTGAAAAAAACCAAATGGGTTCTCTTCTGGAGCTCAATCTCATGGATGATTTTCTTGAAATGGAAAGACTTGTGGGAATGCCCAAAAGATCTGAAGCTGAAGAGAAATTAGAGAAGGTTGAATCATTGGAGATTATTGTGAAAGATCGTGAATATGAGCTTCAGGAGTCACGGATTTTGATGGAGGAGGCTGAATCTAAGTTAGAAGAGCGTGAAAACGAGCTTAAGGCATCAAAATATCGGCTTAAAGAGGTTGAATCTAAGTTGGTGGAGCTTGAAAACGAGCTTAATGTATCAAGAAACCGGCTTGAAGAGGCTGAGTTTAGGTTGGCAGAACATGAAAACGAGCTTAATTCGTCAAGAAATCGGCTTGAAGAAGCTGAATTTAAGTTGGATATGCACGAGAACGAGCTTAAGGAATCAAAATCTCTACTTGATGAGTCTGAATCCAAGTTGGCTGCACATGAGGACGAGCTTAAGGCATCAAGAAACCAACTTGAAGAGACGGAATCTAAGTTGGCTAAGCAGGAAAACGAGCTTAAGGCATCAATGAAAAAGTTTAAAGAGGCTGAATCTAAGTTGGCTGAGCAGGAAAACGAGCTTAAATTATCAAGAAACCAGCTCGAAGAGACTGAATCTAAGTTGAAAGCTCGAGAAAACGAGCTTCAGGCATCAAGATATCTCCTTGAAGACGCTGAATCCAAGTTGGCTGAAACCAAAAGGCATTTAGAAATAGCTGAATCGCAATGTGAGGCATTAGAAGCCGAGCTAAAGATCTTGCTTACAAAAGTTGAATCTTTAGAAAACGATGTTCAAAAGGAACGAGATTTATCAGTTAAGGCAGAAGGCAAGTGTCGGGAGCTTAAAAATGAGGTATCGAGACTGCACCGTGAAGTTCAGGGTACAAAATCAGGAAATCGAGGTGAAGAACTCCGATTCCTCAGAGTAAAACAGGTGAGTTTTCTAACAAAATTTTCATTTCAAGTTTTTTGTCTTTTTAACGAATTAGTACATGACTTACAAAATGAACTTGTTTAATGTGATATTTTAGGACGCGGAATTAGCAATGGGGGGAAGTAAATTTGCTGAGTGCCAAAAGACAATCGCGTCTCTTAGTCGGCAGTTAGAGATACTTGCAACACTTGATGACTTTTTAATTGACACCGACGATTCTTAACAAGTATCAGTAAATGGCAAAGAATAATGAATAATAACTGATGATTTTGAGCTTTCAACACGATGCGTTCACTTCTCTTCATGTGAGAAACAGTACATACACGAAAAATGCTTTCCATTTGTATTCACTACGGCTTCGATTGCTTATTGTTGATATAGAAAAGAGGAATAAGCCTGTAAATTTTCGTACATTTGTATCCACAATTATACATAACCGAAAGAATAATCACTTGTATAATGTATTTTGAGAATTCATCTCTTGCAAAATAATTTTTAACCATACTTCAATTGCCGTCTTACTTCTATATATGCACCCAATATATTTGAAGAACTGTTCGAAAAAACTGAATAAACACATACTAATGTGAACAGTAGGGTCGACAAGAAGAGAATACTCTCAACAAAAGTGTCATGCGTTTGCCATATTTTTCCAGTTAAAGAGAGTTACTCCGGCGTTTTGAGCAACTATTGTTGTTTGTTTCTAATCGAAGCAATTACTTGGTCAAAAAGTTAGTCCTGTTAGAACTATTAGATGACTTTTGGTGTCTGTAATGCCGGAGTAAATTTAGGGCACAGGGTATAAGAATATGTGTAGGAGATTTGAATGATATTCAAATACAAAAAGAGTGTTGCAAAAGAGAAAAAGTTTGAATTTTGGGACCATAAAGCAAACTTGAATGATAATTCTAATAATAGGGGGTTGGCATAAGCATTATTTATTCCACCCCACCCCAAACTACCTTCATATCATGCAACATAAAAGCTTCATAGAAGCTATTTGATTGGCCTAGTTAAAAGTAAAACTAAAGTGATTTTGACACATATGATAGTACTCCGTTCGTCCCATTTTTATTGTTCCCTAGGAATTTTTGTTGGATTTAAGATAGGTTGGATGAATGTAGCCATCACATGGATGTTACTTGCATTTAAACCGTTAAGATATTAACAATTGACAATAGCTAGAGGGATTTGGGTTATCCAATCATTCTCACCCACCCACCAAATTGATAGCGATACCTTGTCTAGATTAAAGGCAACTATTTATACCTAGTATAGCATCAGTACTCTTAAGGGCAAATGTAGGAGTAAAAGTGCGTCAGAAACGTAGTGTGGAGTTAACATCATGCATAGAGTTTGACAATTTCGATTATGGTTAATCTTTAACACGTCAGATAAGTTGAGCTAAAAGATTTAACTAAAATGGATACAAGGCTATGGATTGGAAACCACTGCAACTGTATTTAAATGCACAAAACATCCTAATTCAATTTATTTTTTTAAAAACGTCGAATATTATTATGATAAGCTATGTAAAACAAGCCAAGTATTTATAAAATTCAAAAAATGGATAATAAAGTGTGTGTGTGTGTGTGTGTGTTATCAACCCACGCTAGATAATTACCCGTTTGGTCCCAAATGCATTACTCAACCTGCCTATTTTCCCACCCTTCTAATTATATGAGAATACGAAAGGATGCATGTTGATTTTTATATAAAAAAAATAATCAAAATCAAAACTAAATCATACTTGGATGTCAAACAAACACAGGTCTATGACTTGTTGGGAAAATTGTCGAGCTTAGTTTACAGTTTTATAAAGGTTGTTCAACTTACAATCACCCAAGGTTTCATATTCTATACTCAACCAAGTTAAAGGCAAGAAATTTAGCCCTTTTCTAACTACCCAACCAAGAAATACAAACAGAGCATGCCCTGTAGATAAAGACAGAGTAATAGAGAAGTTACCAGAAAGATTAAAAGTGCGTCAACAACTTGATATATAATGTTGTTTCGTCATTTGCATTTGGTTTCACCGACTGGTATTAACTTATCGAGATTTGATTTTATTTGATAGCTTTATAAGTTCTTCTTCATCTTCAAGTTTCTTTCTTCTAGCAGCCTCTTCTTTTTGTCTTTGTATGAGTTCAAGTTCCCTATGTCGTTCCTCCTCTTTGCGTTGAAGCTCAAGAGCCTCTCTTCTTTGAGCTTCTTCTACTCGCCTGCGATTCTCTTCCAACATTTTATCAAGCTCTTCTCTCTCTCTTCTCGCTTGTTCCTGATTATAATTAACTTTGTGATTAGTGATCATTGGTAGGTAGATCTCCATACGAATTGACCATGTAAATCAAACCTATAATGTACGCACTAAATATTTGCATCTTCTTGGTTTAAAAAGATCATATCCTTGGAATATGCTAAAACCAAATTTGTTTCAACTCATACATGCACCAAAAGTTTACATCAAAAAGTTATATGCTAATCTAGATGCACGCATTAATCTGTTTCAATCATTATATTTTATTTATAAAACTAACACCAAATAAGTTTAGCTGAAGCTAATCTCTACTAATTGTTTAGAAAATTATTGATTATATTAACAATAACAATTATAAATGAAATATAAAGATAATGAATGTCATTTGGTGTTTTAGAGCATACACTAGAGATGGTGTAATGACTTTCAACTAGTAATTAACTAATTATCACTTAATACAACGATAATGAATGAAAGAAGTAGATGATTCATGATTATGTTGTATTTATCTCAAAGGATTCAAAGACTCAGATTCAATAAACTAGCTAAAAGGGGAAAGTGTCAAATGACTGGAAGACACCCAAAGAGCCATTTCAACATGATCCCATTTTGACCCGTTAACCCATCCCGCCCGCCCATCTTGCAACCACTTTACAACATGTGAATGATGGCAGGGAACTAGTGGAGGAGGCAGTGTCTTCACACATAATACAGTTACCTCTTTTTGTCTAGCTTCAGTAAGAGCTGCTTGCTTTTCTCGTTCAAGTTGAGCCTCAACATCATCAAAAAGTTTCTTCTGGCCTTCTTCCACTCTCCTTTCTATTTCCAGTTTGACTTCTTCTGAACCCAATTTCTCCTCAACTTTTGTCCGGATTGCTTCTTCTATTCTTCTTGC
Organism: Gnaphalium uliginosum; assembly: GCA_963930675.1. Classification (NCBI taxonomy): domain Eukaryota; kingdom Viridiplantae; phylum Streptophyta; class Magnoliopsida; order Asterales; family Asteraceae; genus Gnaphalium; species Gnaphalium uliginosum. The sequence goes on from OZ005683.1 coordinate 33,539,928, forward strand.
TGTCTCTTCTAAAACTTGTAGCTCCCTCTCCTGTTCAAGTCTAACAAAGCATACAAGTAGTCAAAAACAAGCATATACTTATCAATCATTATATTTCTTGATGTATATAGCCTTAGATGTGAAAGACTAGTACTTTAAGAGGGGATACAAAGGAAAAACCCATAACTTCAGGAGGATGTAAGTTATCCTTCATTCAACCAGCACTAATCAGAAAGATATATTATGGCCAACTGAAAATGAGTACGCAATGTAACACCCATAACTTTAGGAGGATGTAAGTTATCCTTCATTCAATGGTATCTTGCAGGCTTCTCATTATAAATTTCACTTTTTAATAAAGTGTCTAGTTAATTTTTTATCTATGCTACTAGAAAGCAATCCAAAAACACATATACATCCAAGAAAACACTCACCACTTTAAAAAAGCTTCATAAATCTTCACTAACTTACGAAGAGTAATATCCTTTCATTCACTAGCATAAACTCAAGTCCTATTGAATTCAGAGTAAAGTGGACTTCTTCAGAAACTTCACAAATTAGGTTATGATATCTCGAAGCAGATAATACCTCGTACAAATTGCTACACACAGTTCAACTCATTTCACATTCGATATAAGCACACACTGTATAGAGGTCTTTAAAAACCATCTTAAAGAGTAACCATAACACTTTGTCAAATCAACTCATAAGTTGATTAAAATGTGAATTATTATGCTCCAGCAATGCAAATTACCAGCACGCAACTTACACAGTTAGGCCTAAAACAATAACCAAAAGGGCGTCTCATTTACTTCATTACTTCTAACCATATCTAAATATCCTACATAACATACGAAACAACACTTTTTATCTACCTTTTCTTTTCTTCCTCTTCCTTTCTCGATTTTGCAAGTGCATTTTTATGCTCGGTCGATGTAACACTCACGCTTGGCGACTCCACTGGACTTACTGATGACGTCCTGCTTCTTCGTCTCCTGTGACGCCGAGGTGTTGGCGATCGACTTTTCTTGTGTCTAGAAACCGGAGACCGACTTCTGCGGCGACCAGAATGACTTCTACGCCTATTTAACGATACATGATACCAAAATAGCATTTGCAATATAAAAACCCTAACAACTTTTTTAAAAAACTTAAACTCAACCTAATTTGTGGCCATATTGTATATTTGTAACTAATATATCAATTACATATAGATACCTTAACTGAATTACAGAAATACACAATATAAAAATGGAATTAAAGTCAAAAGAAGTTGAGTTGACCTGCTGTCCGGCGAGCGGCTACGGTCTCTCCGGCGACGGCGGCTTACCGGAGACGGCGAGTATCTCCGGCGGTAAGAGGACGGAGATCTCGACATACTTCGAGGCATTATTCAATTTAATTTATTTTATTTTAATTTAATTTACTGACTGTGTTTTCTGTTTATCGTTGTTGAACCGTAGAATTCAGGCAAAACAGACTATTGGAAGTGAAAACAAGGGAGGTCTGATACCTTCCAAAATGAGTAAATTACAGATTTCGTCCCTGACCTATTATTTAATCTCTAGTTTTAGTCATCAATTAAAGGACACTTGAAAATGATTTCCATGTGTTGCTAATCCTTTTTAACACTCATAGACGTATATATGTCTCCGATTTATGGACCGAAAGATTGTACACGCTATTATTCATGCTACTATTCAGATGTCTTTTAAATGTATACAAAGATACACTTAATTACCGATAACGGATCTAGTCTTATAAATAGGAATCACCTCCTCATTTTTTCTTCTCTAATATTCTTACTCTCTTTCTCCCACCACTAATTCTCTCACATAAACTATCATATTTACTATATTTGAATAAGAAGATAATCAAAGAAGGTTCCGGCACTGTGACACCTTCCAAAATTCGGTATAGTTCCGTACTGTAATCACGTGCATATCTTAGGCTAATTCCCTGTTTAGTGAATTCAAACTAATGTTAATAAGATGAGACTAACAAAGCCCACAATTTTAATACGTGAGGTAATACGAGTTTCATAGTTATTTATGAGTACGCGCAAAACAATCGGAATGAGTCTGACAAAAATATACGTACATTGGTGATACGAAATTTTATAAATAACGCAAAACTATTTTAATAATAGTTATTTACTTGGAAATATTATGCCAAACAATAAAGCATAACAATTAAACCTAAACGATTATACGTTTATTATAAAACGTAACGTACGTGATGAAAATACGCAAATCGCGTCCGACAACCGAACGGAACCCAACGACATTTTTAATAACTTAAAATAAAGTGTTTTAAATAATATTACTATTAAAAATTTTGTGATTTGATCGTTAACAAAAATTTACGTTTAAAACGTATACGCGATTAAATGAACGACGAAACGAACGGGTAAACGAGCGTCGCGCGTAACGCAAATTGGGAAAATAAATTTAACACACCCACATGGGGTGGGACCCACTGAAAAATCTGCAAGATCACTCCCATGCTTCCTTCTAAAACACTCAAACACAACTCTCATACTCTTTTACTTCCACACTCAAAGTATACACATACTTTCACTCAACTCTCTCATCTTTCTCTCAAATCTCTCTCCCCCTCTCTCTCTCAAATTCGACCAAGAGGCCACCACCACAGCCCCAACATCATCCTAAGACCACCATACAACCACCAAGGAGCCACCATAAACCGTCACCAAGATCTTCAAGAAAATCGCAAGGAAACGAACACAACTTTTACTTCTCTTTCTCTTCAACTAAACATCTTTGTAAGAACTTTCATCCTCTTCTATTTTACTTGGAAAATATGTAAACAAACATTTTAAGAGTTCACTCTCTAAAGATCATGCAAAAATATACACCAAAAACGTTTTTGTACAACTAAATAAGCCAAAAGTACGACATGCATTCCTGTCCAGAAATTTGTACGACTTTCTCCTGAAAGTTTCGTATTCAAAACTTAACCAAAATGGTCGGTCCAAGAGTCTAAACTTAAGCTCAAGATGTTAGCTTTCTTTTCCATGTGGTTTCATAATTTTTGGAGTCTCTTTGATACCCGAACATGAATTTACAAAAACATTGCGTCGGACTGACCTGATGGTCAGATTTTTGTGTCAACTTCTCGAGTCCATAACTTGAGCTACACAACTCCAAACGACATGAGGTTTTTGCCTAAATCTCACAAATTATGTTAGGTACAAATGTCATTTGAATGACTTTCTCTGAAAACTTGTAGATTTTTCCCAGAAATTCAAACTTGATGCATGTGTCCAGATTGGTCAACTATTGGACCTCAGAGGACAAATAGAATTATTAAAAATATTTAGACTCACTCAAAAATTCTAGAAAAAATACTGTAAGTAGCCAAGTCATAGGGAAACAACCGAGATTTTTCCTAGAATTTATTTTGCACATGTGGCTAGTCAAAATGAGCTCACAAAACCGAGTATTTACTAGAACTTATTCTGCCACTAAGCCTCTCTGCCAGTAAGTCTCTCTGCCACCGAATTTTCCCTACCACTAAGCCTCTCTGCCACTAAGCCTCCCTGCCACCGAGTTCTCCCTGCCACCGAATTCTCCCTGCCACCGAATTCTCCTTGCCACCGAGTTCTCCTTGCCACTAAATTCTCCCTGCCACTCAATTCTCCCTGCCACTCAGTTCTCCCCGCCACTAAATTCTCCCTACCACTAAGTTCTCTCTGCAACTAAATTCTCCCTGTCACTCAATTCTCCCTGCCACTAAATTCTCCCTGCCACTCAATTCTCCCTGCCACTAAATTCTCCCTGCCACTAAGTTCTCCCTGCCACTCAGTTCTCCCTGTCAATAAATTCTCCCTGCCACTAAATTCTCCCTGCCACTCAATTCGCCCAGGCACCAAGTTCTCCCAACCCCAAGTTCGGTCAACCAAAACTTATTTCGACTCGCACCAAATCTGTCCAACTCCAATTTATTTTAAATCCTAAATTTCATGGTAAACAACTAAATTATTGCATAAAAAAACAACTTGGAAACACACGACTTATACTTTTACAAAGTAAAAAACGAAACAAGAATAATAATAATGTCATCAAGAATTATTATTTCGAAAAACGTCACCAACGTATCGTACACATTTCAAAGCACAACGATCTTTCGAAACGAGTGAACAACTAACATAGTTTAGCAGTTAGCCAACTATTTATATAAACTATCTCTTGCGTTTAGGGCGTCAGGAGACTTTAATTGGGCAACCACTTGCTAGCTCTCATACTTAGCTCACGAGGTGAGTTCACAGCCGCTACTTTTACTTATTTTACTGCTTTTAAACTAGGGGTGGAAAACATAGCAAATATTTTGATACTATATGCGAAAACTTGACTTCTTATGAAAGCTTTTATAGTACGAACCACGATTTACATGTGTAGTGCATCAAAGACCTTATGGCTACAACCATAATCATTAGCTAGGTGACTCTAGCCACTGAATATACGGATAGTACTATCGGGGTGACGTCCCTTCAACTAAGAGCGGAGCGTATATTTACATGTCCGATTAGGCAACAACGAATTTGTGTCGTGGCTTGATTATGGGTTGGGTTGCGTTACTTTAACTTGTGAGGTTTAGCTCACCTTTCGGGAGATCCCGTCTATGCCTTCCTACGAACAACGATTTAGGAATGCGTTCCTACGAATTATACACTGGAATGATTTTCCAAATGTATACGAATGGATGTGTTTACATCACGACAACGAAACTATACTTGTGGATATCCTACGGGACTCCTACGGGACTCCTACGGAACATATTTTGGTAATGCGTTTCCAACGAAACTTTTGGATAAACTCCAACGAAAACGAAACTTATTTGACTTGTATGTTAACGAAAACGAAAACTATATTTAATTATTGATTTAATCACTTTTTAACTTGTACGTCAACAGCTCACAAACAACTTGGTTTAACAATGATATTAAACCTTTTGAATTCACTCAACATTTATGTTGACGATTTCTACTTGTTTTTCAGGGAATTAGTGCTCATGTAAGACTTGCATGCATATTGGAATGACAACCCCCCAAGAAGAATTAAGATGCCACTTTTGAAACATGTTTACTAAATTCCGGATATTAAGATGCTGACCATTCAAACTGATGTATTTCAACAATACAATTAATACGACTTTCAAAGTCGTAGCTTTTGTAATAACTTTATTTATAGCATCTTAACCATTGGGTTATGCGATAATCATATGCTCTGTGAATGTATGGTCCAATGCTTACGTCACGACCCCACCTCCGTACACAATTGCTTCAGCTGACCAACGTTGACCGTATTTTTGGGGTGTGACAAGCACTTATATCGTACAAACCGTATCTATCAAAATCGTAGTATGGGTAGCAATCGGGAATTACCAACCGAATAGCTTTTAAGCTCAGTCCCAAATTCTTTTCTGCGTTTATTTGATGTTTGCAACCAAGTTCAAGTTATGGTGGGTGATAAACTGATTATCAAGATTGTTTAGATTAGCCTGATAGATTTTTGAAGCAACAAATAAATATTTCCTTTTACCAGAAAATATGTATTTGTTGCTCCAAAATTCCGCCAGGCTAATTGTTTATTAACAGGATGATTATGAAAATGTTTAGATTCATTTTGAACTATTTGTTTTAATGATGAGATGAGAGGTTTGAAATGTACTATAAGTTTCATATTTGAGTTGATTAAAATTTATGACGCATACACCACTTCATTAATGTTCAACTAAAACATTATTTATTGTTATTATATTTAGGGTAAACTTCAAATGAGTATGACTAATTCTTGTTAGAATGAAAGAGCAATTATTCACCCTTGATCAAAATAAGGGGGTGTTTGGAGGCCTTATTTTCATTGTTTATTTACTTATTATTACGTAATAAGCTCCCGTATAAGTGTTTGGATAAATTCATTTATGAAAATTATTTGCTTATTTGTAAGAGGCTTCAAAAGAAGTTTCAGTTTTCTAGCTTATTTGCTTATAATCAATAAGCAATAAGCTTGAAAACTAAACTCCCCAAACACCAACTAAATCAATCAATGGACAAGAATTAAATAAAATTCTTAAAAAATGTTTAACTGATTCATCTATCTAATTAAAATAATCAAGGGCATTTGCGCCATATTAAATATCCTATTTCGCATCTACGAAGGAAAAACCTATCGATGCAAATACTTTCATCATTAGTTTATAAATCATCTCATTATCACATCGAATCAATTTCATCTTCGTATTCGTTGATTCAATCTGATCTTCATGTTAATCGAACTGATTTTATCTTCGAGAATCTCTGTGGCAGTTGTTGTCCTGTAATCAAATAGACAGTCACTGGATTTGCTCGCCGCAATCGCCGATTCACTCGTTGTCGTCGCCAAATTTGCTAGCAATTATTACTGAACGGTACCCAGGGTCGTCTCTAAATTTTCAGACCCCGGACAAAAACATGAATAATTGTCGAAATGAGGTCTTTAATTGAGTTTTAAGATATTTTTCTTATTCTTTTCGTTGGACTCGATCAATTTTGAAACAACTAAAACATATTTTTCTGCTTGCAATTAGCAATCAAATTATATTAAATGTACATATATACACAAGCACACATATTTTGAGGCCCCAATAATTCGGAGGCCCTGATCGGACCAACTCACATACCCTCAAAGACGGCCATGTCAGTACCGTGGTCGTTGGTGACTATCTGTGCCGGAGAGAAAGGATTTGGGCATTTGAAGTAAGGTCCAATATACGTTGAAACACGGGTAAATTAAATATCAAAACACGACGCATAGTAGATTGGTAGGTGATTTTTCTTCGTGATATGTGTCGACAGATTTTAGTTTCAACTTGGTAGTGAACAAAATCACTAATAAAAAATATATAAAAACATAAAATATAGGTACATGTGTACAATTATTTATCAACGAAAGTCAAACACTGTTTCTTTTGTTTCCTATAATGGCACTACGATATTTGTTTATAAATTTCAAACCTACAATTATTTTTTTATCACATGTGATAATTAATATCAAATATGATAAGGACTACATATTACACGTGATAACAACTAATATCACATGTGATAATTAGTATCACATATAATAACAAATAATATCATATATGTTAACAGCTAAATATCACATTTGATAATAACTATAATCAAATACGATCATATATAATATTGATTGGTCCGTAATCACATTTAATTACTTTTGGTGTTCTATCAACATGTAATTGTATCTGTAATAAAATGTAACATTCGACTCTATAAGTATTTAACACGTGTGATTACCAATAATATCATATGTGATAACTACTATAATAAAATGGCGATCCTAAATATTGTTGTTTCCGAATTAATCAAAAGCTGTTTTTTATTGTGCAATTTTTCTATTTTACAATTAGCTATTTTTAAGATATTTAATTTTAAAGCATACGGAGGTAAGTTAAGAATTTGTTAAAATAACTTTTGTACCCTTGCAAATGAAGCTCACTCATTGATTTTTTCATTTTCATCAAAATTCTTGTACCCATTTGAACTCAAAATTATGAGTAACGATAGATAGGTCTACTTAGATAGACCTAAAAGTAAATCTAACTAATTCATTGGTTGATACAGTCTCTCTCTTAATCTTATAGGTTGAACTTGACAGATGTCACTTTCACATTTGTAAGTCTACGATCTCCCTAAATAGGCATATCTACCATTTTTCCAAAACTATCCATTCTAAACAGAGTAGCCGGAAGATATAAATAGGAATTTGATAGTCCTCTTTCAGAAGCATTCGTAAAACCCCTTTCATAATTGACTTGCAATATATTTTCTAATCACTATATCTTGATGAAAACACCAAGGCAGTTCAGTTGATTAAACAAGGAAAATTTTCTTTCTACCTCGGTAGTGATTTACATACACAATGTACAAGTATGCGACTATAACACCTCTTTTTCAAGTTTCAACACGGCCATGAATGCTTCTTGAGGCACATCCACTTTTCCAATCGCCTTCATTCTTTTCTTTCCGGCAGCCTAATGGTAACAAAATTTTAAAAAACAGGGTTTTACGATAAGCCAAGGGAATAAGCGTATAAATCTTTGGTTCCAGTTTGTGACATCTGAACAGTTGGGACAAATAATTACCTGTTTCTTTAGTAGCTTTTTCTTCCTTGATATGTCACCACCTATACAGAATTAAAAAAAAAACAGAAGTTACTAAGTAGACATTGCAGAAAAAGTTTCTAACGAAAACGAAATACCTAGTACCTACAGAAATATGTCGACTTATTCGATAAGGAACTTTGTTGGCAGGAGGTAATACAAGGTACAAGATGAAGAAAAATGAATCTATATACATTGAGACAACTATTCAATATACACAATGTAATGTAAAAACGTGGCAACGAGGTTCCTTCAGCATCTTTAACATTCAGCAACGATATTAGTAAGATAACTCTAATTGCACACTTACCATAACATTTGGCTAGGACATCTTTCCTAATTGCTGACAAACTTTCACTAGCAATCACCTTGGTACCAATACATGCCTGGTATAACGAAATGATAAGTAAATGTTAAAAGTAAGCAAACCGCACACACAAAAATGTATATGCATACTTATAGATTACATATGTGGGCCATGAGTCGAGATATAAATGAGCCTTACTTGAATGGGCACTTTGAACATTTGCCTAGGTATTAGTTCCTTTAGCTTTTGAGTCAAAGCCCTTCCCACAGAATATGCCTATAAAGAGACAATAAGTTCATGTCATTATAGCCTGTCAATGAACAAAAGGAAATAAAACAAAAAAAGTCAAGGTACAGATTCAAATACATTTATCCTCAACCATTACAACATACTTATAGATGATAACTTTCTGAAGCCTGCTAGGCAGTGTAAATATAGTTGATAGCAATAAATTCTACATCCTCACACTATTTTAATATAAAGGTTTATAGCTTAATGGCTTCAATTCCAATGAACTAAATAACTTTAGTGCAATGCAGCTTGTATCATATCTGCTGCAACCTATGACAGGACACATGTATCAAATACAAACCAATCCCTTTCATCTTCAGGATCCAATTTGAAGAAGAAAAGATTGACAAAATACCTTATCTTTGTGTACTATTGTTGACAAAGGCTCCACACCATCACCATTTATCAACACATCAAGCTTTATCAAATCACTTTCCTTGTACCTGCAGTCGCAATTGGATCACCATTAGATGGATGTACATTATCTAGCAGTCCATCTATATATTGAGAGCATATTGTTAAAAGACAAGCAATTCTAAAAACTTAAAACATGTGTTCATATTTATATTAATTTTCTGAATGTAATTCCTGAATTATATATACATCAAGTATTCTAAAGCTTGCTAGTGTTAAATATTACATGAGTAGTGTATGTAGAAAAGTAAAGACAGTTTTAAAGGATATAAAGTAAGAAAAAGCGGATGAAAATAACAGTTATATCATTCAACTTTTAAAAATTCACATATATGGCAAAGCCCTTGATAAAGGGGTGATTCGATGAAGGTTTACCCAATAAAAGAATACTCCATACTAGCATAGCCTTTGCTCCTTGATTTTAGCTGATCAAAGAAATCCCCTACCATCTGGAAAAATATACATCACAGGGTTGCTGGATAAATAACTCGTAAATGAAGACATGGTATGTCTTTTTAAGAAAATATAGTGAAAAATAAAATATAAACACAATCTCAATTTTGAAATCTAATCTTCTGGACAAGAAGTCTTGAGATGTAACAACCTCAGCTAGTGGCATCTCATAAGTGAGGGAAGCTCTACTCTCGTTTATAAATTTCATTTCTTTAAATTCTCCTCGTCGGTCTTGAGAAAGTTCCATAAGTGAACCAATATAGTCCTTTGGGGTGAGCATCTCAATCTGAAGAGAGGATATAAACCATCAAGGATTAAACACACCATAGATTGTGCAAGATATTACAATACCATAAGTCCATAAGAGGGAAAATCATATAAATACTGACGTACCTTCACAACTGGCTCTTCAATTGACTTCCTTTTACCTTGTTCAGGAAGTGCTGATGGGTTTGAACATTCAACCTAAACAAGTAGGGGAGAAAGTGTTTTACGAATTATTTTTAAACCATATTACTACATTACTGATGGTTTACACTTTTGGAAATATATCAAGTAGATCAGACCAATTAATATAGTTAACAATTAAGATTTTGTTCTTAATACCCTTTCAAGTGTCTCTCAAGAAAGAAACATTTCTTTTGAACGGTCATATGTATCAAAATATAAGATAGTAAGGAAACGGATAAAATAATGGAGAGAAAAGAAGATATAATGAGACATACTTACAGTTTCACCATTTACGCAGTGCACTCGATATACAACACTTGGTGCAGTAGTTATTAGTGTCAAATTGTACTCCCGTTCAAGTCTTTCCTGTGCAATAAAAACTATCATATCCATGAAGCCAAAATTTATCATCCCACTTATCTAGATCATGAAGATGATGGATGCAAGACATCAGATATACCTGAACAATTTCCATATGAAGTAGACCTAAAAACCCACATCTAAAGCCAAATCCCATGGCACTTGACGTCTCTGGCTCAAACTGAAAAGCAAAGGTCACCAAAACATAAAAAAATCACTCTAGTAAATGTACCTGAGATATGCATTTACAATGTGAGATAATCATCTCAATTTGTATACAATATACTAGAGCCAAAAAACAAAAAGATATAAAGAAAAACACGGAAGAAATCATTCTAATTGACAATCTATATGGCTCGTTAAATGGATTAACTTTATTTATAAGATATAAGATATATGCAATATATCTAACAAATAGAGATGGTAATGGGTGTTAGGGTTACCCAATCATAGAACTCCAGCTATAGTGAACAAAAAAAAGTTGTACAGTGACACTACGAATACTCATATATGATTGTTCATCATGTTAGGCCACCAACATGATACACAACAGACAAATTTACAACGGATGTAGCATTGATGAATACAGATTATGCTGAATCCAGAATTCCAAGATGATGTTCAACAAACAAATTCACAAAAAATTAGTGGCAAAGTGCCTTTTAGCCAAGTAATATGCTTTAAAAAGTGCCTTATGTACCATATTTCTTTTCTTTAGATAGAGGGACACAGTATGTCTTCAGCAATGAACATTTCATTTGCATTCAATACAACAAAGGGAGCAGATAACATAAATAAGGGGCCAAACCTTCAATGCAGCATCATTAAGCTGTAGTTTCTCCAGTGCATCACGTAAATCTGGAAATCTGCAAACGAATTATGTTGCTCATTGCAACAGTTTAAGGTATAATGTAGTTCTTGAGGTAAGTAACAAGAAAGAGAAGAGCTGTACTGGTCTGAATCAATTGGAAACAAGCCACAGAACACCATGGGAGTGGCCTCTTTATATCCAGGCAGAGATTCCTCTGCTTTTCTACTATAGTGGGTTATGGTGTCACCCACCCTAGCATCTGCTACTGACCTTATTGAAGCCGATATGTATCCCACCTGAAACAATCAAGTTAACACAGATAAATGTAAGGAAATGCAAATTAACAACGCAAGTCATGAAATGAGCTTCTACTAATTTGTCTCAATCTGGAGTTAACTTTGAAAAACAGGTACTATCTGTGTGATCTTCTGAAGTATTTAGTGTCGCCAAATATAATTAAACCATACATAAGATGGTTTGAAAGGATACAGGTAACTGACTTATTCGCACTCAAGGTCTATGGTAGCTAAGATATATTTGACTACTGCACGTTGACAAACATGTTATGAAAAGAAACGCAAACATAAAGGAAAGGATCCCCCCCACCAACAACCAAAACTCAAAGTCACCCGATTCTTGGGGTATCCAAGATAATTATGAACACCAAGTTATCAGCACTGAAGACGCTGTTTGTATATATCTTAATCGTGAGCACTAAATAGACCATTGTACTATATCCTTATTAGAGTGAATGTAAAAAAAACTCTCCAATCTCGATGTCTTGGGACATCCTCACACATATTTCAGGAACTAGTAGAGTGTTATATGACTAGATGCATTTGACCTTACATCCCTGAATTTTATCTTGTCTTGGGAGAATAATGTATCCTTTAGTTAACAAAATGTAAATGGTATTGCCCAAAGCTATCATATGTTCTTTGGATGCTATCAGCTCCAAAAAACAAAAGTTTTGGTAAGAAAAAAGCAATCGAAACTGGAAAAGTATTACAAACTAGTAAATGTATTCCTACCTCACCAGCATATAGTTCATCAACTTGCTGTTGATTCGGAGATAGAACTCCAACTTCGTCAGCATAATAATCCTGCATCATACCACTTGTCAAGAAAAGGAAAAAAAAAAACCCTGACGGGCAACCTTTGAGGTTCTCAGAATCTCAGCTAAATTATGTCTTTCGCAAGGATCAGGAGATATGACCCTCAAAGTTTTCAATTTTCAAGCACATATGCATTCATAAAAATACAACACAGCGAATTATCAACATGTAACTCAACAAGCGGAAACTATGGTCTTACCTTCCCACTAGCCATAAAAAGAATCCTGTCACCTTTCTTTACAGTGCCATCAATAACACGAAAATATACAATTACACCCCTGTACGCATCATAGTAACTGCAAAGTTCATAGATAGACAGTTACTTTCACAATTATTCTTGAAAATGCTAATCTAATGAAACTATTATAGCAGAAAACATGATCTCAAGGAAAATAGGTTCAAGAATGAATGGTAAAGTTGCATTCTATAATTGCCTTCTTTATAGTCAACTGTCAATGGTTCTTGTATTTAGTATAAAGATATGATAAACAGGATGATTAAGTCATCAAACATTATATATCTAATGACGAAGGACATGATACCTATCAAATATAAGAGCTCTCAAAGGTCTTCCAACAGAATCAGGTGGTGGAGGAATCCTTTGAACGATTGCATTCAGTATTTCATTTATCCCTATTCCCTCCTGTAACAAATAGACAATGTATAGGTTATCTATTACCATCTTAGAATATTTTCATAGATCCCTTATTACTTGGTTTACGAAAATCTGAAAATATATTGGCAGGAACTAATTTATTATATTTTAGCATGGGCTCGTGACTATGACTTGCAGGGAAGTCAGAGAACTTTGGCGAATAGAACTTTTTAATATTTGTTTTTGTTCACTGAATCAAATAAAGACGATCTTAAGCATTCTATAAAAGTAAAAGCTGTAAAATGCTACACAGAACCAACTTACCTTTGCTGAGCAGTAAATAGCATTGCTGCAATCCAGACCGATAATCTATAAAAAAGATATAATGAGTTAGAGAGTAATGAGCCAAATTAGCTCAATCATTGGACACAACCACAAAAAATTTATGAAAGTGGTATTTAAAAGCCGGATATATCAAAAAGTAGAAGAGTAACAATTTGTCACCAGAGCTGGAGCTACACAGTAAAACTACAACATGTAATTAAAACAAAATAAAAGAAGAAAATTGTGCAGTTGTGCCTAAAAATGTGCCTAATGGACATGTAGCATGATGCTAAACGATTTTGAGTTTTGTATGTGCATGGATTCATGCCAAGTGCCCAATAGACACAATTGTAGGTATAAGTATCATTACTTATAACAGAATATAAACAAAACGGCATTAATGGAAGGAATTAAAAAACAAACTGCAGTTTCATATGTTATGAATATTTCCTTATCAAGTAAATCTGTTATAAATGTTACTACGAAGTATCTAATATATTTGTATGTATTTATGATGATTGTAGTTAGCTAAAAATTGGTGTGAGTATCCTATATCCAAGAAATATAAACTTTAGTAATGAAATTTTGATGCACTCACCCAGCAGTTAACATAAAGATGGTGTATTACTATATTATTTGAGAGTGAACTTTGCTCCTATTGCCACCTCTATAAGGACTTTCTCTTACAACAATCTTTTATATTCCATCCTTCTCTACTACCCTTCTTATATTGTCCTACTTATCAGTTGGGAATGATAATTAATTAGGGACATCTGCATAACGTTTTATAGTAGCCCTTAATTTCAATTTCTTTATAGTTTTACCGTCCAACTAGATTCTAATAAGAAACTGTTTTCTTGGTCCAGCCACTTCACTCTTGCCACCCTTCAAACAAAAATGCTATCTATATTTTATTTCACCAGCAACCTTCAGACAGAACTGATCCGAACCCACGTTCACAAAGATTAAAAAAGGTGTGAAGAAGAATTTGAAAAAAAATGGAAGTCAGATATATAATACATGTTAATTAGATAAGACATAACTACTGGAGAAAACACCCTAACGGAAACTCTCATCGAAATCAAAAAAAGAAAAACACAATTGCATCCTCTGAACTGACCTCTTCAATTTCTTGAACAACACGGCTTGGTTCGGCACCTGGAAGATCGATTTTATTCAGAACCTGTTGGGTAAATGAAGTGTCAGATAAAACATCCATCCGTGCGTTAGGCATGATATTAGCATTATACTATATTTAATTGTATTGCCTTCTAAAAAGTGAAAAATAAACAAGAAGTTCCAATCAACTTACAGGAATCACTTCAAGGTTGTTTTCCAAGGCCAAATAAACATTAGCCAACGTCTGAGCTTCCACTCCCTACAATGTAAGGTTTGGCTCACAATAAAATCAAACTAATAAGAGAATATCATTGTGTAAAAGCTTCCAATCCTTTATCAAGATTTTAGAATACAGCAAAAAGAAAGAACAAATAAACTTAACATATGTAAGAAAAGCAAATTTGCTTCAAAAATGATGATGATCATGGATGCCATAGACATTACTAATCGGAACCAAGGTTAATAGGATGATACATCTTTAAATCAAAGCAGATCGTAATCGAAAAATAATACAACTGAAAAAGTCCACCGTTATAAGAATGTGAAAGACGTACCTGTGAAGCATCTACAACAAGAAGAGCACCCTCACATGCAGCAAGAGATCGAGAAACCTGCAATCAGAAAAAAGAAGGCAGAAAGACAGTGCAGCACTCATCAAACAAATATATTAAGCACACACAATAATATGACAATTGTTAGACATTTCATAACAGAGAAATTCAGTAAATAGAATGCCTGGTCATACCTCATAGGAGAAATCTACATGCCCTGGCGTATCAATAAGATTAAGGCAATAAGGTTGGCCTTCATAAGCAAAACGCATTCTAGCAGCCTGAAAGAATAATTCGTAATATTAACTTGGTAACAAATACAAAAATGGCAAAGAAGGAAAACATACAAAAGACAGTACACATGTATTATATATAACCATCATACCATCTTTTATTCACAATTATGTACAAGTGTATAGCATGACTTGTATGGAAACTGGGTTTCTATCTCTTTCAAGCTACTAATAACTTATCAAATTCACTCTCTCTTCATTATGAGAAAACAGATTAAACTGGTGTTAATGTTTAGCAATACATACCAATAAAAAACACACCTTCAAAATATAAACTCCCAAGTGGGCCCATTAGTTATCCAAATGCTAGTGGCTATACATCTTCTTTAAATGATACATCTGTGGAATTATTGGCTTTAGGAATCTTTCCTATTTACAGGCATCACTATGTAGCTTCGAAAGTTATTCCAACTCCATATTTCTGGTTCAGTTTAATGTTACACTTACATAATTTATGATTGAAAACGGATATAAGGCTATAGCACAAACACATAAGATGTAGGTACATCAGCCAAGGAGAAATTTCAAATAGCTACGCAATATAAGAAGTATCTACCTACTGTAAACAGTAACAAAACAAGTGGCATATCCTATAACAAAAAATTATATAGAACCTTATAACACTTAATTCCTTTTCAGTTCCTTTCTATACAAATTTCACTAATATCTACAAGGGTTCGGCTTACGAATATGCACCTGTAGTTTAATAGTGATACCCCTTTCTCTCTCAAGATCCATATTATCCAGAAACTGCTCTTTCATTTCACGTGATTGCACCGTACCAGTCACTTGCAGCAATTTATCTGCTAATGTCGATTTTCCATGATCAATATGTGCAATGATAGAAAAATTCCTAATCTTTTCTGTCGGGACCTACAGTTCAATCAGCATAATGTATTTTATTTTCAAAATCAAACATAACTAAAACCAGTGCAATACTTCTACACAAACAGGTAAATAAAAGAGCATGAACCTTCTGTCATGACATATCAAAGCAAGTAAGAATGTGACTTGAATAATTTACATAAATGTATAAATGTTTTTTTCAAACTGGCATAACGAAAAAAGTAAACATCAAACTTATAACCAGAAAGCTTCATTTAAATAAGAATGTTACAAATTTTAAGACAAGAACTTCATATTTTACACATCTGTATTAACTTTCTTAAGATAGAAACATATCACAACAATCACTAATTACGTATCAATAGAGCACTCAATTCTTCAAAACCATACACATTGACTTTTATTGACTCTTCAAGTCAAACCTAATCCTCTCAATCTCAAAACCTATATATAATATATATAATATATATATAGGGAGAGAAGAGGGAGAAGCAATCTGATTCAGTATTTTATTACTATGATTCAAATTTTTATTAACTATAATTTTTTAATCATAGAAACTAAAGACTAAATCTTATTAATAAAATATTGAATTATAGTAATAAAAACTTGAATTATAGTAATAAAAATTTGAATCAGTAATAAAATAATGAATCATATTATTTCTCCCTCTTCTCTCCTGAATTTCCTTCTTTTTTGATCCTCCTGCTACACATATATATATGTATATATATTCCGTTAATTAGCAAACACAAAACTTTTTATATATATAACATCTACGATAAAATTAAAATGTTAAATGTAGCTACTGAGTTTTGTTTTCAAGTACATACAATTTCGAAATTGAGATACATTTACAGCAAATTAATTACATTAAAGTTAAAAAGTTTCCTGTTGGACCTCCATCTCCAAACTCAACCTCCTAACAGTGTTATCACTAAATTACATCAAACGATTACTAAAATTGCGGTATAACTAATCCTAAAGCGACAGCTTTTAGCTAAACGGAACTTATAGATAAACGGATTAATTTGTATCAGCACAAACGACCACGTTTCATGAAATGAATTGACAGTACCTTTAAAAGACGATCTCGGCCGGCGAGAGCAGTTGCTTCGGAATCAGAAACGTCTTTCGATTGAACATCAACGGCCTTACTGCACACGCGAAACTTACGCCGGCGAACTTTACTGTAATTATTTAAATTACTTTTGGAAGAGTGTAGAGTGTAAAATGTTGTGTTAGATACAGGAATTGGAAGGTGATAGTGGTGGTTGTGGTTGAGGATAGTGGTGGTGGAACAGCGACGATGGCCGTGCGGCGGTGGTTTTGAGGATAAGAAGAATTTGAGGCTCGTCGCCATGATAAACACGGCGGTGGTGGTGGTTGATGTTGGTTTGAGGTTTTTAAACCACAGGTTCCTGACTACTTGCCCGCTATCTTTGAGAATTTACCATTAATTGAATTTTATTGCAAATTACTGTATCAAAATATATACTTCTGTTTTAATTTGTTTCATTGTTTCAGAAAAAATAAATCTATAATTAACAATTTTCAATTTATTTCTAATAATTTTCACAAAATATGTATTGTTAGAATAAGTGTACTGTATAGCGGTAATAAAAATTAAGTTCTAAATAAATAAATATCGTGTGATAGACGAAATTATCTTTGAAGCCTATTAATTTTATTCAATTCAAAGTAAACAGGTCGTTAGAGGCCTATTCACTTTATTCGATTCAAAGTAACGTACCGTTAGATATTAAAAAGAAAAAAAAAGTTGACATTACTTAAATCACATGTCTAAAGTACAACACATATGCACAATATTATGTCGAGTATTGATATATACTTATAAATAATAATATGAAATTATCTTCTACAAATCATTTTATTATGCCATTATTATCTTTATTTATTTAAATCTACTTAAGGAGTGTTAAAGAATTTGGAATTGTTTATTTTAAGTGAATTTATTGTTTAGTTTTATAGTGGATAAGTAATAAATGTTTATCTATTTATTTTTTACACAATAAACGTATATAAAAACTTTCTTATTTTTTAAGTAGAAAAGTGCTTACAATAATCAATCTCAAACACCTTTTAAAGTATTGATTGGTGAATTACCATCATATTACCAAACCAAAAGATCCTTGATTCTCAACTTTATCAGTAAATTGTAGCTAAAACACCAACTAATTAAAAATACAAAACAATCTTTTAAAAAGATGATAACTATATAATAACATCAAAAACTTGGCTCACTCAACTAGCATCCATTGAAAGTACGACTTAACCTTAGAGAAACAAGCACAACTCCATTAACTTGCACAACTCACACAAGGCCTTGGAGGAATTAGTCCCAAGCACAAAGATCAAATCCAAAATTGACGGACCGGACAAACGGAACCAATTAATTGCTCAAACAAGAAATATAACATAGCAAACAAGCAATTACACCATACTTCATACGGTACTAAAAACAAAATAGCATTGATAATGTCACCACCATGGAATACACAAATCCTAACTCGGTGCAACTGGCAAAAGTATTTCATGATTTGGTGTCCCATTAAAATACAATCATGCAAAAGACAATGTATTTATCAACGTTTCTTGAATCCATATTTTTTGCGCTCATAGAACAGGTCGGTTTTAGCACTTCCCAAATTGACAATCTTTGGGCACCCATCTCTATCTTTCTCCTGCTGAGTGCACTCTTTGCAGTAATAGGCATCAGAAATACCCACACCTCCACATATGACACAGCGACCCTGGAAGGACCCATAGTTGCATTCATCACAAACACGTACAAGTGTGCATGGACGCACGTAAGAGTCGCAAATGACACATTTTCCATCACATTTTTCACAAAGACGCCCGATGGCAATTCCTGGCTGCTTCCTGCACATGATCAAATCAGGATGATGCTTCGCCATGATTTTCTTAACAAGCTCTCAACTCCTTGAAGCTACAACAGCCTGCAATTAATAGAAATCCATTTTAATTAGAATTAATCCTGAATATGAAGTAACTGAAAACAGAAAGCTCTAAAGAGCCAAAAGATTTGCACACAGCACATATACAACTTTGTTCTTGATCCTCTTGCTTACAATAATTAAATGTATCCAGATAATTTTTGTCACTGAGAATAAGCACATGCAAGCATGCACTAGGCCTTTCTAAGTTCAGTATACGTTTCTACCTTAAAGTTCAAGCATCTCAGATGGATACTACCATGCGAAGAAGATCCTATCAGATTCTGTAGGAGTAAATTTGTTCAGACGGTCAGAAAACTGAAAAGTAGGGGGGCAATGTCAACCTAATAACCTACAAATGGGTCAATTTTGGCTATGTTTTATCTCTAACGTGTCAGGTTAAGCTGAAGGATTTAACTAAAAAGGAAACAGGTTGACCATGTCAAAAGGCATCCGAAATGTATTCAAATGCATACAACTTGCTAATAAGTCTAATTTCTCAGCACTTAAGCGTTGAATAAAAGCCAAAGACCAATCCAATTTGTAGATTTACTATAGCAGCAGAGAGTACTCAACAATTTTTTTTATCTGTTTGTATTATGGTTTTTGGGTTATCATCATCAATTTTTTCATTCACTTTATGAGACTATAACTGGGCTGGTGCTGACATAAAACTGATATTAGCAATCTATCTTAATATTCAACAGCCAAATCCTTTGTATTATTCACATCTTCAATTAACATAATTTATCTTCTTCATTCAAGAAATTTTTTTGGAAAAGAATGAATTAAGGAGCATATCTTAATATTCAACAGCCAAATCCTTTGTTCGTTCATATCTTCATAACGAGGCCGTCTTTGAGGGTGGTCGACCGCCCAGGGCCTCCAATTTACAGGGGCCTCAAAACATATATATATATATATACGTATATATATATACGTATATACGTATATATATATATACGTATATATATATATATATATTTATATATAGATATATATATATAGGGTAGAGTTCCAATGAGAACACTTCTAAAATAAGAACGGCTAAGAACACCTCAAATGCACATATATATAAAATAAAATCATTAGATTTACACTCATACATCTCAAATATGCAAAGAAAAATTGATGCACATTTCTAAAAATGCACAAAAATCGAAAAAACGATTGATGCATATATATATACATGTGTATATATATATACGTATATATATATATATATAATATATACGTAGAGGGCTTGGTTCAAATGAGAACTAACTAAAGATCAAGAACCTTAAGAACCACTTATTAATCAATATAGTGAAAAGGGTATACTGGTCTTTTAGTGTATCATGCAGTTACTGAAATTAATAAAATTCTCATAAATCTTCCAACCCATCCGTTATTTTCTAAGCTCCACGCTCTCTCTCTCTCTCTCTATTCAATCCTCGATCTCTCTGCTCTTCATTTATAATTTTTTTCTCCCACTCTTCATGTATGAACTTCATCCCAGTATCTCAATTATTCTGGCCCAATAATAACAAATACTCTTGTCGTTGATCATCATAAATTTACACAACTTTATATGTGCACGTGTTGTTCACATGTGAACTTTTACCAAAAACTATTAGATTGAAAGTCATGTGCATATTTTACGAGCACTTTAGTACGTTGTATTGATTGTTTGCTCCCTGTTTAAATCTCAAACTCAAATAGAAATATTGAGAAGAAATAGAGTTTTATTATGTGTGCACACATGCACATATCATTACAAAAAATTATTAAAAGATTAATTTGATGTGCACATGTAAACATAGCGAGTTGAGTTGAGTTTTTTTGCTGTGGTATAAGAACATTCAGTTCATGTGCACATATGAACATCTTGTTTTATTTTGATGTGCACTTGTGAACACTTGTCATATTTCATATTGGACAAGGTCAATTGTACATTAACAACTTCTCTTTTTTTTATAACATCAAAATGAATAAATTCAGAAGAGTAAAAAATAATAATTAACCTTCAGAAAACAGCCCACATATTTGAAAGTCATAAACGACTTAAAATCGAACAAAAAATGGAAATAGAGACACTTGCTTTGTCACGAAACAGAAAGATGGTTTGGAAATATCAACTCATTGTTGGTTTGTTTCCTAAAGGTCCAATTGAGAAGATTTACCGTGACAAAAACAAAAGAAAAAAAGAAAAAAAAAAACTTAAACTACAAATAAAAATGAAATTATGGGTTTACTAGATCAGGTTATCTCATTCATCTTCCTGTAAACCATCGTCATCTTCATTAACGATGATATTATGATATAACCATCATCTTCGTCATTTTGATATTATCTTCATTTTTATTCCGTCTAATTATTGTGTAAATCATCATCTTCATCAATGGAGGTAGAGGTGGTGGTGGCATGTGAACCAGAGAAGAGAGATGTGTGAAAATAGTCTTCCCGTAAATAACGTACGTTTATGTTGACTATGAGTTTCTTTTCATAAAGGTTTTGATAGCTTGACTAAACTGCCCTTTTCCTTGTATCAAAATGTGACCTCGTTATTTATTTAATTTCCAGACTGCCACTACCATTTTTAACCATAGATCAAAAAATCAAAGGCTTATATTTGGTTCTCTTGGTTCTCAATCTTTGGGTGGTTCTCATTTGAACCTCCCACTATACGTATATATATATATATATATATATATATATATATATATATATATATATATGTATATGTATATATATACATATATATATAGTAATAGGATCAGAAAAGAAGGAAATTTAGGGAGAGAAGAGGGAGAAGAATTTTTTGTTATTATGATTCAATACTTTATTGATATGATTCAAATTTTTATTAATATAATTATATATTTTATTGCTTTGGTTCAATATTTTATTAATAAGATTTAGTCTTTTATTGCTATGATTCAAAAGTTAATAGTAATAAAAAATTGAATCTTAGAATAAAAATACTGAATCATAGTAACAAAAAATCCTTCTCCCTCTTCTCTCCCTAAAAATCCTTCTCCCTTTATCCCACTCATATATATATATATATATATATATATATATATATATATATATATATATAATTTGATTGTTACCTATAAAATAAAAGAAAATATGCCTAATTGTTTCGAAGTTGATTAGGTCGTAAAGAAAAACTGAGTTACTTTATAAACAATTAACTATGTAGTATAAGTTTTATTTTAATCGGGGGCCTCATAGTTAACAACGTTTTGCTCAGGGCCTCCGAAAACTCAAAGACGGCCATCTTCAATCAACAAAATTCTCTTCTCCATTCAAGAAAAAATTGAAAAATAATGATGAAAGGAGCCTAGAGCAATCAGATGAAATCATGAAAACAAGGGATAACGTATGTTTCTTAAAGATCTAGATCTTCTATACATGATAGAATGAAAAGGAAAACATAAGCTGATTGCACGTAACAGACCTATACACAGGGAAAAGCTTCTATGAGGAAGCATTATAACAAAAGTTTACAGTAAAACAAGGGTAATACAAGACTTGTTTTGTCTGGATTTAGTTGCCACCGCAAGAAGAATAAACATAGTGGCAACGAACTTCCATGTCCACAAATGAATAAAGTGGCATCAGTTTGACATTTTTTTTCAAGAAATGATATCCAAAGAAAGTTGAGCGCGACTACTCTACTGCTCTACATACATCACAGAGAGAGGTAGACACTGTGTTGAACTCATGAACTATACAAAGTGGTTACATTAAAATTCTCAAATCATATTTACAGATTATCAATCAAAGTGCTTATATATAGATTGCTAACCATTTCAGAACCCTAAATCATATTCAAATACATCATATCCCCAATTCTAATCGCATAAAATTAGGTACGGCTAAATTAACAAATTTCTAGGGTTTCATTACTAATTGCACTTATAAATACTTCACCAACCACCTGAACATGTAAATAACATAATTTGGGGCTCTAACAAGTATACAAATATATATTTATAACAAACGAGTATACATATAACATAAATTTTAGTGTGTACACAAAATCTGACCTGATGAAGAGTTACACGGTCGTAACTGCAATATTGGAGGTTTTAAGAACCGAGCAGAAGAAAGATTAGACAAATATTTGGGGTTTTAATAGGCGAGTGAATCCTTTTACTAGAGTCTGGTGGTAGCTTGTGGGAAACAAGCGAATAACCTTTAAATGGAAGGCTTCTGGAAAATAAATGGGGCCATTTATTAAATGTGTTTCGGGAAAACGTACTAGGAGATGGGATCCCTAAAATAAAGTACACTAATATCAATGAAATTGTTATAAAGTAAAGAATAAAAGAGAGAAATGATACCCGTCTTATTGAATAATAAGGCATATATATAATACATAATATGTAGAGTATTCTCCAAGAAACAATAATATCCTAATATAACATATCTTATCTATGTAATAGTTGATATCGACATCCACACCATATATAGATTTATAACACTCCTCCTTGGATGTCCATTGTTTAAGACTTATGGCTCGTTAAAACTTTACCAGGTAAAACCTGGTAAAGAAAAAGAGTACATAATCTTTTAATATGTATGGGGATGATGCTGCCTCATTAAAAACCTTGTTAGGAAAACTCAATGGGATAAAACCATAACTAAGGGAAAAAGAGTGCAGCGCGTATATTCTCCTCCTAATGAGTACGTCAGGCGAGTTCATCAAGTCGTCGCATCCCAATGTCGCGCACAAGTTTCTGAACTGTTGAAGTAGGAAGTGCCTTGGTGAATAAATCTGCCAGATTCTCGCTTGAACGAACTTCTTGTATTATAATATCTCTACATTTCTGCAAGTCATGAGTAAAGAAAAATTTTGGCGCAATATGTTTGGTCCTGTCACCTTTGATGTATCCTTCCTTAAGTTGAGCAATACATGCCGCATTATCTTCATATAAAACCGTTGCTGATTCAAATCTCTGCATGATTGGATGAAGTATCCGTAATTGTTTGTTTTGTAGAACGCCATGAAATTGCAGTGCCTCCGCTTGTGAAGAGGATGTTTCCAATACTGCTTTCCGAACGCGTTATGGTCACTATGAGTTTGTAGTAATGCCATTCGGGTTAACAAATGCTCCTGCTGCATTTATGGATTTGATGAACCGAGTTTGCCGGACGTTCCTCGATAAATTCGTGATTGTGTTTATTGATGATATTTTAATATATTCAAAAACAGAAGGGGAGCATGAAGTGCATCTGAGACAAATGTTGCAAGTCCTACGAAATGAAAAACTTTATGCAAAGTTTTCGAAGTGTGAATTTTGGTTGAGAGAAGTACAATTCTTGGGGCATGTGATAAACCACGAGGGAATCAAGGTAGATCCTGCAAAAGTAGAAGCAGTGATGATGTGGAAACCTCCTAAGACTTCAACAGAGATTCGAAGTTTCTTGGGATTGGCAGGATATTATCGGAGATTTATTCAGGATTTCTCCAAGATTGCGGCTCCGCTTACCAGGCTTACGTGTAAAATGCCAAATTTGAGTGGAATAAGGAACAAGATCAAGCCTTTAATATTTTGAAAAAGAAACTGAGTCAAGCACCTAGACTAGTACTTCCTGAAGGGAATGATGATATGGTAGTGTACTGTGACGCATCTCGCGTGGGATTGGGTTGCGTGCTCATGCAACGAGGAAAAGTATTAGCGTATGCTTCGAGACAGCTAAAAACACACGAAAAAAGATATCCTACTCACGATCTAGAATTGGCAGCGGTGGTGTTTGCATTAAAAATTTGGAGGCATTATCTCTATGGAGTAAAATGTACGATTTATACCGATCATAAGAGTTTAAAGTATTTCTTTGACCAACGAGATCTTAATATGAGACAGAGACGTTGGCTTGATTTGGTGAAAGATTATGACTGTGAAATCTTATACCATCCTGGAAAAGCGAATGTGGTGGCAGATGCTCTCAGTAGAAATGCTATTGATATGGTGTTAAAAGTAAAATCTTTTCGAATGATCGTGGTTATAGATTTAATTGAGCAAATGAAGGAAGCTCAACAACAAGTGCTACAGAGTGGCGATCTTCGAGCAGAACGAATAAAAGGTCAAGAGCAAGACTTTGTTGATGATTCCCGCGGATTAAAGACCCGTTATGGAAGGATTTGGGTACCGAATTCTAGGGAAATGAGAAAACTTTTACTTGATGAAGCTCATAAATCCAAGTATTCGATCCATCCTGGTGCCATGAAGATGTATCATGATTTGAAAAGAGATTATTGGTGGCCAGGTATGAAAAGAGAAATTGTCAGATATGTGGAAAAGTGTTTGACATGTTCGGAGGTTAAAGCTGAGCATCAGAAACCTTATAGGAAAATGAAGCCTTTAGATATTCCAGTGTGGAAATGGGAACATATTACGATGGATCTTATTACGAAATTACCGAAAACGTCAAAGCATCATGATGCCATCTGGGTAATAGTGGATCGATTGACCAAGAGTGCTTTATTCTTGCCGATAAGAGAAGCTTCGTCCTCAGAAGTGTTGGCCGATTTATATGTAAAAGAAGTAGTGGCGAGACACGGTGTACCAGTATCTATTGTCTCTGATAGGGATAGTAGATTTACATCTAGATTTTGGGCAAAGTTTCAAGAAGAGATGGGTACACGTCTTAATCTGAGTACAGCTTATCACCCACAAACGGATGGTCAGAGTGAGCGGACGATTCAAACATTAGAGGATATGCTGAGAGCGTGTGTTATTGATTTCGGAGGGAATTGGGATTTGTATTTGCCGTTGGTTGAATTTTCTTACAATAACAGCTATCACTCCAGTATTGGAATGCCGCCATATGAAATGCTTTATGGAAGAAAATGTAGAACTCCAATCTGTTGGGATGAAATTGGGCAACGTGAAGTAGCTAGTACCGAAGTTGTATTGAAAACTACCGAACAGATAGAGCAAATCCGAGCCCGTTTAAAAGCTGCGCAAGATAGACAAAAGTCGTATGCAGACAAGAGAAGGCATCCAATAGAGTTTAATGAAGGAGATTATGTTATGTTAAAAGTATCTCCGTTGAAGGGTATTATTCGATTTAGAAAGCGCGGGAAGTTGAGTCCCCGTTTTATTGGACCCTTTAAAATCTTAGCAAGAGTAGGTGAAGTGTCGTATCGCTTAGAATTGCCGGATGAATTGGCAAATATTCATAATACTTTTCATGTGTCATATTTGAGGAAATGTTTAGCCGATGAGACAGCCTATGTCCCAATGGACAAGATTGAAGTAGATGATAAATTGAATTATATTGAAGAACCAATTGAGATATTGGATGAGAAAATAAAGAAGTTAAGGAATAAGGAAATCCGAATGTTTAAAGTCCAATGGAAGCATCGAAAAGGATCAGAGTTTACATGGGAACCAGAGAATGAGGTTCATCGATATTATCCTTCGTTGTATCAGAAGTGGATTGTGAGGACACAATCCTGAGTAAGTGGGGGAGAGTTGTAACACCCCGAAATTTGTTAAATTTGAAAGTTGTGTACTGTTATGCGACACAAGGGCTAATGTCGCAGGTAGCGACACAGAGCCCAGTGCGACACAAGGCTTGTGTCGCAGTGTCAGGTTGAAAGGCGGTTAGCAAGGGTTAAAAGTGTAAAACAAAGGGGTTATGTAACGCCCTTCTCTTACTATATTGTAAAATACTCTTTTATTCGGAAGCGTAGGTCAAAATATATTATATTAACAATATTTACAAAAGTACATAAATATAATGTTTAAAACATTGTACTGAAACAGGAGTTACAAAATTCAACTTTCAATATTTATCAAAATATATCAGAGTTGCCAGCCGGTCAAACATTCCGTAAACAAAATCTGCCTGCCCGCCCATTCAAACATGACCTGCAGAGATTAAAATGGGGAATTAGCACGAAGCTAAGTGAATGAATATGAAACCAACAGTTCAACTTAGCTTAACCATTTGTTTGCATCAAATAACCGTAAACACTTATTCTCGATATCAAAGAGGATCGGTGGTTCTTGAGGAACCCTACTGCCGCGGTGGCCCTCAAGAAACGCTTATCACAATCTGTGGTGGCCACCACAGAATATACCGATAACTTGATATTACCACTACACAATATGGGTTTAGTACAACACATGTACGACACCCCATATCTGTAATCTTGTAAATCATCAAGTCCAACAATCTGTTGACCTCTTTACTAGCAATCAATGCCCAGAGGTCACATTGCACGTAGATTCATAATCAGCATATCAGCATATCAGACTAAACAGTCTATCAATTATATCTACGTTTACTTGTTGCAACCAAATCGTTACAACTGAATCAAACATGTGAGTTCCAGATCCACTCACCTGTCAATCTCTATCCAACAACTCAGAAGTCTTATATTACCGAGTCTTCTGCTGATCTGAGAATACAACAAATAATGAGTTAGATAACTTCCATAACAGACTCATTCTTATCATAAAGTCATAAACAGTATTAACTACCACATTTGAACATTCAGTGGAAACTAACTTCCAACAGTGGTAACTGCTTCATTTATGAAAGTCTAAGTATCAATTCAACTAACAGTGTTAATTACATAAACAGTGGAAACTACTTCAATTCTTAACTAACAGTGTTAATTACATAAACAGTGGAAACTACTTCAATTCTTAACTAACAGTGTTAATTACATAAACAGTGGAAACTACTTCAATTCTTAACTAACAGTGTTAATTACATAAACAGTGGAAACTACTTCACAATCAAGTTCTGCTAACTGAGTTCATCTTCAAGCTGCGAAGTTCGCTGCTGAACCCAGAAATTCGAACTGAATTCTTTCAAAACTCACAAATTTGACTTCCTATCATTCAAATAAGCTTTCTAACAACTTATATGCATCAAATAACATCATATAACATCTTTTAAGCTTAAAATTCATATCAATTCGAGAATTTGCTAATTTCATCTAAATACAATTATAAACATCAAATACTTACAGGAACAGAGTGATGATGAGGATGTTACTGGAATTCGTTTTTGTAACAAGAGGGTGATTATTCTACTGTTTTAAGATTTCACAGAAGGTTTCTTTCAATTTTTGGGATTTCAAGTCGGTTCGCAGGAATGTTTAAGAAGTGTGTATATTTGTGTAGAAGAATTGAGAAAGTATGTATATATATATATTAATATAACCCAATACCATTACAATTTTAGTTCCCCTCTTAATCTATTATCGGGAACCTAAAACCATTTGGGAAAACCAATTATTCTACTTTCCCGTCAACTAATTCGGTTTAAAACAATGAATTATTTATTAGTCACAATAATTCATTTATTCGTTTTACTAATATTATCAAGCATAATACTAGTAGAATATTCCTAACACATTAAATAATAAATTTAAGTTAGGAAATTACCCGTAAAATACTAGGCCCTTAGGGTGGATGTTACAAATCTACCCCCCTTAAGAAGATTTCGTCCCCGAAATCTCATCTCAGACAAATAATCTAGGGTAGCGTGAACTCATGCTTTCTTCGGTCTCCCACGCAAGGTTCGGACCTAGACTATGCTTCCATTTAACTAGCACCATAGGTATCTGTTTCTTACGTAATTTGGTCACTTTTCTATCTACGATCTCAACAGGTTCTTCAATTATTTTCTGATTCTGATCGACACGCAATTCTTGAAAAGGAAGAACTTGAGACTGATCTTCAACATTGCATTTCCTTAAATAACAAACATTGAAATATCATGAATTCCAGCAAGTTCTGGTGGAAGGTCTAGAGTAACTGTCTGGTCATTAACAACGCGTTGAATTTTAAAAGGACCAATATATCTAGGAGCCAATTTTCCTCGTTTTCCAAATCGAATTACACCTTTCCATGGGGAAACTTTCAAATACACCAATTCACCTTCGACAAAGGAAACAGGTCTCCTACGCGGATCAGCATATTGTTTTTGTCTATCTCGGGCTGCTTTTAATTTCTCGCGAGCAATAGCTACTTTATCAGCTGTAATCTGAACAATATCTGGACCGGCAAATTGTTTCTCTCCGACCTCCAACCAACAAGTTGGTGTTCTGCAACGTCGCCCATATAACATCTCATAGGGAGGCATGCCAATACTCGAATGATAAGAATTATTATAAGCAAACTCAATTAATGGTAGATGTGAATCCCAAGACCCACCATATTCTAATGTACAAGCACGTAACATATCCTCAAGAGTTTGAATGGTACGCTCTGTCTGGCCGTCTGTCTGAGGATGATAAGCTGTACTTAAATTTACTCTGGTGCCCAACTCATGTTGTAGGCTTTGCCAAAATCGAGATACAAATCGCGAATCTCTGTCAGACACAATAGATAACGGAATCCCATGCCTCGAAACAATCTCATTAATATACAACTGAGCTAATTTGCTCAAGGATGCTGTCTCATTGGTAGCGAGAAAATGAGCACTCTTCGTTAATCTGTCCACAATTACCCAAATCATATCATTACTTCGTGATGTTCGTGGAAGTTTAGTTACAAAATCCATAGTTAGATGTTCCCACTTCCATTCTGGAATTTCAAGCTGTTTTAACGACCCATACGGTTTCTGGTGTTCAGCTTTAACTTGAGAGCAAATATGACAGGAATTTACAAATCGTGCCACGTCTGTCTTCATCGTAGGCCACCAATATAAAGGTTTCAAATCATGATACATTTTATTACTTCCTGGATGAATCGATAATCGAGATTTATGAGTTTCAGTCAAAATTACATTTCGAAGACCCCCTATCAATGGAATCCAAACACGAGACTGAAAAGTTTTTAATCCTCTCGAATCATCAAGTAATAAATCTTTTCTTTTCAACATGATTTCAGATTTCAAGTTATGATCCATCAAAGCCTCTAATTGGGCAGCTTTTATTTGATTCATTAAATCAGAAGAAATTTCCAAACGCATAAGATAAACTTTGTCAGAGGATACCTTTCGGCTCAAAGCGTCTGCAACCACATTAGCTTTTCCAGGATGGTATCGGATTTCGCAATCATAGTCTTTTATCAATTCCAACCATCGTCTCTGACGCATATTCAACTCTTTTTGTGAAAACATATACTGAAGACTTTTATGATATGTACAGATAACACACTTGGTACCATAAAGATAATGTCTCCAGATTTTCAACGCAAATACGACAGCTGCAAGCTCTAAGTCATGTGTTGGATAATTTCTTTCATGTGGTTTAAGCTGACGAGAAGCGTATGCAATAACTCGATCTCGCTGCATCAAAACACAGCCTAAACCAGCAAAAGATGCATCGCAATATACAACAAAATCATCAGATCCATCAGGTAATGCTAACACAGGAGCCTGACACAACAATTGTTTCAAAGTCTGAAAAGCTGATTCCTGTTGTTCATTCCACTGAAACTTTACATCCTTACGAGTTAATTTAGTCAACGGGCCAACAATCTTAGAAAAGTCTTTAATAAACTTCCGATAATAACCTGCTAACCCAAGGAAACTTTTAATCTCAGAAGATGTTTTAGGGGCATTCCATTTCATCACAGCTTCAACTTTAGATGGATCCACTTTAATCCCATCTTTACAAATAACATGACCCAGAAATTGTACTTCCCGAAGCCAAAATTCACACTTTGAGAATTTAGCAAAAATATGTTCTCTTTTTAAAGTCTCAAGAACCGTTCTCAAATGTAGTTCATGCTCAGATTCAGATTTCGAATAAATCAGAATATCATCGATAAAAACAATGACAAATTTATCAAGAAAAGATCGATATACCCGGTTCATTAAATCCATAAAAACTGCAGGAGCATTTGTTAACCCAAATGGCATAACCAAAAACTCATAATGACCATATCTAGTCCGAAAAGCAGTTTTAGGAATATCTTCCTCACGAACACGAACCTGATGATATCCTGACCTCAAATAAATTTTAGAATAGAAAGAAGATCCTTGCAATTGATCAAATAACTCATCTATTCTGGGTAAAGGATATTTATTCTTTACTGTTCTTTTATTCAATTCTCGATAATCAATGCACATTCTAAAAGTACCATCTTTCTTCTTCACAAATAAAACTTGTGCACCCCATGGGGAAGAACTCGGTTTGATAAACCCCTTATCTAATAATTCCTGAATCTGATTCATCATTTCACGAATTTCTGTAGGAGCTAATCTATATGGAGCTTTAGCTACAGGTGTTGAGCCTGGGACAAGATCAATATGATATTCTACCTCTCTAACAGGAGGCAACCCAGGTAATTCATCGGGAAACACTTCCGGATATTCAGAAACCACTCGAACATCAGAAACAGATTTCTTTTCTAATTTGGCATCAACAACATAAGCCAGAAAAGACTTACACCCCTTAGCTAGAGATTTTCTAGCTTTCATCAAAGAAATCAAAGGAAAACAACAACTCTCCCGTTCTCCTCGAGCCACGACATATGACTCCTCAGAGATAGGAATTTTAATCAATTTCTGATGACATACTATATTTGCTTTATTATTACTTAACCAATCCATACCAATAACTACATCAAAACTAGTAATTGGCATTAACAGAAATGAAACTGGAAAAGTCTGACCCTCTATCGATATACTAGCTCCAGTCACCGAGGTGGTAACAGGAACCAATTTGCCACTAGCTATTTCTACTTCAATAGGATTGGTAATCACAATAGGGGTCACATTCTATTTATCACAGAAATGAACAGATATAAAGGAACAATTTGCTCCTGAATCAAATAAAACACGTGCTGGCACAGAATTAATAACAAAAGTACCAGTGATAACGTCATCTGCTCTGACAGCTTCATCAACTGTCATTTGAAAAGCTCTGCTTGCTGCTGGTGGCGGATTCTTCCGCTTTTGACCAAAAGATGACGACCCACCGACCATACCAGAACCCCTTCTCCCCGCTTCAAAACACTGACCAGCTCTATGTCCCTCTTTCTTGCAATTCCAACAAACAATTTTAGGGTACTTACAATCATTCAAATCATGTCCAAATTCACCACATTTGATACATCGAGCTGTTTGTGCAGTACAGGGTCCGGTATGCTTAGCTTTACACTTGCTGCACCAAGTGGATCGATCAATTATATTACCACGATTACCTTGTTTCTTATTCTGTTGGTTACTCTGCCATTTCTGTTTACCTTTTCCAAAAGAATCACCTTTAGATCTGGGAAATGACTTATCCTTGTTCTGTTCATCTCGAGCTCTCAAATCACTATCTACTGAACGAGCAAGAGTGAAAGCCTGAGAAAGAGAACCTGCTAATCTCACGGTAGTACGATAATCAGGTGGTAAGGTTCCAAAAAAGTGCTCCACCTTTGTTCTGTCATCCGGTACCCATTGTTGAACAAATCTCAATTTCTCAGAGAACTGAGTGATAAGCTCATCAATCGTCATCCGCTCATTCATATGTAATTCCATAAATTCCCGCCTTATGCGAGCCATCTCAAATTCAGAACAATACTGACGACAAACTTCATTATAAAAATCCGGCCATCTGATCAATTCTTTTTGCTGCTGAGACAGAGTAGCTGTAATAGAATCCCACCATGACATAGCCTGACCTTTCAAAAGTTGAACTGCATATGGAACTTTAACCTCTTCCTCACATCTGCAAACTTCAAATTTCCTTTCCACATCGCGCAACCAATCTAATGTGACTGAAGGGTTTGAACTCCCATGATACTCGGAGGGTTTACTAGACATAAACGTCTTAAATGAACAAACCTTCGGTTGCTGATGCTGATAGTAAAATGGCAATGAGGATGATATCTGCGAAGTTGATACAAGGGGAGGTGGAACAGTGCTGATAGTAGGCTGTTGCAATGGCACATGTTGTTGAGAAGATCCAGCCTGATGATCTTGTAAAGCTCGCTGTCTAAAACCTCTGAGTTCCTGTAATTCATCCTCTAACTGCAGAATATACTCATCTCTGTCTGTATCTTCACCAACTGAAAATGTAGTACCAGTATGTCCAGGTCTATCATCATGATTACCAGGAGGAGGAACATCGTTTCTAGGGGCATTGTTTGGGGTAATGGTCGGGTGCTCGTTATCTGCCATATCTGTGCTCAAAACAACATCTCATAATTCGTTAATCGTTAGTACCTAACATACTACCCGATTCACATATAATGCTAAATCCCACTCTAGAATGTTTGACTAAGCACAAAATCAGATTTGGGATTGAACACTTAACCAATGTCCAATTCACCCAAACCTAGGCTCTGATACCAAAACCTGTAACGCCCTTCTCTTACTATATTGTAAAATACTCTTTTATTCGGAAGCGTAGGTCAAAATATATTATATTAACAATATTTACAAAAGTACATAAATATAATGTTTAAAACATTGTACTGAAACAGGAGTTACAAAATTCAACTTTCAATATTTATCAAAATATATCAGAGTTGCCAGCCGGTCAAACATTCCGTAAACAAAATCTGCCTGCCCGCCCATTCAAACATGACCTGCAGAGATTAAAATGGGGAATTAGCACGAAGCTAAGTGAATGAATATGAAACCAACAGTTCAACTTAGCTTAACCATTTGTTTACATCAAATAACCGTAAACACTTATTCTCAATATCAAAGAGGATCAGTGGTTCTTGAGGAACCCTACTGCCGCGGTGGCCCTCAAGAAACGCTTATCACAATCTGTGGTGGCCACCACAGAATATACCGATAACTTGATATTACCACTACACAATATGGGTTTAGTACAACACATGTACGACACCCCATATCTGTAATCTTGTAAATCATCAAGTCCAACAATCTGTTGACCTCTTTACTAGCAATCAATGCCCAGAGGCCACATTGCACGTAGATTCATAATCAGCATATCAGCATATCAGACTAAACAGTCTATCAATTATATCTACGTTTACTTGTTGCAACCAAATCGTTACAACTGAATCAAACATGTGAGTTCCAGATCCACTCACCTGTCAATCTCAATCCAACAACTCAGAAGTCTTATATTACCGAGTCTTCTGCTGATCTGAGAATACAACAAATAATGAGTTAGATAACTTCCATAACAGACTCATTCTTATCATAAAGTCATAAACAGTATTAACTACCACATTTGAACATTCAGTGGAAACTAACTTCCAACAGTGGTAACTGCTTCATTTATGAAAGTCTAAGTATCAATTCAACTAACAGTGTTAATTACATAAACAGTGGAAACTACTTCAATTCTTAACTAACAGTGTTAATTACATAAACAGTGAAAACTACTTCAATTCTTAACTAACAGTGTTAATTACATAAACAGTGGAAACTACTTCAATTCTTAACTAACAGTGTTAATTACATAAACAGTGGAAACTACTTCACAATCAAGTTCTGCTAACTGAGTTCATCTTCAAGCTGCGAAGTTCGCTGCTGAACCCAGAAATTCGAACTGAATTCTTTCAAAACTCACAAATTTGACTTCCTATCATTCAAATAAGCTTTCTAACAACTTATATGCATCAAATAACATCATATAACATCTTTTAAGCTTAAAATTCATATCAATTCGAGAATTTGCTAATTTCATCAAAATACAATTATAAACATCAAATACTTACAGGAACAGAGTGATGATGAGGATGTTACTGGAATTCGTTTTTGTAACAAGAGGGTGATTATTCTATTGTTTTAAGATTTCACATAAGGTTTCTTTCAATTTTTGGGATTTCAAGTCGGTTCGCATGAATGTTTAAGAAGTGTGTATATTTGTGTACAAGAATTGAGAAAGTATGTGTATATATATATATTAATATAACCCAATACCATTACAATTTTAGTTCCCCTCTTAATCTATTATCGGGAACCTAAAACCATTTGGGAAAACCAATTATTCTACTTTCCCGTCAACTAATTCGGTTTAAAACAATGAATTATTTATTAGTCACAATAATTCATTTATTCGTTTTACTAATATTATCAAGCATAATACTAGTAGAATATTCCTAACACATTAAATAATAAATTTAAGTTAGGAAATTACCCGTAAAATACTAGGCCCTTAGGGTGGATGTTACAGGTTAAACCCCACTTTTCATTCCAAAACTTTCCAGAGACAAGAATTCACTTCCAGAACAAATTGTGTGTGTGTTTTTGAGATTCTAGAGAGAGAAATCAAGATTTAATCTTTGGAAGTGTTCCTTTGTATTCTGAAATCATTTCCAGGTAAGAGTTTGAGTTTATTATGTGTTTTACTATCTTCTGAAACTTAATTGGGTTAAGGAATGTAAATTTTACCCAGAAACTTGTCAAATTCGTAAGCTGCCGCTGCTTTGTTCGTCATTGCGACACAAGGGTAGTGTCGTAGCTTGTGTCGCGGTGATGGTGTCGCTAATTAAACTGTTGCTTTAGCGACACAAGGATTTGTGTCGCTAGTTTCTACTGCTAGTTAGTACTGTTGCTATAGCGACACTAAGAGCTAGTGTCGCAGGTTGTGTCGCAATAGTGTATTGAGCGACACTAATTTAGTGTCGCCAGGAGGTATAGCGACACCAGGGGGTAGTGTCGCAGGATTAATTGATATTTTAAATAATATTAATTATTATCAGAGTTAATTGAATACGGTCGCCTTGACAGGTATTTCGGGTAGCAATTCATAAATATCTGATCGTCGTCCCCGAGGTAAGTAGTAGGAAGGTAAAGAATTTAATTGGCTGATCTTGTTAATAATGATTGTATTACAAAGTTGCATTGAGCAATCGAGTATATCAATGAGTTGAGAGGCCAATTGCTGAGTGAACAATTGTGCCCATGAGAATGAGTTGAGTGCCAATTGCTGAGTGAACAATTGTGCCTATAAGATTGAGTTAAGAGGTCAATTGCTGAGTGATCAATTGTGCCTATGAAATTAAGCTGAATGGCCAATTGCTGAGTGATCAATTGTACCCATGTATATGTGAGTTAAGTGGCCAATTGCTGAGTGATCAATTGCGCCTAGCTGTATGAGCTGAGAGGCCAATTGCTGTGTGATCAATTGTGTCGATTGAGTATAATTTGAATGTAGTAAATGTATGATTGAATGTATTTTCCTTTACTTACTAAGCGATATGCTTATGTATTGTTGGATGTTGTGTTGATAGGTACGCCTAAATGGATGAGGGGTGGGGATCCGGGCAAGCAACCCGAGAGCTACTAGTGATGGACTTACTATGGCAAGATAGTAAGAGGACGGACTCATAGATCATGCTCTATATAACATGTGATGTTTTGTAAAAATGATATATATTTCGTGCTGAACCATGATGTTATTACTTTATATTAATATATAAAGTGTTTTTGAGAATTTAAATGGAGTATAAAAAAAAAAATCTGGGACGTTTCAAATGCATGGGCAAATAGAATCATTTTTATAGCCATCTTTCAATAGATACTCACTCAGACGATTGTACCACATACGTCCAGATTGTTTTAGCCCATATAATGATTTATTTAATTTGATTGAATAATGTTCTTAAAGAATTTTCTTTACGTGATTTAGGCAGATTAAACCCTTCAGGGAGTTTCATGTAAATTTCAGTATCAAGTGAGCCATACAAATAGGCTGTCCTAACATCCATTAGACGCAAATCAATCCCTTCTTTTACTACTAGACTAATAAGATATCGAAATGTCGTTGCATCCATCACTGAAGAATATGTCTCCTCATAATCAATTCCGGGTCTTTGTGAGAAACCTTGTGCTACCAATCGAGCTTTATATCTTACAATTTCATTTTTCTCATTTCTCTTTCGCACAAAACCCACTTATACCCAACAGGTTTTACACCTTCAGGTGTACGAACTACCGGTCTGAAAACCTCTCGTTTCTCGAGAGAATTCAATTCTGCCTCAATTGCGCCTTTCCATTTTTGCCAATCATTTCTTTGAATGCATTCCTTGATAGATCTTGGTTCTTGATCCTCATCACTTTCCATTACTTCTAGCGCTACATTATATGCAAATGCATCATCGACGTCGATTTCATTTCGATTCCACATTTTTCTAGACATGATATAATTTATTGAGATCTCTTCATTTTCAGGTACCTGAGGTTCTTCTTGAACCATCATGTCTAATGTTTCCTCAAGAGATATTTCTGGCGTATCTCTTTCCTCAATTCGACCATCTTGATTAATTGCTCCTTTTTGCTTTCGAGGAATTTTATCTTTGGAACCGATTGGTCTACCACGCTTCATACGTGTATTAGACTCGTTACCAATGTGATTTTTTCCATCTGGGACATCAATTCTAATCGGAGCATTAGCAGCTGGTACATGTGACTTAGTTACCTTTTGTGGGTCAGTGAATGCGTCTGGTAACTAATTTGCTAATCCTTGTAAGTAAATTATTCTTTGAACTTCTAAATCACATTGTTTAGTTCGAGGATCAAGATGAGATAATGATAACTCTTTCCAACTTATTTCACTTTCCAGTTGTTTAGTTTTTCCCCCTAATGTTGGAAATAATGACTCATCAAAATGGCAATCAACAAATCTAGCCGTAAATAAATCTCCCGTTGAGGGTTCTAAATACTTGATAATAGATGCTGATTCATATCCAACATATATCCCTAACCTCCTTTGAGACCCATCTTTGTGCGTTGTGATAGAGCTATTGGAACATATACTGCACAATCAAAAATTCTTAAATGGGAAATATTTGGTTCCTGACCAAAAACCAAGCATAATGGGGAGGAAGTATGATAACATGTTGGCCTGATGCGGATTAGTGTTGCTGCATGTAGAATAGCATGGCCCCAAGCATAAATGGTAATTTTGCTTTCATTATCATCGGTCTTGCAATCAGTTGAAGTCGCTTGATAAGCGATTTAGCAAGCCCATTTTGTGTATGAACATGAGCTACCGAATGTTCAACACTTATCCCAATTGACATACAATAATCATTAAATGTTTGGGACGTAAATTCACCAGCGTTGTCTAGACGAATTGTCTTAATAAGATAATCTGGAAAATGTGCTCTCAATCTTATTAATTGGGCAAGTAATCGCGCAAACGCCAGATTGCGACTAGACAATAAACACACATGTGACCATCTAATAGATGCATCAATTAAAACCATAAAATACCTAAATGGTCCACATGGAGGATGTATAGGCCCACATATATCTCCCTGTATCCTTTCTAGAAAATTAAGGGATTCATTCCCTACTTTAGCTGGTTATGGGCGAGTAATCAATTTTCCTTTTGAGCAAGCAACACATGTAATACTTTTAGATTCAGGAACTTTTTGGTTCTTCAAATTATGCCCACATGATTGTTCAATGATTTTTCGCATCATCGTTGACCCGGGATGGCCCAGCCAGTCATGCCATAACACAAAATTATCTCGGTCCATAAACCTATGATTTATGACCACATTTGATTCAATTGCACTAATAATATTATAGTAGAAACCGGAGGAAAATGCGGGTAATTTCTCAAATACATGTTTTTTACCCGAAATCATATTTGTAATGTGAAGATATTCATCATGTCCTTCACTTGTAGTCTCAATATGATATTTGTTTTTACGAATATCTTTAAAGCTTATTAAGTTTCTTTGAGACTTGGGGGAAAATAGTGCATTATCAATTTTAAATTGAGTTCCTCCCGGTAATACTATATGTGCTCTTTCGGAGCCTTCAATCAATTTTGCACTACCAGATATCGTGTTAACATTTGCCTCTTGTATCATTAAACTAGAAAAATATTTTCTTTTCTTGAGAATTGTATGTGTAGTTGCACTATCCACTAGACACATATCTTCATCCTCATTAGCCAATGCAACAATACGATTCATATTCTTCAAAAGAAAACACATATATCACAAATTAAAATATCATAATAAGTTTATCATAAATAGTATTTCAAAATTTTAATCAAAATAACTAATAATAAAGATATGTCATTCAAGACAAAGTTCAAAAGCAATAACTAATAAAGATATAATAATTGGCAAAGCCTAATAATCAGTCATTCGTAAGGAAGTCACCAGCCTCCAAATGAGTTGTTTCAATATGATCTTGGATATCACGTGGGTTATTAATTTTACCATCCTCATAAGTATAATTCACTTCTACCCCTTTTCCTTTGTCCTTTATGGACCGTTGGTAAAGTTCAACTAGATGCTTAGAGGTATAACAAGTACGCATCCAATGATCTTCACTTCCACAATGATGACATCCATTTGAGACAACACCTCTACCTTTTCCACCTCTTTCATACTTGTTATTCCCCCTTTGGTTAGAAGTGTTCTTAAACTGAATACCATGGTAATTTCCTCTACCATTGCCACGGCCACGACCACGACCACGTCCACGCTCACGGTCACTACCACGACCGCGAGTACTACCTTGATCATTATATGTTGCCACATTCGCTTCTGGGAATGGGGCAGTACCAGTGGCACGAGTCTCATGGTTTTTTATGAGGAGCTTATTATTTTGCTCGACCACAAGCAAACACGAAATCAAATCACAGTATTTCTTAAAACCCCTTTCACGATATTGTTGTTGCAATACTAAGTTTGATGCGTGAAAGGTAGAGAATTTTTTTTCTAACATTTCAACATCGGTAATTTTTTCTCCACATAAAATCAACTGAGAAGTGATTCGAAACATAGCCGAGTTATACTCACTCACTGACTTGAAGTCTTGCAACCTCAAATGAGTTCACTCATAACGAGCTCTTAGTAATATTACAGTTCTTTGATGGTCGTACCTGTCTTTCAAATTAGTCCAAAGAGCAAGTGGATCTTTCACAATGAGGTATTCAGTTTTCAATGCCTCATGTAGGTGATGTCGTAAAAAGATCAGTGCCTTGGTTTTTTCTTGAGTAGTGGTTTGGTTCCTACTTTGATCGTATTGCCCAAACCATTAGCATCCAAGTGTATTTCAGCATCCAGTATCCAAGACAAATAGTTTTTGCCCGTAATGTCTAAAGCTAAAAACTCAAGCTTTGCAAAATTCGACATGATAAATTATATTTTAAAAGATATAAAAGTTAACAGATTAATCACAAATTCATATAAACTCATATTAACGCAATTGAGACAACGTACAAAATCAATTATATTTGGAACAATAGTTCCTGTAGGAATTGAAATGTTTGGCACATGTATTTTCCATCATAATATGTTACTAACATGATGAATTGAAATTTAATCTTGTTTACTTCTTAGTGCCCCAAATCATTCACTTCAAGTATTAATAAACCAGTAACAACATAAACTTATAGAATCATCTCGTATAAAAAAAATTAATATCTAATAGTTAGTAATATAATCATTCTTTATATTTAATTATCCCTAAAACTACTCAAATTCAAAGTGGTGTAACAATTAACAGGAACAATAAATCTAACTGCCAAACATAAATTTAATTTTAATACTATCATTAAAGTAATTCTTACTGTAAAGGATGACATTGTATTTATATTATTATTATTATATTATAACATAAAAATGATACACAGGTAAATAGCAGATAAATAATTTATTATATAATCACATAGACAAACTATTACAGTATAATATCCAAACATAAGGAACCTAAAAGTTAATAAATGAGCTATCACACGTTGAGTTAATATACATCTAATAACAAAAAAATAAATAAATTATATTCATATAAGTACGTCTAAATTTATAATTTATCGAGACGATGCGTTGAACTTTGGAAAGAAGTCAAATTTTATCTAAATGTCCTACTGCACAGCCATATATATTGTTTTCAAGCTCTCAATTAATAACAATATTCGAACGTAATCCACAAATCAAGGAATAAATCAATGATATACTCTATTAATAACATTCAATTAGGCTTTAATATTAATACTATATAATAATCAAATAAATCATAAGCAATTAAAAAATATTTGGATCTACAGCTACATATGTGTGTGTATGTTCCATGTTAATTTAATGTTTATAAAAAGTTGACACGTATGGGATACTAATGTGATTCGTGGCGCATATATATCATACATCATATTCATATTAACTAAATAAACAATAAAACATATATAGGTTTAAGATAATAATGATTTTATCAATATCATATAAGTTTAATATCAAAACTTATTGATCACTTAATACAATTGAATTAATCCGTTAGATATCAAAGATCACAAAACTATATTACCAACAAATCACTTGGTTTAAAAAGTTTTTAATCATAAATATGATGAAGGAATCAAATAAAAATAATTAAACAATTCACCGTTAAATATATGATCCACGTGTGATGTCAGATTCGGTTGTTTTCTTAGAATACTTATTAAGATATATACATGCAGATCATAACTCATATATCACATGTTATTCAAAACAAATTATAAAGGAAGGCATATTGAGCGAATGGAAAAAATTAGTGTTGTACCTCAAAAAAATTTGCCGAAGCTATAAACTCTAATCTCAAAAGGAGAGACTCTTGATGATAACGTGTTATAAAGTAAAGAATAATAGAGAGAAAGGATACCCCCATCTTATTGAATAATAAAGCATATATATAATATATATGTAGAGTATTCTCCAAGAAACAATAATATCCTAATATAACATATCTCATCTATGTAATAGTTGATATCGACATCCACACCATATATAGATTTATAACAGAAATTACGTTATTTGTACAAAATTCATTTATTTTATCTTTTTAAAAATTAATTATCTTATAAATATCAAATCGAAACATATAAAAACTACACCATAAAATTCAGCGTTTTCTTCTCTTCAATTAGACATCTCACAAGGTATACTTTCGACGAGTTTTTTTTTTTAAGTATACCTTGTGATGTCTAATCGAAGAGAAGAAAATGCTGAATTTTATGGTGTAATTTTCATAATTTGTTAATTTACCGTTTGTGAAATAATTAAATTTTTAAGATCTTTGAGGTAAATGAGTTTTTGTACACGTGAAACATTCTTATTGATACTCTCATTCTTTTAAAAAAAATATTGTACTTTAATGAACTTTTCTCAACGTATTATATAATTACGTTTGTTTGGTATTGCTTATTTGTAAGTAGTTTTCTGCTTATAAAACAACTAATTTCTTACTTATTTTTAAGTGTTTTTTTAAGAAATAAATAAATAATCAGACTTTTGAAAAGTGTTTGTTTCTGCTTATCTACTATAATAATAAGCAATAATTATATAAACACTAAGCAATCTCAAACAACTCATAGTATTTCATAACTAAGCTACGAGTATTGTACTAGTTTTACGATGATTAAAATTAATAAATTCAGTAATAGTCTTAAATGACTATAGTCCTACATTATGCATCTCTTAATAAATAGTGAAATTTACAACATTATTTTTATCAATACACTAAAATTGTATATTGTTAATGCGTAGAGTACAATTTATATATATATATATATATATATATATATATATATATATATATATATATATATATATATATATTTATCAAAAATTATGATGTAAACAGCACGACCATTTCATAAAGCATAATTTAGATAAATGAAACTTGATTAAAAAAGGTTATGTTTAATGTAATATGAGATAGGTTGAATACTTTGAAATATTGAATAATTTCCACATGTATTATCCAAAAGTTTCTCTATACAACAAAAATATTAAGAAAACATCATTAGTTTTACCCTGGAAATACATCTTCCAAGTTACTATTCCGGTGTTAATTGTAACATAAGGTTTCAATTTCGATCATAAATATAATTCTGGTACCATAAGATACATGAGAACCGTGAGAACTTCTTTTGAATCTTAATTTTTTTTTAAACAATTTATCCTTCACACTCTTGTTCTCATCCAGCGACATCAACTGAAACAAAACCTAAATTTGTGTTGGGAAAAACAATAACTAAACCTACATTATAAATCTGAGGAGTCAAAATCTAACTTAGTTGTATTCAGGAAACTTAGTGAAATTCCTGAGTCTGTATTTCTGAGTCTGTGCTACACAGACTGAAGAATGGTTTCTGAGTCTGTGCTGCACAGACTGAAGAATCTCACAGACTGAAAGCAATGCTCTTCCTGAAGACTTATGAATTCATCATCTGAAGAATAAAGATTGAATACAAAAGGCTTCACAGACTGAAGTTCACAGACTGAAGATCACAAACTGATGAGCATAGACTGAAGAGCACATATTGAAGAATGAAAGTACAAATGTACAGAAGATTCTTTCCTTAGGCTAGATACAACTGATAAGATGTTTGAGAAAGGTCAAACATCGAACAAAGGTTTTCTTCTCAGCAAAGAAACCTTTTACCTTTTGCTTTTTCTGTTTCCAAGAAAAGCAAAAAGAGAGGCGTGCAAAGTTGCCCAAGATGCATCTGTTATCCCTTGGACAATTATGTAAGCTGGATAATATAGAGTTACATCCAACTCTATAAATAGCAGTTCAAAAAGCAATGCTATGCATCCAAGAATCCAAGCACTCAAAGCAAAA
Organism: Gnaphalium uliginosum; assembly: GCA_963930675.1. NCBI lineage: Eukaryota > Viridiplantae > Streptophyta > Magnoliopsida > Asterales > Asteraceae > Gnaphalium > Gnaphalium uliginosum. The sequence continues at coordinate 33,583,451 of OZ005683.1, forward strand.
TAGTATACAAGACCTTTAAGCTTAGGCTCAAAGCATTACCACACTAACTGTTAAAGTTTGTAGTGATAATTGTATCTTAATATACTAACACTTGGATCGTATTCAAACCATCTGTGTGGGTTTGAATACTTTGTCATCTGTGTGAGACAAACACTTTATTGTGAATAATACTTTGATTCATAATAAACTCTGTGTCAAAATTAATCTTGTTTTCCGCCTAGATTAATTTAAACTTGTTTGATATAAACTTGGATATAAACTAACACGTTAAGATAACTGTTATTTAATCTGTATCTAAGTTTTGGGAACCTTGTGACCCAACAACTGGTATCAGAGCAAATAAAGATTTAATCTTTAACGATCAAAGGAACCCAGTTTATCAAACAATCATCTAAATCCATTTTTCTCTACATTTTCTTCCTTGAAAAATGACTTCTTCTATTGCTATGGCTGGGAAGGGAATTCCAATCTTCAATGGTGTAAATTTTACCCACTGAAAATTGAAAGCTGAATGGTTTCTTGCTAGCATTCATGATGAAATGCTTAGAGTCATTCAGGAAGGACTCATTATTCCTAGCAGAATAGTTCTTGCAACTTTAGATGCAAATGGTATTATTTTGACACCTGAAAAATTTGTTGAGGTTGCCAAAAGTACCTGGACTGATCTAGACAGGCAACTATATGCACTAGATTTTAAGGCCAAATCCATTCTGGGCAATGCAGTTACTGAGCCTATCTTTGCTAAGATATCTGGCTGCAAAACTGCTAAAGCTATATGGGATATGCTAACTGACCAATATGATGTTGTAAGTTTAGTACAATTCCAAAAGAAGAAGAATCTCATAAGAAATTATGAGAACTTCTCTGCTGGCCAAAATGAGTCATTAACTGATATTCATACCAGATTTCAGATCTTAATCAATGATCTTGAAAGGTATAATATCATCAAGGGACAGTTTGAAATCTGTGCAAAATTTGTTGATGTCATTCCAAACACTTTTTCTGAAGTTATCACTTCATTAATTGTAAGTGAAAAATTGGAGACATATGATCTCTCTGACTTGTTTGGACTTCTACTAAATTTTGAAGAAACCAAAGCCAGAAAGGATCTAAATGCCAAAAGGATTGCAAAAGATCCATCTGCTGCCCTTGTTGCAACAACAAGGAAAAATAGAGAACTTTTCTCTAGAGCAGATTACCATCTTACTCTTACAGACTCAGAATCAGATGATGAAACTGAGTCTCTAGAAGCTGAAATGGCATTGCTAGCCCAAAGGTTAGAAAAAGCAAGATTCAAGGGTTCAAAAGGAAGACCAACTTTTGATCCTAAGAAAACTACTTGTTATAAATGAGGGCAAGTTGGTCATATTTCTTTTGACTGCAGAGTGAAGATTGCAGAATCTTCAAGTTCTGATAAGTGGGAAGAAAAGGCCAAGAAGTACAAGAGAAAGTACTTCAACTCCAAGAAAATTGGAGAGAAACAACAACCAAAGAAACTAGAGAAAGCTTTCGTTGTTGAACAATGGATAGATGAAGAATCTTCATCATCTGAGGATGATGAAGATATGTGCTTAATGGCTATCACAGAGAGCCAGTTTGACAAAGATGTCAAATTTGCAGAAAAGACATGTGTTCATCCAGACTGGGACAGAGGATCTGCTTACAATGTAAATCATTTTAAACTTTACTATAGTGATGCAGAAAAACAGAAAATGTTTGAACACATCTATGTAGATTTTTTGAAAAGACTGGAGGAAATACAAGATTTAAAAATCAAACTCAGTCAAGTTCAAAAAGATCTACAATCAAAAGTGAATGAAATAAACCAAAATAAACAGTACAAACTTGAGATTGATGCTCAATATGACCTTCTCAAAAAGATCAAGCTGGAAAAAGAAGCTTATAAAAACAAAGCTGATCATTATGAAAGGATCTGTAAATCTTGGTGTATTTCATCACTTAAAAATGTGGACTGTTTATCCAAACAGATTCCAGCTCAGATACAAGCGGTCATAGGTGATGAGTTTGATCTTAAAAGTCACATAAATTCAGAAATAAACTCAAAACCTACTATATTTGTACATGAGATTTTACCTCATACTTTTAGTCATACTGTGGGAGACAAAGTTATATTGACAAATGCCTTTGTTAGACCAAAAATAGTTGCTAAAGAACTAGTATATGAGACAGAGCCAGACTCTGAAGACACAGACTCAAAAATCTCAGTCTGTGAAACTTCTCAATCTGAACAGCCTGAACTTATAATCACTAATGAATCTTTAGAAACTATAGAACTTGAAAAGAAAAGATTTATAAAAGGCAAAGTTAGTATTCTCACAATACCATCTTTAAAAAGACAAAAAGAGGTAAAAGGAATCAAGAATAAACAGAAAGGTTACAATGTGTTTGAACCTTCCACATCTCAGTCTGTAACTGGTCCAGACAATAATATGCCAAATGACAAATCTAAAGGCATAAAACCAGTAACAAAGGAGTTAAAAAGATCTCAGTCTGTGAGATCTAACTGTCAGTCTGGAAAAATCAATTCTCAGTCTGGCAAACTTAACTCCAAATCTGTTTGTGTTAACACTCAGTCTGACTCTCAAAAGTCAAATCTTAACAACCAGACCGAGACCATTAAGCTGCTTAGTGAAAACTTAATGAAGTTAACCACAGATTTTAAAACATTTGTTGAGTCAAAACAGGAGTTTAATAGAGGATCTAGTGCAAATAATAACCCAAAATCCAAAAGGACCATTATGTTGGACAGAAAATGTTACAACTGTGGAAATCTGGGACATGAAGGTATTAAATGCACAAAGTCCATTCTTAAACAGCCAAAGGCTGCTTTGATCAAACAAATGTCATCTACAAACAACAAAATCAAAAATAGAGAGGTTAAAAGTCAACTTCAAAGACTTAGCACCAAAACTGCTAAAGAATTGACTCCAACCAACTCTAAAGAACCCATCAAAAGATGGGTTCCCAAAAGTAACTAATCGATTTTGTTTGTCTTGTGCAGGGTAACAGCAAATGGTACCTAGACAGTGGATGCTCAAGACACATGACAGGTTCCTTGAAGAATTTGTCAGAGTTTGTAGAAGAAGAAGGACCTTGTTGGGTCACAAGGTTCCCAAAACTTAGATACAGATTAAATAACAGTTATCTTAACGTGTTAGATTATATCCAAGTTTTATATCAAACAAGTTTAAATTAATCTAGGCGGAAAACAAGATTAATTTTGACACAGAGTTTATTATGAATCAAAGTATTATTCACAATAAAGTGTTTGTCTCACACAGATGACAAAGTATTCAAACCCACACAGATGGTTTGAATACGATCTAAGTACTAGTATATTAAGATACAATTATCACTACAAACTTTAACAGTTAGTGTGGTAATGCTTTGAGCCTAAGCTTAAAGGTCTTGTATACTATTTTTCTTTGAGAGCTTGAATTACTTGGATACTTGGATATTTTGAATAGTGCTTTTGAGCTGCTATTTATAGAGTTGAGTATCAACTTCTATTATCCAGCTCAGTCAGTTGTCCAAGGGATAACACATTCATCTTGGGCAACTTTGCACTCTGCCCTTTTTGCTTTTCTTGGAAATAGAAAAAGCAAAAGGTAAAAGGTTTCTTTGCTGAAAAAGTAAACCTTTATCCAATGTTTGACTTTACTCAAACATCTCTTCAGTTGTACCATAGCCTTGGAAAGAAGAACTTCTTTTGTACGATTGTACTTTCATTCTTCAATCTGTGCTCTTCAGTCTGTGCTCTCAGTCTGTGATCTTCAATCTGTGATCATCAGTCTGTGATCTTCAGTCTGTGAAGTCTTTTGTCTTCAATCTTCATTTTTCAGATGATGAATCCATAAGTCTTCAAGTAGAGCACGGCTTTCAGTATGTGAGAATTCTTCAGTCTGTGAAGCACAGACTCAGAAACTTCTTCAGTCTGTGAAGCACAGACTCAGAAACACAGACTCAGGAATTCACTAAGTTTTTCCTGTGGGAGACAAAGTTATATTGACAAATGCTTTTGTTAAACCAAAAATAGTTGCTAAAGAACTAGTATATGAGACAGAGTTAGACTCTGAAGACACAGACTCAGAAATCTCAGTCTGTGAAACTTCTCAATCTGAACAGCCTGAACTTATAATCACTAATGAATCTTTAGAAACTATAGAACTTGAAAAGAAAAGATTTATAAAAAGCAAAGTTAATATTCCCACAGTACCATCTTTAAAAAGACAAAAAGAGGTAAAAGGAATCAAGAATAAACAGAAAGGTTACAATGTGTTTGAACCTTCCACATCTCAGTCTGTATCTGGTCCAGACAATAATATGCCAAATGACAAATCTAAAGGCATAAAACCAGTAACAAAGGAGTTAAAAAGATCTCAGTCTGTGAGATCTAACTGTCAGTCTCGAAAAATCAATTTTCAGTCTGGCAAACTTAACTCCAAATCTGTTTGTGTTAACACTCTGTCTGACTCTCAAAAGTCAAATCTTAACAACCAGACCGAGACCATTAAGCTGCTTAGTGAAAACTTAATGAAGTTAACCACAGATTTTAAAACATTTGTTGAGTCAAAACAAGAGTTTAACAGAGGATCTAGTGCAAATAATAACCCAAAATCCAAAAGGACCATTATGTTGAACAGAAAATGTTACAACTGTGGAAATCTGGGACATGAAGGTATTAAATGCACAAAGTCCATTCTTAAACAGCCAAAGGCTGCTTTGATCAAACAAATGTCATTTACAAACAACAAAATCAAAAATAGAGAGGTTAAAAGTCAACTTCACAGACTTAGCACCAAAACTGCTAAAGAATTGACTCCAACCAACTCTAAAGAACCCATCAAAAGATGGGTTCCCAAAAGTAACTAATTGATTTTGTTTGTCTTGTGCAGGGTAACAGCAAATGGTACCTAGACAGTGGATGCTCAATACACATGACAGGTTCCTTGAAGAATCTGTCAGAGTTTGTAGAAGAAGAAGGACCTTCTGTCAAATATGGTGACAATTCTGTTGCCAAGATAAAAGGTTATGGTGTGGTGAAGGCTGGCAACATCAGAATAACAAAGGTGGCCTATGTTGAGGGATTAAAGCATAACCTACTTAGTGCAAGCCAGATCTGTGATGATGATGGTGAAATCAGAATCAGAAAGAAGGCTGCTGTTATCTATAATTCCAAAGGCAAACCTATATTAGTTGCCAAAAGAGAAAGAGATATCTATCTCTTGGATCTTTCTTCTGCAGAAAACAATGTAGAGACTTGTCTCTATACTCAGTCTGTGCCAGAACTAAGCTGGCTATGGCATAGGAGGTTATCCCACCTGAACTTCAAAAATATTAACCTCCTGCCAAAGAAGAAATTGGTTAGAGGTCTGCCTGATGTTACATTTGCAAAAGACAAACTTTGTCCTGCATGTACACTGGGGAAACAGACCAAGAACCATTTTCCATCCAAATTGTTAGCTACAATTGACCAACCACTGCATATGCTCCATATGGATCTGTTTGGACTCATGAGCATTAGCAGTTTAGGTGGAAAGAAGTATACACTTGTGGTTGTGGATGAATACACAAGGTATACTTGGGTCATCTTTCTTAAGGCTAAAAGTGATGCTCCTGAAGAGATTATTAATCTAATCAAAAGGGAAGAATTGCAGAAAGATGCATCTGTCAAGCAACTCAGGAGTGATCATGGTACAGAATTTAACAATTCTACTCTCATTGAATTCTGTACTGATAAAGGCATTATTCAAAACTTTACCTCTGTCAGAACTCCTCAACAAAATGGTGTTGCTGAGAGAAGAAATGGTACACTCATAGAAGCTGCAAGAACCATGTTATGCCATGGTTAAATGAAGATTTATTTTTGGGCAGAAGCAGTTAACACTGCCTGTTATACCCAAAATAGATCTATTTTGGTCAAAAGGCATGGCAAAACTGCATATGAGCTGTATCACAAGAAGGTTCCAACCATCCATTACTTCCAGACCTTTGGAAGTAAATGCTACATTCTCAATCAAAGAGATCAATTAGCAAAGATGGAACCTAAGTCTGATGAAGGAATTTTTGTTGGCTATTCATCTATTTCAAAGGCCTACAGAGTCTACAACAACAGAAGGAACAAAATTGAAGAAACCATCAATGTCACCTTTGATGCTTCCTCTGCTAATGATGAACATGTTTCTCAGTCTGATGTTCATTTATTGGAAGATTTATCTGTTGTGGGATCTGAATCTCAAATCCCTGTTGTTGCTAACCGACAACAGGACTCTGAAAGTGATAATGAAGATGCTCAACCTGCTCATTTAATGACAGTACCTTCATCAACAGAAGATGAATCTGTGTCCAGAGATTCAAATTCTTCTGATACATGTGTTCAGTCTGGTAGTTTTCAGTCTGTGAATTCTACAGACTCAGACTTGCCCTATGTAGAAGATGTTGCAGAACTCAATCCTGCTATTCTTCTACCAAATCAGAATGATTTACCATCCAATGATGAATCATTGTCTAGGAGTCAAAAAAAACAAGTATCATCCAATTACAGAAATAATTGGAGATTATGTTTCTGGTGTACAAACAAAAGGTCAAGTATCAAGCTCACCTACTGCAAATTTCTGTTACTACACAAACTTCCAGTCAATCATTGAACCAAAGAAAGCTGAAGAAGCCTTGAAAGATGATGATTGGGTTGAAGCAATGCAGGAAGAGTTAACAGAATTTGACAGAAACAATGTTTGGACCCTAGTTCCTGCTCCAAAAGGGAAAACCGTTATTGGAACTAAATGGGTTTACAGAAACAAGATGGACAAGGATGGAGTGATAATAAGGAACAAAGCAAGGCTAGTTGCTCAAGGCTACAAGCAGGAAGAAGGCATTGACTATGATGAAACCTTTGCCCCTGTAGCCAGAATTGAAGCAATACGGTTATTCTTGGCATATGCTGCATTCAAGGACTTCAAAGTTTATCAAATGGATGTCAAGAGTGCATTTCTGAATGGCAACTTACAGGAGGAAGTCTATGTGAAACAACCTCTAGGTTTTGTAAGTTCCACTTTTCCAAATCATGTCTATAAATTGCAGAAAGCACTATATGGACTAAAACAAGCTCCAAGAGCTTGGTATGACACCTTATCATCCTATCTTCTCAGTAATGACTTTACTAGAGGATCAATTGATAAAACTTTGTTCTTCAAAAGGAACAAGGCAGATGTCATACTAGTCCAAATCTATGTTGATGATATTATATTTGGATCTACTGATGAAAAATTGTGTAAATGGTTTTCAAACTTAATGTCAAAACAGTATCAAATGAGTATGATGGGTGAGTTAACATACTTTCTTCGTCTACAAGTACATCAGAAACCTGATGGTATCTTCATCAACCAAGGTAAATATGTTAATGACCTACTTACTAAATATTCTTTAAAGGACTGTTCAATTATGAAAACACCAATGAGCACTACAGATAAGTTGGATAAAGATCAGTCTGGCAAGTCAGTCTGTCAAACCACTTATAGAGGTATGATAGGATCTCTACTATACCTCACTGCAAGTAGACCCGATATCATGTTCTCAACATGTTTGTGTGCTAGATATCAATCTGAACCTAAAGAATCGCATCTAAAAGCTGTAAAAAGGATTTTTAGGTACCTAAAAGGTACTCCTAACCTGGGTCTTTGGTATCCCAAAAACTCTGGTTTTGATCTAATTTGATATACAGATGCAGATTATGCAGGTTGTAAATTAGACAGGAAAAGCACTTCTGGTGGATGTCAACTGCTAGGTGGCAAACTAGTCAGTTGGTCAAGCAAGAAACAGAATTCTGTTGCTACATCCACTGCAGAAGCAGAATATGTGGCTGCTGGTAGTTGCTGTGCTCAATTGCTATGGATGCAACATCAACTAGCAGACTATGATTTGGTGTTTACAAAAACTCCAATCATGTGTGATAACCAAAGTGCCATTGCCATCACTGAGAATCATGTGTTTCACTCCAGGACAAAGCATATTGAGATCAGACATCACTTTATCAGAGATTGTGCTGAGAAAGGTAAAGTGATTCTCAAATATGTGCCAACAAATGACCAACTAGCAGATATCTTTACTAAACTTCTTAATGAAGATAGATTCTTATATCTGCTTGGTCAACTAGGAATGCTCAACCCCTAGTAAATCCTTGAATCTGTATGATTCAATTCTCAGTCTGTGTCTGCTTTTCAATTTGTATAACTGTATTCTCAGCTACATACAATCAAAAAGCACAGACTAAGAGATATATTTGTACATACTTTATAAGAAAATACCAAAAAGATTTTACAACTTATGTTATTTTCTCTCAGTCTGACTAATTATATGTTTCAGTCTGTGTGACTTCTTCCTGATTAAGCTACACAGACTAACCATATTCATTCAGACTAGACCCTCGATTTTTGTGCTTTATTAATTCATAAGGTCAGTACTTTAGTACAGTTAGTATTAATACTGCTAGTTACTTTTAGTACTGGTGGTTAATACTGATAAGCCTTTTTAATACTGCCCTCATGAATTAGTATTTTAGCACTGTTAGTATTAATACTGCTAGTTACTTTTAGTACTGCTGGGTTAATACTGATATGTTTTTTTTTTAATGCTGCTGGTAAAGATTGGTACAATTAACCTGTTAATGTAGCAAGTTACTACTGTTAGTTAATTTTAGTACTGCTTTCGCAAGTTACTACTGTTAGTTAATTTTAGTACTGCTTTCGCAAGTTACTACTGTTAGTTAATTTTAGTACTGCTTTCGCAAGTTACCACTATTAGTTAATTTTAGTACTGCTTTCACAAGTTAGTACTGTTAGCTATATCAATCTGTTACCACTGCTGGCAAAATTTTCTTTTAGTACTGCTTTCACAAGTTAGTACTGTTAGCTATATAAATTTGTTACCACTACCGGCACTATTTTTTTATTTTTTTTATTATTTTATTTCTATTTTATTTTTAATTTTTTTTAATAAAAATAAATAAACAACAATATCTTTGCATTTAATGCTAATACCATATTTATGGTAATAATCATTAAAAGTTTTGGCGCTTGTTGTCTATTTATCTGCTCAATACAAAAAGTGCACGTGCCTCAGCGTTACTGTTGCAGAGAAAGGGATAAACCGTCAAGTGGGTCCCATTTAACGGAAATTTAATTTCTTCAAATACCCATTTTCGTTTTCCCCTTTCTTCTTCACCTGTACTTGCACAACCAAAAATACACAGAGTTTGTAAGCCCTAACCTAAATCGCTCAACCATTTTCGAAATCAATCTCAAAAATTCTTCATTTAAAATGGCTGATCAATGGGCTTACACTGCACCTGCCAACATCGCTGCGGCTAAACCCTTCAAACAGGGTAAACAGGTAAAACTCTGTATAAATATTCAAGTAGCTACCATTTTCATTCCTGACTCTAAAAAGAATAAAGGGTTTGAGGAACTAACTGCTTTTATGTCTGCTCATCCATTAAGGGGAGCATTCTTTAACTCAGTCCCTCAAATATACCCACATTTTTTAATGGAATGGTGGTATACTTGCTCCTCAAATAATACCAATACTGCAATTACTGGAACTATTGATCATGGTAACGGGCAGTTACCATTGATCAGGAGCTAATTAGCATGTCTTAGACTTGCCTTTGGGAAATAATTTTGAACCCATTCCAACCAAAGAAGCAGCAACGGCTTCTCTTACTTTGGTTGGATATACCAAAGAAAAGGGCACCATCTTGATGTCAGGATTCACCCCCAGATGTAAATTTTTAATCTCTGGCATCATTAGAAGTCTAGGAGGAAAATCTGATAGCACAGGGGAGTTAAATGAGTTTGAAACTCAACTGTTGAGCTCATTCATCACATGTTTAAACATCAACTTTGCAGAGTTGTATTTTAAAGAACTTTTAAAACTAGTGAATGAGTCACAGAGAATTTTTAATGTACCTTTTATAAGGTTACTCTCTCTGTGCATCCAATCCAGATTAACTGGGTCTGTGTATATGTCTCTTAATAACAAAACTGCAGATATACCCGTACCTGTGCTCACATATAAAGTGTTCAACCATCCGGTTCCACTTTCTGGAGCACCTATCACTGCTGCTATGCAGCAATGGATTGATCACCCATATGTTGCTTCTGCATCTATGGAGGGTGATAGTTCAGGTGATAGTGAGGGTACTGAGACCCAGACTGTTGAAGATCGTGTGGCTGAAGCAGAGCACACAGACTCCAGGGACACAGACTCAACTCAGTCTGTGCACTTGGAGTCAGACTCAAACATTGTTGAGTCTGTTCCATCTTCAAAAGAAGATGCAGGTAGTAAGTCTTCTTCAACTGAGGAGATGGATATAGATAAACCTTCTTATCCTAGCCCATCCTCACTCACAAAAGAGTCATAAACAAACCAACCCAGATGAGTCACCACTCACTCTGGAGGAATCACCAGACTCAACCCCCAAAAGTATAGCACAAATGGAATCATCATCCATGGAATTGGATGTCAATAGAACACCTTCCATTGCTATAGACCATTCCATTACACCTCTGCTAGAGTCTGTGGTGCCAATGGCTACCCAACTGACCCAACCTGAACCTAGATTAGTCAGCTTCGATACCCACATTACTGCTACTACACTGACCCCTGTAGTATGCATTGAAGAAGATGCTCCAATCCTGAGCACTACCACCCCCCTCTTTACCCCACTCACAATGGTTGAGCCCATAATAACCACTAGTCCTGTACTAGTTCACATTCCAGTGAGTCCTTTCTTACACCCCTCTGCACAGATCGCCAATGCCCCAGTCATGTCACAGACTGAGGTACAGATCTCCTCTTCTTTGCCTGATGAACTACCATCTTATCACCAGATGGTTAGTGAAGGCATACCAACTTCCACATCAGTTGCCAGTGATACTGTTCCATTACACCAGGGACTGTTTGAGGCAACAGGTGCAACACAATCATTTCCCAGTGATATCGTATCCTATCACCGGATTAGATCTGAGGGAACAACTACACCACTCAATGCCTATGATCGCTTTTCCATGCACAGGACACAGAGTGAGGCAAAGAGTGCAACCCCAAAAGATTCCAGTGATCTTGCTCAGTTACAACATGAGTCTAGTGAGGAACACATACCATCACCCAATTCTAACCCATCCAACCAGACTCAGTCTGTGCCTTCTAGTACACTTAATGATGTGCTTTCTGCCATCAACAAGTTGTCTGAATGGGTACAGACTGAGTTCAATAATAATAAGAAAGAGCTAGAGAAGATGAAGCATCTAGTCTCTACTATGGTGGATAAAGTGGATATGCTGGAGGAAAAGGTATCCAATAGGTTAGATGAAATGCAGACCACCCTCTCAAACTTAGTAGATGATGTCAAAAAGGGGGAGAAGATGAAGTATGGGTCTGCAGAAGCTAAAACCTCAAAAGATAAAGATTTAAATAATAAATCCTTAGATTTAGGGGGAGATAGCAGTGAGGGAGATGATGGAGATGATGGACCCGAAGGTGCTAGGGTGAAGTCTCAGACTGAAGCTCAGTTTGTGCCACAGACTGAAAATATGAGTGCACAGACTGAGGGGGAGCAAGAAGGATTGCAGGCAGGTGAACATACTGAGATGGTTGCACAGACTCAGGGGGAGTCATCCATTGTCTTACACATAGACCCAATTGCAACTATCTCAGCCCAAGGTCAGATGGAGTTAAAGAGACCAAGGGAAGAGGAATAAGAAGAAAATGTTCAACCACTGCAGATCAAAAGAGCCAGGAAGACAAAAAGAATGGCCAGGAGGATTCCTGAAAGGGATATCTTTGATTCTCAACCAAAGATGAAGGGGATCAAGACCTGGGATCAGTTTGTGAAGCTGGCTGAAGAACAGGAAACTGATGGTGAAGATGATGATGCCATTAATCCTGATTGCAGTTCTGAGTCTGAGGTATTTAGAAGATCAGATGATGATGAAGATGATGCTACTTTTGGAGGTGTAGATGAAGGTGCCTCAAAAGTCAAGACTGGAGAGTCTAAGTCTGTGCCTTCTGAACCTGCACAGACTGAGACACAGCATCAGACACAGACTCAGAGCTCTGAACAACAAGCAGCAAGCATTGATGCTCTAATCATCAGTGCTGAAGCCATCCAAGCTGAAGCTAATCCTGCTAGATCAACCACAACAACCAGAATACTGCCTCCAGGTAGAAGTGAACTTGAAGATAGAATGCAATGGAGAAGTGCTCACCTGATTAGCACTTATCCTGGGTCAAGCTCTACCATGGAAGAAGTTATGGATAAGGGTAAGGGCAAGGAGATTGCCTTATCCAAGCAGGAAAGGTTAAGCAAGATCAAGAAGATGGTGGATGATCATGCTGCTGGCACAAGAAATCCTGAACTGACAAATCTACAGGATGAACTCTTGCAACAAGAAGCTACTGCTCAAGGTATGTCTTTAACTGAGTACTTAAATGTACTAACTGAAGAAGAGCAGAAGCTGAAGGAAGCAAGATTTGTTGACATGCTCTCCAAAGAATTAGAAGATGAAAGTTGTTCACAGACTCAAACCAGAAGGAGTCAAGTTGAGCAACAAATCAAGGAAGATGAAGAGCTGTCAACAAGGTTACAGAAGATAGAGAGCCTGAAACCAAAGCTACAAGCCACTTTCCAAAAGTCAAAGCTCAAGCAGAAGATTAGAGAATGTCATCTGAACAAGATTGGACAGAAATTGAAGCTGGAGCTGACTTTGACCAAGAGCAAGAAGATGGTATGGGTGAATGAACTGTACACTCTAGGGTTTAAGGAATGGCAATCCATTGCCAATCTTTTGAAGAGTGCAGCTGACAAGGAATTGAAGAAAGAAGTTCTGGATGAGCTATCTTACCTGATTGAGCTAGTTCTCAGTCTGGGGCTCATCTCAGAAGAAGAATACAAGTTGTTTTGCATAGCAAACAACTTTGTAATCAAGAAGAAGTCAGCTGGGTTATCCACAGAGGATGAGCAGAGAAGGGAGCATCCTCTACCCAAAGGTATCATTTTCATTGATAGATCATATGTACAGACTGACAGAATTGAAGGTTTGTGCTATAGAGATATCAATGGGATAGAGTGCTTCCAGGATCAGAATAGGTTATATGGAGAGTCTCTGCTGCACTGCATTGCCCTGCTGAAGGAATGCAAACATTCTCAAGCCAGACCATTCAGAAGAAGACTGATTAGCTGGTTATTCAACAACCTTTTCCAAATCAGGATGATGATTGGACTTGAAGATATCTGCAAGAAGATCATCCTAGAGTATCAAGAATTTGAAGACAAATCTGATAAGGAAATGGAAGAACTGTTGAAGAGGAAAATGGAAAAGATGAAAGAGATCAAGACTCAGAGAAAGAAGTGAAGATTATTAAATTTTTTATTTACAATTTCATGTAATAATTGTAATATTCTTGTAAACTGACTATGACTTTGACTTTATGTATATAAGTTTAAATTCATAAGTTATGCTTTACTTTAGTATTTATTATTTCTCTATTATCTTTTGTAAATAGATTTTGACATCATCAGATAGGGGGAGATTGTTGGGAAAAACAATGATCAAACCTACATTATAAATCTGAGGAGTCAAAATCTAACTTAGTTGTATTCATGAAACTTAGTGAAATTCCTGAGTCTGTATTTCTGAGTCTGTGCTACACAGACTGAAGAATTGTTTCTGAGTCTGTGCTGCACAGACTGAAGAATCTCGCAGACTGAAAGCCATGCTCTTCCTGAAGACTTATGAATTCATCATCTGAAGAATGAAGATTGAATACAGAAGGCTTCACAGACTGAAGATCACAGACTGAAGATCACAGACTGATGAGCACAAACTGAAGAGCACAGATTGAAGAATGAAAGTACAAATGTACAGAAGATATTCTTCTTTCCTTAGGCTAGATACAACTGATAAGATGTTTGAGAAAGGTCAAACATCGAACAAAGGTTTTCTTCTCAGCAAAGAAACCTTTTACCTTTTGCTTTTTCTGTTTCCAAGAAAAGCAAAAAGAGAGGCGTGCAAAGTTGCCCAAGATGCATCTGTTATCCCTTGGACAATTATGTAAGCTGGATATAAAAGAGTTACATCCAACTCTATAAATAGCAGTTCAAAAAGCACTGCTATGCATCCAAGAATCCAAGCACTCAAAGCAAAATAGTATACAAGACCTTTAAGCTTAGGCTCAAAGCATTACCACACTAACTGTTAAAGTTTGTAGTGATAATTGTATCTTAATATACTAACACTTGGATCGTATTCAAACCATCTGTGTGGGTTTGAATACTTTGTCATATGTGTGAGACAAACACTTTATTGTGAATAATACTTTGATTCATAATAAACTCTGTGTCAAAATTAATCTTGTTTTCCGCCTAAATTAATTTAAACTTGTTTGATATAAACTTGGATATAAACTAACACGTTAAGATAACTGTTATTTAATCTGTATCTAAGTTTTGGGAACCTTGTGACCCAACAATTTGCAGCAATATTTCTTTATCCAAGTTGACGAACCACCGTCAACGGAGGTTTACCGTAACGGCGAATCATCGGAGATGGGGAATCGCCGGCGATGACTTGTGGTGTCTTCCAATAGTGACAATTTCATCCAGCGATTCTCTATTAATGCCGCAAATCTTTGATTTGTTAACCACCAACCTCCGGCGAGTTGACCGATAAACCACTACCGTCACCAATTTTATAGATAAGAATCTTTTTTTCTTGTTATTGCATAATCGAGAAGAGCGTAATTGAAATACGTAGTAGTCGATGAACATGTGCAGAACCAGATTAGCACCCATGAATCAGGTGCAAAATCTGATTTGCACCGATGAATCCGGTGCAGAATCTGATTTGCACCCATGGACCAGGTGCAGAATCTGATTTGCACCCATGGACCAGGTGTAGAATCAGATTTGCGCCCATGAACCAGGTACAAAATTCGATTTTGCACCCATGTCTTACACTTTATTTGCTATTTTGCACCTAATTATTGTATTTTTTTGTATCTGATGTGAATTGATGACGATTAAGAACTGAATTTAGTGATGTTATTTGTTTATTTAATTCAATTAATATATTTTGTTTGATTTAAGTGTTATTAGTTTTAAATTAATTTTGAGTTAAAAGATCTGGGTATTTAAAAAATGAGTGGAGAAGGCGTTTAGGGGTGGTTCTCACAGTTCTTACCATTTCTTAGTTTTCACGGAATCCTCACCCTATATATATACATATATATATATATATATATATATATATATATATATATATATATATATATATATATGTATATATATATAATATATAGGAGTCAGTTCCAGGAAGAAAGAAATTTAGGAAAAGAAAAGGGAGAAACAAAATGATTCATTACAATGATTCAGATTTTTATTACCTATAACTTTTAACTCATAGAAACAAAAGAGTAAATCTTATTAATCAAAAATATTGAACCAAAGCAATAAAATGTATATTATAGTAATCAAAACTTGAATCATCATCATCATCATAGTAGTAAAATAATGAATCAAATTGCTTCTCCCTCTTCTCTCCCTAAATTTCCTTCTTTTTTTATCACTACTATATATATATATATATATATATATATATATATATATATATATATATATATATATATATATATATATTTATATTGGACTGATCCGGAGGTAAGTGCTTTTTTAGGGAAGGGCGAAAATGTTATTATTCATCAAGAAGCATATTACCTTCGCCCATACAAGTCTCACAAAAAACGAAATGAAATTTAGTAAATATTAATTAGAATCGATGCTATTAATGTCAAACTTCCTTGATAAATTCTTTATGCAGGTTATAACATCAATTTATGAATATTAGACCTAAAATCGTTAATATTCATCGCAGTGAATGTTAGTTAACAATTATGGTGATGACTATTAAAATTAAAAATATTTTTCGAATAATGTGATGTTTTAACATTTATCATAATAAATTTAGTTAACATTCATCACGGTGAATGTTAACAATTTATTAAATAAATATTAATCAAAACTAATGTTATGTCTTAAAAATGAAATTCATTCGTTAATATATTTTTTATAGCATCGATTTTGATTACTATTTATTGGTAAAAATAATTTGTGTTGACGTTTTGGTTGGTAATTGTAAGATGTTTCATGATGAATAATAATGCTTCCTCAAAAAAAAACATTTCCCTCTTGATCACTACTCTATATATATGTATATATATATATATATATAGGGACCGGATCCAGAGGGAAACACTATTTTCTGGAGAAGAGTGAAGCTACACATTCATCGACGATGAATGTTAACGAATTCCCTTAATTTCATCATATAATATTATAAGTTATAAAAAATAGTTTATTAATGAATATTAGTAGTTATAACATTGATTTTGATTAATATTTATTGGTAAAAATATGGTTTTATATGTTTTGATTATCATTCATCGTTGACGAATGTTAACGAATAATTTTTCAAAGTAAATGATAATATCCATCGGTTAACATTCATTAACGATGAATATTAAAAAATTCTCTTTATATTCATCATATGATATTATAAGTTATAACAAGTAGTTTATATATGAATATTAATAGTTATAACATCAGTTTGATTAATACTTCTTAATAAAAATATATTTTTTTACGTTTGATTATCATTAATTACGAATGAATGGTTAGTTTCCCTCATTTCCTCAAAAAATTACTTTCCTCCTTATCTCTACCCTATATATATATATATATATATATATATATATATATATATACATGTACATGTATATATACATGTATAAAAACTAAACAAGATACAAATAAGTTAGGCTAACAATATCAGTCTGAAAATCTTTCACAACTTTTCTTTCCTTTTGATAGCATATGCAAATATTTCTCTTGAACTTTACTAAATAAACTATCTACCATACAGTTATGTAGAGATAATATACAAATGACTTTAAAAGTACCAAAAACAGAGACAAAACACTATAAGTATATGATTACAATGAGAGTATGACGATGATAATCGTACAGCTCGAAAGTAGGAATATCCAAGAACGATCCGCCGACTTACTATTCTCGTCTGATCTATTTTTACTATATAAAATGAACAAAACTTTATCCAGAAATAATCTGGCAATAGCTAACAAGCCAAAAAATAATGAAACAAGAAATATAACGATCCCTTTATTCTCCATATGTACTTGATTCTCCTTCACTTTTGTCACCTCAGATCTGCATTCATATTCACATGAAATTGTAAGAATCAAACGCAAATATTATAGTTTTTTAAAAGAACCAGACCCAAAAAACATTATTCACATTATAGCACAAAGTAACAAAAAACTTGGAGAATGATATAACAAGCAATTTACCTGAGGAAAGCATTGCTCTTTGTGATATCATCCAGCTGAAGAGACACAAGTGTCTTCCATGATTCTAGATCATCGACCTTTTCAGTCTGCAAAAATAGTCAAACGCAAAATATTAGCTAACTGTCTAAAATACCCTTTAACAATGATAAAAGAAGAGAAATTATAGCCTAGAATCAATAAGACCAATGACAAAGGGGTAGCAAATTTGGCACGGGTAGGGTTGGCGGGTCGAAAGTACCCGAACCCAACCTGATTTGATGAACAGGTTGGCGGGTTGATTTTGGGTCAAACGGGTCAAATTTGATGGGTTGGTTTCTGGTTGGAGGGTTGGTATTAACAAATAAAACACTTTTAAATTAAGCGGGTTGGCAGGCTGTGAATTCCAACACTAACCCGTGTATTTACATGTCGGATTTCGGGTCGTATTGAAATTGTCACCCTGAATGACAATGGACAATACGTACATTTTTTTCGACCATTTCCCAAAAAAAGAAAAATACTTCGTTTATTATAAGACACCAAAAATGTAGATTATTGTTTCATGCTATATATATAAGAAAATGTCACAATTCTAATGGGGCACAAGAACTTACCAAGGCCTCACTGCTCTCACGAAAGCTTCTCATATCTCTTCTGGTTTCCTCCATGATGACATCTTTCTCTCCAATTTCTGAATCGATTTCTTGGAAAATGTATCCATATTTAGAATTCAATTCATCAAGGTATCTCTCCAACAATGATAAATTAATATCCAAAAGCCGAACTTTTTGCATCAAAATCTTAATAACACTGTCACCAGGTAACCTTCCAGCTTGTTGCTGACGCACTTCTGCAAGTGGGTCAGGAACATCGATTGTTGTAACTGCATGGTGACCATCAAATTCATCTGCAGATGATTCGTGTTCCATATTAACAGAATCATGAGCTAAATCTTCCCGTTTTGAATCACTTTCGACTTCTTTAGATGGAAATTTCTTATCTTGCACAGAAACCAAATCCTCTAGCATCATTTCAACAGCATCGACCCCATAAACTTGTACGAAACTTAATGTACAATAAAACCCTGTTCCATAATGACTCAAAAGATTCAACTTTATGTACCTCACCCATTTTGGCTCCTGAAAAACAAATCGTTGTTCGTGTTTAACATTTGCTGCAGTAAAGTTTCCAAGTTTTACCCAAGTATCAGTAGGATATACTAAACTCCCAAGAAGTTCAAACTCTTTAAGATTCGACGAATGGTGTTCAAAATTAGCAATTTTTATAGTGTCTACTAGGGTTTCTTCTGAAAGTTCTACAACCACAAACTTATCCTCAGATGAACACGGGTTTCTAAGATACTTATCCTTGTCTATTGTTAATATGTTAGGTGCACCTTTTGCGTCTTTGTTACTAGCTAAAACCTTTGCACCCTTTGAAGCAGAAGCATAGTTGTAATCTTTACCACCAGGCTCGAGTCTGTGATTTATACTTCCCGCATTACCGTTTGAAATTCGGGTTTTCGTATTAAAAGCTTTGTTCTTGAATTCATCTAGACCTAGAGGTACGGATCTTGATCTTTCAGTTTTAGATGACCCCTTTTGATCAAGGGTGTCCTTTGGTTCTGATTTAGCAACAAATACTGGACTTGGCTCTTTTTGGTCAACTTCGAATTCTTGACCAATTATATCCTCCTTGTTTTCAGTGTGATACATTAAATCAATCTCGATAAGATTTTCAGAGTCTAGTTCTGTGGTGGGACTTTGATTTGCAGATAACGAGCTATAGGGATCTTTATCAGGCTCCTGTTTAAATTCATCCCAATTTCTTATACCTTCCGGAAGATCTTCAGGACCATCTGTAAAACAAGATAAACAGCTTCAATGCTTCATATGAGATGATTTACATGGATAGAAGCATCAAAAAATCGTAAATTTATGCAATACATATAAGCATATAGAAAGCACTGAGAACACGTAACAAAAATCCCATATACTTGATTACATCTTGATATCATGCTAGTCTTAATAGAATATCTAACAGATATATTGTTAATAACCAGGGAACAGACCATCATAGCTAGAGGTGGCAAAATAAGCAGGTTAGGTAACCAGTCAAACCGGGTCGCGTTAAACCGGAACACTTATAGTCCAATCATCAATCCTTCTTTGTAAGAAGTGTGTTATGATCAAAAACAAAAAATAAATTGAAACTGACAATCTGATCTTTCAATCTGATCTTTTGAATATATCCATTTAGCCAGTTGTATGGAGATTTTCAAGACATTCCATCCGTTTCTAAATAGCTAATGTTTTTTATTTGACCCCTCTGGGATAAATATCAGATTGACCCATTCATAAGTAAAGGGTCAAAGGTGCCAGCTTTATCATTACAGAATTCAATTGCTGAACACTAACAACTGATGGAGATTTTAGATACTAGTGATATCAGGAAGCCTAGATCTGACAATGCAACTACATAATTGAACAAAACATCCATATGACATAGATACTTCTCTTTTCTGACTTTCAGTTTCCATATCTACCTTTTTTCACAATGAGGTTCAGAAAATTCCATGTAAAAGAAGGAGTTAATACATTTTATGTAATAATATATTCTTCGTAATGCTCTACCATACTATCCGTACCAACTATGTGCAAACCGTTTGTCAAACCACTATACTCTCTTCTACATATGCCCAAATAAAAAATAAAAAGATAAAATCAAAAAATGGTTTATAAAAATATGACAACAACTGACCTCTATAACCATCACCATGGCCTATCCATAAATTTAGCAGGAACAGAAGCCCCCATATAAAAACTGCAAGAGACACAGAAACCTTAAAAAAGACGTCTTTTCCGAGTGTATGATTTCCCAAAGCTCTTCTGGCAAGAAGAGCTCTACGTGATCTCTGCATAGTACATCAATCTGATTCACTATTAACCACCTAAAATGAACTCAGGAAGATGATTACGAACAAGTAATCCTGAAAGCAAATAAAAACTTCTGTTAATCACATTTGTAACTTTTGTAATGTCTCCTATTATAATTCATTGAATATATAAAACATACTAAAATAAATCGAAGAATTTAAAGAGAATCAACCGATGAGCTATGAATTCATCGAAATCACACCATAAAGGTGCATAAACAAACAAAATACTAAATATAACAAACTTACAAGTATAATTTATGTCTATCTACAATTTGGTTACAAGTAATCCTCAAACAGATCCCAATAACCAATGGATGAAGAATCACATTAGCACAAAATATCAAACACTTTGCTTGCAAGAAACAACTGTCTCAATATAGATGGAGAGCTATCACTATCAACACATTCCTCATTCTTTTAAATTTATAACTTTAAACACTAATTACAAAATACCCATATGAATTTGATCAAAATTTACAATCCCAAATCTTTGCATTTAAATATAACCAAGAAACAGAGTCAATAATTGAAATTGAGTACAGGGATCTCAAAAAGGATATTATAATAACATAAAAAGAAGCGTTAAGCACATGGGCAAGCGACTAACATCTTAAAAGTAATTCAAATACTATAAAAATCAAAACTTGAAGATAGAAACAGGGTATACACAGCACCTGGTATATGTAAATATATTTCCTGAAATTGGGAAATTTGATAAAATCAATAAGAAATTGAAGATGATGATGAAATTCTTGAAATCATCAGCAGATCTTTGAGTCTTGAATTGTTCATTCTTAGTACTTATCAATATCTCAATACAAAAATTCAAACTTTATTGAATTTGTAGTCTTTTAATTCTTCCCCATAAGAATTTTATTTATTTATGATTTCAAGAAATTGGGGTTTTTGATTTGTTTTTCTACTCAATTGTGAATTTGGGTATTATACTAGAATTTAAACAAAGACGGTGGGTTTATTTGTATGTCGAAAAAAAAAAAATGTTGGACTTAATATTATCATGGCCTCCACTTGTAAGAAAACATCATATAAAGAGTAAAAAATAAGTTAAAAAAATATGTATATTTTATATTATATTATTATCAATTAACACAAACAAATTTTATGACAAACAAATTTCAAGAGTTATTTTTAATTATTTATTTATTTACTTAGTGGTTCATTTACATTTATGAAGGTAATTAATATATGTGTTGTTATGAAATATAATTAAGTAAATGGGTAAATGATGTTTGATGAGGTGGATTTTTTTAAATACATATATTTGTTTGTTACCACCCAATATGAAAAGTGGTTTGAAAGAAAGATTAAAAAATTGGTAAAGAGGTGGTGGTGCCAGCAAATAATTCCCAATGAAAACAAAGCATTTGGCAGAAATTGAGTGTTACATGCAAAAAGGGTGGGAGAGATGAAAACTGTCAGGTGATGAGCTGGAAATTTAGAGGATACAAATCCCAATTCCTGATATTCAAATTTTCAAACAGTAAGTTAATAAAGTATTTTTGGTATAATAATACAACTATGTTTATTTTCAAAATATATATATATGTGTGTGTCATGCCCAAATAAAGTAGGTTTTTGACTTAGTATTTAAATGATTTTATTTTTATTATTTGTACTTTAGTTTCTTTTACAAATCAAAGCAATTTACTTCAATAAATTAATATATGTTGCTAATAACTAATTGTAATGTTTAATACTTTGATAAATGGTAATGTTATTTGTTCAAAATTACTATTAGTGATTAGCAAGGCATATTTAGTTATTTGATTAATTAATTGCTAAGTAACTATCTTTTGATTTAGATTATTCTAAAATAGACATTCAATAAGACGATGCAACATAGCTATTTACATAAAATGTAATTTGATATAAACTAGATTTTTTATGCCCACACTTCACGTCGGAATAAGCTATTGTTGACATCAATTTAATATATTTATGCCTACCGGTATTCAAATGTATTCACAACTATTGTAATGTTTAACTTTCATATGTATATATTTAATGTGATTGTGTGTGCAATAAGTTTGATTTTAAAATGTGATTATGACAATTAGAACTTATCTGAGTTTATAAGTCACTTTAACATCATATGTAGCATCTTCAATAATTACGGAGTATTATTAATTTAATAACTATGAAAATAAAATAAAATGTAAAAGGATAAAATAAATCAAAAATAACTTAGGATACGAATAAACGAATATTATTTTGCTCTTAAGAGAAAAGGTTAAAGAATGTATTTTGATTTTACATCGATATGAGATAAATTAATTAAAAAAAAAGTCTTTAAAACTAAAACTCATTGATTGTTTACAAAAATCAAAATAGTTATAATGTCACCATCAAGATTTGAACTTGCATATTCTCATATATATGCATTCAACTTAGTCCCCCACTTGCTAAACGCTTGATCTAAATATCCAATTAGTAAAACTTTACAATGTCTATTATTTAATTATAAATGTAAATCACAATAGGACAAAATACTTACCATTTATTGTGTTTGCTAATTGATATTAAGAAATAATTTATCCATTCTCTTCAAAACACTCGAAGAACACTTAATTTTTTAAAGTGAATACTCTTTGGAAATGCACCTAATTTGAACACATGTTAATTGTGTTTACTCAACTTCAATTTATTCTATTGTGAATTGAACTTTTAATTTTGGTCTGTTGTGTGTATCTGACCTGTCAAGTAATAGCTGACGTGATACATATTTTTGATGACGTATCACATGATGTGATGGCTTATACAATTGTCATGTCATCAAAATTATTGATTACCGAATAAATAAATAACTGGATACACACAATAGATTAAAATTGAAAGTACAATACACACAATAGAACAAATTGAAGTTGAGTACACATAATTAAGATCGTGTCCAAGTTATATGCATTTACAGATATTAATCCTTTTAAAAAAATAATGTTGCATTATTGATAGTTACCCTCCTAACATAGACACCAATTTATAAATTAAGTTTTGTGAAAGTAATGTTTATTTTGATACAAGTTAAAATAACGAGTAATGTTAAATGTACATAAAATATAGGTATAATTTTGTGTCTAATCCATACATTACCTAGCACTGTGTTTTTTCAGTTATGTTCTCTCATTTTTTCTATTTATCAAATCGCTATATTCACCAATCAAATCTGTAGACAGGCTATAAAATTTTAAACATACAATTTCAGACACATCAAATATCTTTCTAAAGTAAAATATGAATCCCTATTTTATTTAATGCAAAAACAATGAGATTTTTGTTGGTTTTTCAATTTTTAAAATAAAATTTAAATTAATAATTAGTCTTGTCCTTTACTTATTCTCTTTGCTTGTTAATTTTCTCCTTGTCATCAATGTAACAACTTTGATAATAACCAAAAATTGCCACCTATGTCGACTCATTGTACTACTTATTATTAAGATCTAAATGCATGACTCATAATAATATTGCTTATTATCTTCAATCTCTAATGTCGACCGACTCCATCAACGAATACAAAACAACAAACTACATCTAACACCTCACTATCAACATGACTAATTAAAATTCCATAAACTTACCTCGTGTAGAAAATTTAGTCTATGCAATAAAATTTCTATAAATGATTGCCATTTAAGTGCTATAATATGTGAAAAATGATACGTGATTCGTAACTTAAAAGTAAATCTAAAGATTTGATTGGTTAGTATAAAATTGGATTAAGTGCATCATAATGAAATTAATTAAGATTTGACATTTATAGTGTACCCAACTACTGGAGTGTATATTGTATGTGATCGGGTAAGGCAAATCGATATATTAATTTTCTCGGAGGTCGATTGATTTGCCTATATTATATTAATTTGATTGATATAGAAAAGGTGGAGTACCTAACATAAGTACATGGTAAATTTATTTAATATTGATTTTTGTTATAGATGTGTTCTGTCACCATTTAAGGTTTCCATAGAACTCATATACAGGGAAACAATTGAATACTTATTGTCAAGTCAAATTAACATCAAACCTCACTAATAATCTGCTAACAAAAGTATAATAATAACAAGAAATCAAAAAGCCTGAGAACAGTTTTTTGTATTTCTCTCATTGATAGAATATCTTGTAAGTTTGCTGCAACTAAGAATTTTAGAAGTAAAAGCCATCTATTTAACATTATATACAGTACTGCAAAGAGTGGCAAATAGAGACGATATAGGCTCAAAAACTATATAAAAGATAAATAAACAAATAAAAAAATAAAAATAAAAATCCTCCAAACAAATTTACGTACTAAACTATCCCTGTAGGATATTCAATAGAGCCAAAACCAACCCATGAAGTTAATGTTGTCAAATTCAGGCTTTTAAGAGGGCATCTTTAGTTTGATTGCATGTCTATGATGATCCAGCAGCAACAATGATTGGCAGATTTCTGGTGATCAATGAACAAAAGTATTGAACGCAATCGAAACTATCTCAGTTTCGCATACCACGATTTGGGCAGACATTTGCAAAATGTGATGGATCACCACAAATAAAGCAGCTTCTGCCAGAAACAGGGTCACCTGTGGCTGATACAAATCTCACATCACTGCCATTTGCTGCACCTGTACCTCCACCACGACCACCCCTCCTGCTGGCTGTTGTAGCTGAACTGCTGCCATTGTTGGAATAGTGGCCGCCACCTCTTGTAGCAGGGACACTATCCTCCCAACAGCTGAAATAAATGCAAACACATTCTCATTAAATCATGAGGAATAACCTTTTGGTACAGGTGGCAATATCGACCCATTGGCACAGGTCAAAGCATAAGGTTGAACGGGTTAAAAATTCGCCCAAGCATCAAATGGGTTGAACATGTCATATATTTAAGCTTTAAGTGGAACACGTCAAAAGGGTTGAATGGGTTTATATTGCACAGACTCCTAAATAGTTGTATTCATTGATATTAATGATTATTGTAATAATAATATGTTTTTCCTGTAATCAAAGCTAATCATTTATAAAATAAGTTAAAAAATGAACAAAATAGTGTTTGCAGGTAAGCCCAGCCCGATACCTGTATTGACACATTACCCAAACCGTCTGAACTGCTCATCTTTGCCACATCTACTTTTTAAATAAAGAAGGTAGAATACTTACACAAAGAACTTGCAACCCTGTGTCTGACAATAGTAGAACTTTCTTCCCCTGTTACTCTCTGTGTTGGCAGTTTTCAAGAGGCATGGTGAACCACAAGTAGGGCAAGGAATTGGTGAATCACCTACATTAATAGAAGAGTGATTAATACCCCATTTATTTTCACCCAACAGTATACATAACGTACTAACGGTAGTCACACCTATTTTTTATCCAACAGAACCTTTTTATCCAAAATGAGAGGGTAAGCTAACAATTAACCAAAAAAGTACAAAATGAAAAGCAAACAGAAAGAGTCACAAAACCATTTGGTTTTAGGGGCATCAGGATTCATTACTTATATGCAAAATCATCCGTCTTTATAATGTGACGTAATCCACTATCCAATTACTAATCTTCCATAAAGCTTAACTATCTATAAATGAGAAACAATAAACGGTGAAATGAGTTGATAATTAATGTTTGAAAGTGTTAAATAGGTAATAAGTGTGGACATACATGATGATCACTAAAATGTGTTTATTATGTATAGAAGGAGGCATAGCTATGCTTTTATTAAAGATGTAAAGATGAAATTGGGTTAACCCACAACCATTTTTATGTTAATAACGTAATTTACTAATAAACAGTGTGTTAATTATAAGTTATAACAAAACATATTACCTCAACAATAATCTAAATTTTTGAATAAAAATGGTATGGGAAGTTGTATGCATTGAAGATAACATTGGGGACTTTCAACAAAACACAGCCCATGCATAAGTTAATGGGTCATAATTGTCACATTTACCTTAATTTGTCTATTTAACATGTTATTAAATTGTCTGTAACTTTAAAGGAAGGTAAACAATTAATGTTACTTACCATTTTCAGAGTTGACTCGCTGAGATCGCTGGGATCGAACACTGCGGTTTTGAGAAGTTAATGAATAACAGTCACTTGAAGAATGTCCCGTCTGGTGACAGAAACTGCAAGTGCCCTGCTGTTGGTTATTCGGAGTAGTGCTCCTAGAAAGTGCAGTGGTTCCTCGTCCCATCGCTGCAAAAAAAATAATAATAATAAGATCCTAGTATGAGAAATATATGTAAAATCAACTGTACGAAAAGTTTATAATATGATAATCATATCTTCAAGTACCCTGCTGCTGATTATTTTGAGAATCATTCCTGGAAGGTGCACTGGCTCCTCGTCCTCTAGCTGAAATAAAATATATATATATATAATCATACTTGAGAAAAATATATCAAACTATACCATGAAGAGAAAAAAAGTGTATAGGAACAAAAAAAATCATGTATAATCGTACTAAGAGAGTTCATGTGATCCAAATGTTAGACAAATAATGTTATTAGGCCATTAAATATTTCAACAACCTTCATCTTACATGATGTAAATAAAAGGTAATATGTGAGCATATGTTCAAATCAATTAACATGAGTAAATGGTATAGGCCTATAAAATGGAGTTTGAAGAATGAAGACAACGGACGTAGATCAGTAAATGTATTGCATTTCAGACTTTTGTAAGAGTATCACTTCTGAAGAATAAGAGCTTTGAACTGGAGTAGAAATGACAAATTTTAGATTGCCAAATCAATTTGCAGATATAGTTTTGATTAATGAAGCACTAATTGCATAGAAAGGCAAGAAACCGAACTCAGATATCTAATTTTATAACCAACTTCTTATTCATGAGGGGATAAAAATCAAATCATAAATTTTTCTGATTCAATGTAACCCACCTTCTAAAAAGTTCGACTTAAGGTAATCAGATTAAGTAACAGGTCAAATTTAACGAAGCGACAAAAAAAATTACATTTTGTGATAACAATTTCAGAGCTTGCTTTTTATTAAGGTTTAATTGCATAAAAAGGTAACCAACTTTCGTCTGATTCATGTTCTGTGTAACAAATAAAGTAGAACAGAAAATCCAATGAAGTTTTTTAAAAAAGTACTTAAAGTAATCACCTAAGAAAGGCGTTATGTCAGTACTATGTCAATGTCATATTAGGAAGAATTGAACACGGTCATAAGTCATTAACACATCAGCTGTCCCATACCTGGTGTGCTTGAAAAGTTGCGATATCCAGGGCCAGACATAAGCTCTCTCATAACATCATCACAGCCACCAACACAACCTAAAGTCAATACACAGCAGTTCATTTAAAAGTTGGTTATAATTAAGACTCTATTAGGATGTATCTCTCAAAATGTAACATCTTCTAGTTAAACTCTATAGTAGATTCAGAATCCAGGTTCTGTTTCTTAATGTGGGAACATGTAGCTGTGTGAAGACCATAGACATTATCCATCCAAATAATGTTTTGGTTTATGAAGTCCACCATAAAATATTATAAATTAGAATTTTCTGATAGTCATGTAAATGAATTTCATAGTTAGTCAAAAGCATTAAATAATACACTCAAACACCCTGTTCAATTTACTTTCCTAGTTTCCTCTCTCAAAGGTTTCAGGTGATGGTTGTACATCAAAGACACTACATAAACCAATATGCTTGTTTAATACTGATTCTGTTATGCAATCTCTAGGAGTAACAAATAGCTTAGCCTTTAGGAATCTTCTTTGACTAGAGTTTACTTTATAATGGTATGTTTATTAACGGTTATTTGCAAGGAACTGATTGGTCATTTCAATGAAAATTGGGTGTAAATACATCATAAAGATGAGACAGAACACATGAAAGCTAGAAATAAGAATAAATAAATGCAAGAATATATAACCTAAATGATTGACATTGAAGTTTGGAGGTATTTCCAGTCGGCGAAATGTAAACTGAATCTTGAAAATGGGTCCTGTAAAACGATCTATCATTATAAATCTAGACATACAGTAATCAAACAAAAATAAAAAAATGTTTCCAACTAAACACGACATTATAACAGCATCAGTTGATCAAGGAAAAGTAGAGAAACCTGGAGTGCAAGTACTGCAAACGGTTGGGGTAACCACCGCTTCTGATATGGATCCAGGAAGCCAGATAACATTTCTGCACTGCAGGAGTATAATAAATTAATGTACACAGAAGATAAAACCAGAATAATTAGGCTATAGAGAAGTGATGAAGAGTATGATAAAGTAGTATATGTCCGTGACATGTACAGTAACTTGATAGGAAGATAAAAGGAATTAGTATCTGGGAATGCATCCAACTTGTAGCCGATGTTTATTGTATGTATCCAACTTAGGTTTGCTATTTTTAATGCATCAAACTTTCAAAAACGTGTGTTTTAATGTATTCTGCTGACGTGTCATCTGTTTAAGATGACATGTGACATCCGTAGAGGTTGACACATCGTCAAAAGTACTACATAATACATTAAAACACACATTTTCTAAAGTTGGATGCATTAAAATTAGCAAACATAAGTTTGATACACACAATAGACATCAGGTACAAGTTGGATGCATTTCCAGACACTAACCTCAAGATAAAAGGTACAGGTTAACATGTGCAAGAAAATAGGATATGCTCTATGTAAAGCAAGAAGAATAATTATATTTTGACACAATGTAAAAATGCATTTCTACATGACATAAAAATTAAATATAAAACCATAAGCTAAGCACTTGCCTGTGGATAAGCAGCGCAACCAACCATGAACTTTCCGTCCTGTAAGGTAGGGAAAATTATAAGCTACATTAACATTGAAAGTTGATATATAGATATACGAAAAGATGCATTTACTAAATGCATGATATAATCTAGGGTTTAGTGCAGGGGAATGCACTTAACTTTAGTCCGTCTCTATAGTGTGTACCCAACTTCGTTTTGGTCTATTGTGTGTGTCAACCTTTCAATTTTGGTCTATTGTCCGACTAACGTAGCATCCGTTTTTGATGATGTGTCAATGACGTGGAAGATGACCGTGTTGCATTATACGGTTGCCACATAACCAAGTTAGTCACTAGATACACACAATAGACCGGAATTGAAAGGTTGATAGATACAATAGACCAAAACGAAGTTGGGTACACACTATAGAGATCGGACTAAAATTAAGTGCATTCCCCTGCACTAAACCCTATAATATATCTATATGTCATTCTATTTATGTAAATTAGGATAGGTCAAACCTTAAAATGATGCAAACATAGCAGCACCATTTAAACTCCGATCATGCACTTAACATGTGAGAAATGATGGAAAAGACGTTCATTTTCATTGACCATACAAGATTTTATAGAAAGATAAAAAAATACCGGTCTCTTCCTTAGAATCATATCTGAGTCATGGCAGACATGACATCTCCGCACAAGTTGTCCATGGTTATGTTGCTCATCTCCACCAGTTCTATTTGTTCTGTCAAAGAAAATTTCCAAGGCTTGGAAAAGTTTTACTTTATTCAACCTGGCCTGCAAAGTATATTGGGTCAAGTCAACTAATTCACATAATAGGTGCACAAATGTATCACATCTGTGCCATAATTTGAAAAGATATAAACTTAGGAAAGACTGTATGCAATATCAAAGAGCTAGTTACTTTCATTTGAAAAGTCTCACCTAAAACTAATTAAGAAGCGTGCATGTATCAGGTATAGAAAACCAATATGGTATCATATTGGTCATGAATGTATAGATAAAATATAAAGATGCAAATTTGATTTCCCTGATGCCCAGAAGAAACTTTGAATCCAAACAAATTTGTTCAAAAGTCAGGACATCAACATACATCTAAGAAGCAAGCCTTCATCTGCTGTAAGCAAGTTGCTAGAACATCATCTTTCCTCTTGTTGCCTACACTAACTGCTTTCATGTCCTCTTCCATCATACTGCGGAGATACGGCTTCCAAAGTTCATACCTGAAAGTGTCAAACAAATTGTGAGCACTTATTCAATAAAGTACAACTCCACATAGTTTCTATGCGTCTATGTTTAATGTGTTGAAAATTATGGCTTCAATGAGCTAAAGAACATAAGAAAAAAAAACATAGCATGAATTATGATAATCCTCCTCTATATGTTTCGTCAAGAAAATATATGTAGCTTTCCAAGGTATGAAGAAAGAAGACTGGATATTAAAACTAAATAGTTTACTTGTATTGTGTAATATAAAATTTATTGAGTTTAGAGATTATTCAGGAATACCTACAGTTCATCTTAAACATTAACTTTTGGTAACATGATCTAAGTTTAACAAGGATAATTGTCAATCTTTCCGAAGAAAAAAAAATGATATATGTTATGAACATCAAAAAATGATAAAAAGAACTTAGTTATGCCTTACTCACCCCATATCGTCATATCCCATAACCAATGCCTCCCCCTGTAATCACGCTCGGAATCATAGCTAAAATTAGTAACTAGTAGA
The DNA here is from genome assembly GCA_963930675.1 of Gnaphalium uliginosum. Taxonomy (NCBI): domain Eukaryota; kingdom Viridiplantae; phylum Streptophyta; class Magnoliopsida; order Asterales; family Asteraceae; genus Gnaphalium; species Gnaphalium uliginosum. The sequence goes on from OZ005683.1 coordinate 33,614,288, forward strand.
AAAAACTAGTGAAAATATCATAGCAGAAGAAAAAAGATAGTAGGGCACATAAGGTTTAGAAAGAAGGAATACAAGATTAGTTGGCTTGAAATGTGACGCCTCTTTGGTAGCATAAAAACGATCAGTCAGCTTTTTGATATGATCATGCATCGTAGCATCTGTACCAATGCCTGCCTATATAAATTACAAAATGAAGAAGTTAAGTCAAGTGGAGTTTCTCTTACAACAATTAGTTTTGTTTAATGCTAAAAAGACGAAAACAGAACCAGGCATTAATGTTCCTCACCTTGTCCATACAATCTAAAAGATCAGATTCACTTAAGAGGGGTGGTGGTCTTGTAATTCCCGAGTCAAGAGTCATTGATGTTGGAGTGAACTGCAATATTTTCAGGCAAAGTTATATATTTATGACTTCCATCCAAAAATTAATGAAATCAATTGACACCCAAAAGAAAATATAACCAAACAAAATTTCAAATTATTCACTATATTTTGGTGTTACTTATGGAGGGATCAGGATCCTCCAGCTGTGGTAACCAATTTCTCTTACTCTGAAATAAGGAACAGAAAAATGGGTACCCCTGGAATAATGTGATTAATAACCCTCTATAATGCAAAAATATTTACATCGTAACCATAGGGAAAAATTAAATGACAACTAAATAGGCTTAGCTCATACTAATGCTTATAGCAATGATTCTTAGAGGGCTGGCACCAGTTCTGACTCTGTTATTTTGAGAAAAGACACAAGACTTTGTCAATAATCATTGCTGAAAGTAGTAAAACAATTTTCATATTTCAGATACTATTACATAAGTTCTGGTGCATAGAAAATATTTCGCAATAGATTATTAGAAGACTCTAGATAGGAAATAGAAAAGGAAACTGAAATCATGCACCGAATAATGGTAATTACAGTAAAAGATATATTTAGACGATAACATCTATGCGCCCATTATATGAGCAATATTAAGGTTACCACGATACAATACCTTTTCGTCATTGGGACAAAAATGCCTGAATGAGTATTATATGTGTATTACATTTAAGATGCTCCAGTATCGAATTTAGCAAACAAAACTATGTTCCCAAATGTCAAGTATTCATTTCTAGAGCAATTAAATATTGGATAGTGATAAGACTAAATATGCATAACAGATCATATCACTTTACTTCAACGAAGGTTGATAACTGATGTACACATTACTTTCCTACACCAATTCAAATTATACAAAATTGTTTTTTAAGCATTTTGGGAAGTACTGTATAAGTTTAGTCAAAGCAGTTTTCTTTATCACGCAAATGGATGGCAACCATGAGCAATGAAAAACCTAAATGTAGAAGCAGATATCATACAACTATAATTATCATAGTTGCATATAAAAAGTTATGCTAATAAGAATAACATGTGGTCGAACACAAACCTGCTGTCCAAATGTGTAGCTTGGGATTAGTGATCCACCCCATGATTCGAATCGATAGACCTCCAAGTAATTTTTCTGTACAATATGTCAACATACCACCATTAACAATTAGACCAAATTACGGAAAAGCTAACCCTGGAGAAATTTCACATGAACATATGAATATAGCATCACATGAAATATTTGGAAAGATAGGTAACGTACACACCAATACATGGTATCATATATTACACATATTTGTACTATAAGACAAACGGGGATAGAAAGGTATCATATATTACAGATATTTGCACTATAAGACAAACTGGGATAGAAAGATTGCATTATGAGGATTAGTTAGTACCGACTATAGACAGAAACAATCTATTGACCTTGTCAGCTTCATTCCTTAATTACATTACTCTGAAGCTTTTATTGCACTCGATAAAATTAGAAATCAACACACTACAGAAAACTAACAAAAATTCCTTTCAAAATGTTACAACCAAAGCTTTCTGAACATCAAGGATATGTCCGGCAGGGAATTCAGTGAGATAGGGCTAAAGTCGTGATAGACAAAATAAGAGACTGAAAGCTTGCTATAGAAGAATTATATCACAATCCAAATATCCAGGAAATGAGTGCACTTCGCTTATAATCTGAAATGTAGAGTTTAAAAGGCAAAGTGGAAACTCACAGCAACTATCGTCCTTCCCAATGCAGAAAACATCTCACCCGCAATGTCTATTTCGACTGTAGTTTCAGCTCCAACAGCAGGTTGAGAAACACATGCCAGATAATGACGAACAACCAGCTCATACAGCTTCTGAAGCATAGTCACATTAACTTCTAATGAGAAACAAACCACCTCTACTAAGATATTGCAATATTATTTCACTATTATAAACTTACGCGATGATCCTCACTCCATCCAGATTCTCCTGGCGAAAACTTTGTTGGGTGAATGGGAGGATGGGCTTTGTCATCATGCCCACCACTACTTGGGTTCCTCCAGAGTCCTGATGAAGGATCCAAGAGCCTTTGGGCATATGGGCCCCACACAGGATGCTCCTGTTGTTCTTGTACAAGTATCTAAAACCATCCAAAACAAAACCATAACCCGAAATAAGCTGAAAAAATAATAAGTATTCAGTTGATATACAAAAAAAAAAAATCCAATAAGCGGCAACACTTGCTTTTTTATGGTCATGTGTCTTTCTTAACCTTCACCGTGCTTATGTATGATATGAAACACTTACTATTAGACAAGTAAAACCGTATTTTGTAAAAGTACAACTTAATCAGAAAACGTTAACTTTGAATGGGGATTGAAAAAAATGAATTATGATATTGATAGCACCACTTCCATACAAAGAATGGACTATGCAGCATTGGTTTATATAAAAGAGAAGGGTACCCACACGCAAGTCAGTCCTTGTTGAAAAGGAATCAGTCTCAGTACGAGGATAACTTATGAAACCAGATTGATAGAGGTCTTCTGCAATCTACAGATAAATTTAAGCAGCCAAATAATAATTGAGAAAGATTTATTTATACGAAAAAAACTAGTAGAGAGCAACTAAAGATTTTTCTTTCAAATAAATTGATCGAATGTTTGAAAACTGTCTTCCTAAGAAGCAAAAGCTAACCTTCATGGTTTGTTCAGAACTCATCCTGAAATAGCGTGATGCTCGTTTTTCTAGCTCAATAGTGTTTAAAGGGTGAGGAGGGTATTTTAGCCTCTCCTGCTGTCTAACTTTTGTGACCTGAACATGAAGAAAATTATTCATGCCACTCTTTCACCCATAATCTTAATATTTCAAGAAACTCGTTATAGATTTGAGGCATAATGCTTCAACACTTACGGTTGCAATGGGTTCTTGGACACACATCTCATAAAGTAATACTGCACAGGTGTAATCAAACAAATGCCCACGCCTGCAACATAGGAATTAAAATGTAAATCACCCAACCACAAGTTTAAAAGAAAACACGATTAGGTGTCAAGTTGTCTTCAGTTTACATCCAATTAAAGTTAGCAGTGCCTTCATCAGTTGTATGTGAACACTGGATCTTCCAAAATTCTTCAGGTTCATGTGCTAGTATCTCCCAATATCGTTCCACAACAAATCCCAAGGTGGGAAACTGAAATGGACAATAACCACAGAGATATAATCATTTAATTTTCTAATAAGATAGTGTCTACTAGGCTTCCTTAAACTTCTTTTATTAAACATCCTTATACCTGACAAGGACCATAGCTTAAGACAAGGTTTCTACCGTCTGTAGAAAAGTTGAAAACAAAGGCGTCTTTCAGAAGCATTGTCTGAAATCTCGTGAAGGAAGCACCTATTCGAAGATCTATTTCCTGCATATGCCATCAAATAGTCCAATAATCTAACAAGTAGATGCCAAACTGAATTCATTTTTCTTATCTCTAACGGGTCAAAATGGTAAAAGTAAAGAGAATAACACTAAAGAAAATGGGACAAATAAGATAAGCAAGTCAAAAGTCACCCATCTTGTATTTTGAATTTATAAAACCTCGTAAATCATTTTATTCAACAACTTAAATTGTTATTCGAATAAATACAACTTTTATAATCATATTTGACCTCTATAACCACTTACAATTAGTTACGAAAAATTTCACAAAAGATGTTTCAGATGAACCCGACCCATTTTCATCTGAACCCATTTTGACCACCCATTACCCAACTTTCCCTACCCACCCATTTTGCCACCTCTACTAACTAGTATGAAAAAAGATAGCAGAGAGTGAAGTTTTTAAGATGGATAGAGAGACAGACAGAGACATAAACCAATTAGGTGGCAATTTCCATGCACAAACATGTTATGAACATATGCAAACTCTTGCTGCAAGTCATGTATCTTAAAGTCCATCAGTGTTGTGCAAGCATTTGTACAGAAAATAATTATCACATTTGTTACAAGTAAAAAAGATTATCCTAATAACAATAAGCCCCATCAGAACATTCGTGGATTCCAACCATTATTTTACGTAGTACTCACTTGCCTAACATCTACAGCATCAGAAAATAATTGATTAGGCCGCACAAGCTGTTGGGCAGCTTGCTGGATTTCCCTGGCCAATAAAAAATAAATTTTGTAAATTATTTGGCATTAATAGAAATATACAACTATGTAGCAACAGATATCTGACCATCATACCTATCAATTAATGAAGAGAAACGAGCCCTCCAAATATTGAGGTGAGAATTTACACTTGAGCAAACTTCCACAACTTCAAATGCAATGTTCTCCCCTTCTCGATCACAATCAAGCCACAGGACAAGCCATTGGCATTTTCTGGCTTCCTCCTCTAAAGTCCTTTTGATGTCTACCTTGTCCTTGATTACATACACCATAACCAAATTTCAGAAGTAGATAAGTGAACTCAAAGACATATTAACAGTGAATAAATCATTAAAAAATCATAAAGCATCATCCAAAGGAAGCATAATCATATCAATTATACCTATTGTCATCCCACAACATTTTTAGAATTCGTAAGTTAAGCCTTAGTATGACTGTAGGATTAGATCGTAACTCCTAACCTCACAAACTCACATTGCACTAAAAAGTGTAGATCTTTTTGTTTGTTGATACAATGGTAAAAACTATGTAAGTTATATAAAACGAGAATAAACAACTTATCACATGAAAAAGGGTTAATAGTACCACAAAGCAACAGACTTCCAGATTTTCTCCATTGTACGTAATATACACTTACAACTAAGCGTTTTTATGCAATCAAACTTCACACAAAACAAACCACTAGTGTTTGTATCCTACTTTATAACTTGCTTTTGTATATATCAAACTTTCGGTTCATTTATATCATATGAATCCAGTGACTTCTTTATGTTACTTTTTGCTAACATAGCAGCCATATACATTGCCAAATCATCAATACCAGTGCTACATCATCGGTTTACAAGTAATAAGACCACAAATACATCAGATGATTAAAATTGAAAGTTTAATACATACAAAAACAAGTTTGAAGTACGATTCATACAATAGGCTTTTGTGTAAACTTTGATACATTTAAAAAAACTTAACCCTAAACTTTACCTTTCATATAACATAGTATCATTTTCATACACCTTAATATAAAAAAATAAAATAAAAAATAACTCCAAAATGAACACAATTTCACTTTCTTTACCACTTAACCTAACTACATTGCACACAATAACAAAACCAAACTAAATTACATACCTCCGGTACATGTTTCTGAATAGGCGCTTGAAACAGATCAACCGGATCACACGAGTGCCACTTTCGATACCGGCCATCGAATTCGATCTCCATTAAATGTCCAGTAACTGAAGTAAACATCATTTGACACTGTTGACCTTGAATCGTGTAATTGAATTCATATATTTTGTTATAACGTGATCTTCCTTCTCGCATTCTTAAACCCTGGTTTCTTGATAAGATTCCTGATACTGTTTTTGCTACTGACGGTTTCTCTGCAACGTTTAGTACCTTGATTGCCCTTCCTCCGCCGCCGCCTGCCGCCATTTCTGACCGGCAGTTGAGTTCGATTGAACTGTAAAAGTTCTTTTTTGAACGATTTTTGGGGTTTTTATTTTTTAAACCCTAGTACTTTCCCGCCCTTTTTCAACTGAGGTGGATCCCGTTTCTAGCGGATTTTAATTGATTCCTGTATACTCCCTCACTCCTGTTCAAAGTGTCAGTTTCAAAATTCACACGGTTTAAAAATTTTCCACTAACTATATTATTTACCAATCAAATATTTTTTCTACCCATTGAAATCTCTTATTATTTATAAGTTAAAATATAAAAATAACACTTATTTTGACAAACTAAAATGGTAATGTAGACACTTAAAATAGAACGGAGAAAGTAATTAAGCTAAATAAAAGGGTATATATAATTTGGGAACAAGAAATATGGAAGTAGAACTAGAAGCAAATACAAAATATCTCATTCGATTCCTTTTATTTTTAAAACTTTTGAAATAAATATACGGGTAAGGATACAATGAAGGCCTCAAATGAAAGGAGGAGGACGAGCAGATCGAATTAGTTTTATTTTGCGACGTACTTGTAGGAGTAAAATGCAGTTAAAAATTCTATAGGTGTAAAATGTAGTAATGTTAAAATGCAGCAATTAGTAAGATGCACTGAATTTGAACATTAATCACAAACAAATTTATCCTAATATGTAGTAAATCTGGTGTACACATCATTCCGCTCATTTGAAGCTATGTGCACATCATTCCGCTCATTATCTAAAATAGAAACAAACTATTGCTTTATTTTATATTCTAAAAGTCAACTATCAAAATTATCAGTAATAGAAACTAACTATCAGTTTCGTCATAATTCTAGTCAATGTTTTGATAACCGGTTTTTTAATTGAACCGGAAAGAGACTCGGTTCCGGTCGGACCAGTTGGACCGCTGGTTCAACCGGTTTGATGAATTATATATAAAAAATTTAGTTTTTGTTTCAATTTTAACCTTTTTGGTTACATATGCTATTTAAAATGTGTATTATTACTAGATTCTTATAATAAATAAATAAATAAAACATAAGAAAGGAAGAAAAAAAAACAAAAAAACAAAAAAACACAAAAACACAAAAAAAAAATGAAAAAAACAAAAAAAAAATGTAAACCGGTTCAAAATCCGATTCGGTTTCCGGCTCAACCCGGTTCAACCAATTTCCAAAAATGACTTAAAACCGGTTTTATATGGACCGGAAACCTTGATTTTTCCGGTTCAACCGGTCGGACCGGACCAGTTGAACCGATTTTCAAAACATTGATTCTAGTAATATTGTATGTGACACGTCATATAATTTCCGAATGTCAGAGGTAACATATTACTTAATTATGATAAAATTAAAAGTTGTTTTCTATTACATCAAATTTTGATAGTTAATTTCTAAAATCTAAAATTTTCAGTAGTTCGTTATATTTTATGTAATTTGCCTTATATTAAATATCTACCTACACTTTCATTTATGGGCAAATTGCTTAAAGTAGAAATAAACTATGACCGGATTATCGATTTTTAAACTATGACCGGATTATCGATTTTTAAAAATTAACTATCAAAATTATTTATAATATAAACTAACTCTCAATTTCTTTATATTTTTAATAATAATCTATCTGACATGTCATATTTTTTCTTAGTAGTTGATTTCTATTACTCTTGATTTTGATAATAATCAGACAATAGTTTGGATGTTATGATCATGCTGATCGAAGAAGTGTGATGTGATGAATTGTATGTGAAAATATGAATCTGATGAATCAATTTAGCAAATGTTTTTCTCATTTATGATCCCACATGCCAATGGGATGGCATCTCTTCATCCCTCGATATTCAAGTTTCTTATTTCAAGTCAACTACCTTTAATTCAACATTCTCAAGGGAGTGCTCTGAATTATATTCTGAATATTGCATTCACAAATAGTAAATAGTATTTGAAGAAAAAATGATTAATTTTAGAGAGAAAACGCAGTTTATTGGGATATGATTTTTAAAACGACATTTCAAAAACGAAAAAATTATTTTGAAAATGCAATTTCAAACACACTCTAAGGCTGTAATAAAATCTTCTAAGGCGGGTAATACATGTGATACCAGGTAGTAACACATGTGATATCAGCAAGTAACACATGTGATACCAGCGAGTAACACATGTGATACTAATATTGTACAATTTGTAAAACCTAAAAAAAGTCATCGTAAATATACCTTGTGAGATCTCTGATAAAGAGAAAAAAAATGAATCTAAGATAGTTTTCAAATAACTCATCTTCATAACTAACTAGACAAGAAGTTAAGTGGAAATAGTTAATTACTAATCAAATATTTAAAGTTAAACATTTCATTTAGTGATAATTTGGTTACAAGTTTAATGATAATTAAAAAATGAATTATTGGGGAAACCGTTAAACGGTGGGCAAACAAAATACAAAAACTATAACCGACGAAAATAAAAGTCAAGGTAGTGTCAGCATGCCTATATGCAGCTGTGATTCTCCTTCCTCAACGGCGACTCTGCAGATCCAAGACTCCTTCCACACTCATGTGTTTCCTTCCATAACTAAAATCAACAACAAGTATTATTCGATTATTATTATTATTATACATAATTTATTATGATAATACTACATAATTAATTACTTTTAGAATGTACTAGAAAACTCTGTTTTCTAAAAAGCTTTAGTGTCAGATTTATTCATTTTACATAATGAAATTAACTTACAAAATGATAAACATAACTTTTAAGGCATAAAGGCTATGTTTAAAAAATTCAGACATACACAATTTGCTTGTAATCACTCTATCTTTGAATATTATCATTCTCAATCAACTTAACGTACTGTCACTTTATGTATGAATATAATTTTTAAATATAGCTCCTAGAGTTATATTTAGCAAAATCCAATTAACTTTTGAATTTTGAATGTGATTCCTAAAGTTTGATTATATTATCTGTGACTTGAATCTGATTTATAATAATCAAAGCCATTTCAAACAATTGACGAAGAATTAAATACAAAATGTGTGTATAAACTATGAAATTAAACAAATATGATGTTTACTATATACAAATCTTATACCCTTGTAAAGGGTTTAACCATTTTCTTCAATGCCTTAAGTGTTTAAGGAAATGAAATGACATGAATACCTCTATATATAACAAAATAGACTAAACTACCCTTAACTGTTTATAGAAATGATATTTAGTCCATAAATAAAGAAGTGTATGCTTGAAAATTACCAAGACCCATAATTAATCCGAATTGTGACAATAATGAAAATATACATATAAATTTAATTTAAAAACTAAAAGTTTCTAACAACATATAATGAAATTACTTTATTAATACTTATATAACGAAATTAACCGAATTAAATACCCCGCTGCTTTGCGCGAGTCTCTGCTGTGTGCAATATCGACTAATTATTCTATTTCTTTACTTGTTAGCCTTTCAACTATTATAAATATTCACAATTTGCTCTCAAAATACACCAACTGCACGCGAATTTACTTTTACTTGTTTTCTGCACGAAAAATTCCGATTACCTAATCAAACAATTTATGCCTTTTTTAGAATTATTAACTAAATTAATTAAATAAATGAATTCGAGATTGATCTAAGTCAACATAATTGTTTCGTTTTCCTTGGCATTTCTATTATAAAAGTCAAGCATTTTTTTACAAATAATTCACTTGGGTTGAGTAGAGTTTGCTCAACTTTTCGACATTTGCTCAAGATAATTTAAAGTAATTAAGACATCCAAAGAATTATCTTAATCATCAATACCAATTTCGATATACGATTCTTAATTATAGTTTTCTAAAAATCCGTTTTCATTCTATAAAATAATAACTCAAACTAATATAAAATGAACCAATTAATATAATACAAAATTTTAATTTATCCATCAATTTTATGTATTATTAAATTTTAACAAAACTACGAAACTCTTGTACGTGATATAGTTTCCGTGATGGTAGCCGAGTGATGAAGAATATGTATCATAAAGGCGGAGATCACGGTTCGATCTCCGTTGTCCCATGTTCCTTTAAATGCAAATTACGAGATTGACATCTCCGATATTAACAGTTGAAACGATCGTAGGGAGCAATCAGATAGTCGTTTTCTTCTTAAATAATATACTCGATACTTTCCAAAAGCATCTCAAAAAAGTCGATTCTATTGAACGTTGGACGTATAGTAAATCATTTAACATTAAATAATCAACAATATACAATTATTTAATGATTGGAGTCATGGGAGTTCGTGGAAGTCCATGTGAGTTTCCATGCCGACCTCCATATATCCAAAAGTCTCCTTCCCACGTGTTCTCTATACGTACCCATCTTCATTTACACTTATGTGTATATATATATACACACACTTTGTACCTATACTTTCAACATACATACAAAACTCTTTTAAACACAATTAATACTAATCGGAGGTGATTAGTGAGTCGAAAACTCGCGCATCATCTCCATGGACAAATATGAGGTAGTGAAGGATCTTGGATCGGGAAACTTCGGTGTTGCGAGGCTTATGAGACATAGAGAGACCAAAGATCTCGTTGCAATGAAATACATCGAACGTGGTCAAAAGGTATGTTTAGTTGATTTGCAATTTTATGTTTGTTGTTATTTGTTGTTTATCAGATTTCCTAAGTTTTTTCTTTGTATGAAATGAGGAATGCAGATCGATGAAAATGTGGCAAGAGAAATTATAAACCATAGATCGCTTCGGCATCCTAATATTATCCGATTTAAGGAGGTATGTCTAGCGGGTTATAAAACTTTGAATTTCATTAATAAAATTATACCCTCGGTCTCCCACTTGTAACTGTCCCCGACAAAAATAATAATGCGGACAATAAGAATAAGACGTAGAAAGTATATATTAAAATTCCTTGTTGGATGGGTTCAACCAGCCCCACTGGATACATATTGGCTCCGTCACTTTGTAAGTTATTGTAGATTCAGATTTTTCAAACACCGAAATTTGGTTATGTAAGATATCTATTAGATTCGTTAAGAAAGGTATTTAGTAACGTCTTACTTATATCTACCATTGAAAATTTGTGTTAGTTCGTTTATGTTTTTATCTAACGTTTGTTTATGTATGTGCGTAAAGGTTGTACTGACGCCGACACATTTAGCAATCGTCATGGAGTACGCTGCGGGTGGCGAGCTCTTTGATCGTATCTGCACTGCAGGGAGATTTAGTGAAGACGAGGTTATGAGCTGCTATATTTCATTTTCTGCTAATTATAGTACCAAATTAATGTTAATGATGATGATATATGTATGAATTGTGTTTATATAAATTTTGTTAAGTAATTTTGCAGGCAAGGTATTTCTTCCAGCAATTGATCTCTGGGGTCTCCTTTTGCCACTCCATGGTAACATGAATTTTCAATTTTCTCATTTTTATGACTATAAACTTGCACTTATAACAACCATATACTAGTACTCGTGTAGTATCTAATTTGGATGTCGAATATATTTACAAACACTTATCCAAAACACATCATTAGCATATACAAAAGAAAAGCTAAGAAAGGGTAACATATTCTCGTGACCTTCGGTCTTATGTTACATGTCCCCCAGTGACAGATTAAGAGAAGCTATAAACGAACATAATATGGAGTTAAGGCAGGTGCATAACAATTTGTTAGGCTCATTGTGATGTGCAGCAAATATGTCATCGAGATTTGAAGTTGGAAAATACACTTTTAGATGGAAGTCGAGCACCTCGCCTCAAAATATGCGACTTTGGTTATTCAAAGGTTATAATCTAATTTTCAGTTTATTGCTTATTGTATTTTTCAGGTAAATAACATGATGTGATTTACAAATATAAAGAGAAATGTATCACCATTTTCTTCTTAAGTAGAAGACAACAATTTAAGATATTTTATTGTGGAACTTAATGTTTCTATACAGTCATCACTTTTACATTCAAGACCCAAATCAACTGTTGGAACTCCGGCTTACATCGCTCCTGAGGTTCTATCTCGTAGAGAGTATGATGGCAAGGTACAAATTAAATCATAATACTCTCAAGTCATTTTTGTAATGAAACTTTATGCATTTACACAACATATGTGTTGATATGTATGTTTCACATTAGAATTTGTTAAATTTATGAAAAAATATTGATACATCTTTCATGATCATATACGTTGTAGTTGGCGGATGTGTGGTCGTGTGGAGTAACACTATATGTTATGCTTGTGGGAGCATATCCTTTCGAAGATCCCGCTGATCCAAAAAACTTCAGAAAAACCATTACAGTAAGTGCCATTAAGTACTTTTGGTGAAATAAAGAATTTAGAATTTCAACCTCTTCATGCTAATTCAAGTTGTATCTCTATGATAACTGGTCAAACACATCGAAATTCTCTTGAAGTGTATATAGTACCTTTTTTGAACATCAATGTATTCAAGCACTTACAGCCTTATAAGTTGTTTAGTATATAAAAAACAGAGAAAAATAAGCCTTATTCCCTTTTGACGTATACTTTTCAGTACTGGGAGCAGTAATTATCAGGGTAATGAAGTTTTTATAATCATATTTAATAAAATTGAAAGAATACAAACAAAAAAGGTGGCTTATCAACCCGACCTGACCCAACCCGTCCTGTGACATGCTTAAGATTACACAAGTTGACCAAACTGATTTTGATAGTTTTGCTGACCCGTCCTTTGTCTTGCAGCGTATTATGGGCATTCAATACAAGATCCCCGACTATGTTCACATATCTCAGGAATGCAAACAGCTTCTTTCACGCATATTTGTTGCGAATCCTTCAAGGGTATGAACCATATTTATCTAATCTAAAAGTTGAATAAATCAATCAACTTGTTTTGGGTTGATGATTAATCTTACTGCGTTATGGTTGAACAGAGGATAACCATCAAAGAAATCAAGAATCATCCATGGTTCTTAAAGAATTTACCAAGAGAGCTCATGGAATCTACACAAACCAACTATTATCAAAAAGACAACCCGACGTTTTCCCATCAGAGTGTGGATGAGATCATGAAGATTGTAGCAGAGGCAAGAAACCCTCCTCCCTCATCAAGATCGGTTGGGTATTTTGGTTGGGGAGCAGAAGAAGATGATGAAAAAGAGGAAGAAGTTGATGAAGAAGATGTAGAAGAAGAAGATGAATATGAAAAGAGGGTAAAAGAAGTTCATGCTAGCGGCGAATTTAATGTCATTTAAGCAGATGTATCATATGATATGATGTATTGTATTATTATTTCAACCAAAATTGTATGTCATTTTTTGTAAAATTGTTTAAACTAATCGATGCTCGAAGTGTACTTTTATGGTAATATTGTGTTTGCTCGCGAATGGTAATATTGTTGCAGACGGCTTATGATACTAATTATAGGAACATTTGCTAATAAAAAACCGAGTGAAGGAACTCTGGTAAACGTCAAACTCCAAGAATACCTGGATTTCATTCAAGAAAATTTTAAGGAGTCATTCATATTCATATAGAAATAACAAGAAAACACACCTTAATCAAAGGATTTGTGTTACTGCAAAAAATATGTCAAAAAGTACCAAGGGAAAGCTGTACATGACATTGACCAAGAGAAAGTACTCTGTAATTCGTTGCAAATATACCACAATTAGCAATGGATTACCAATGAAATGTACACGTATTACAAATGACATACAAATTGGTCACAAATCTAAATTTTTCATTATGCTCCTTCAAAAGCTATCGAGACAAGTTATCCTTTTAGATAAACAAGAAGGTATTGAAGTTGTAGAATGTTAAGATGACAATATATTACGGGTAGCGGGGTATGGATCTGTCAGAGACCGGTTTATGATGTATTCTTATGTGGTTGTCTGAAAAGTAGAGAGATCACCATTCACCACCCATGATGTGATTCCATGACCTGTAATAACCCAACACATCTGATATGCTTATTGTACATTCAAAACTTCCAGAAAATACATACATGACCAGACTCAAGACTCTTTCAACTTTGACACAAACTTACAACTTAAAAAGCTCACTACAATACCCAAAATCACACTTTAGAAGCTACAGATTGTTCATTACAAGTGTACAACAATGAACAAATACATAAAAATTATATAGAAGACAGAGACAGAAGTTGTGAATTGAGACGTTAAAATGCCTCAAAACTCTAAACTAATATATGCACCACAAATAAACAGAATGACAAAAAAGGTCCCTCAACAATAGCAACCTTTGCATTATGAATCAAACTCTTTGAGAGACACTTTAACTAGACCTACAGCTATCCATAATACCACTTCAACCCTATAACACCTGCATATCTATATAACCTGAAACTAACAAATTTCAAGTTAATGTCATCATATAATTGCAGGAATAGATTGCAAAAAAAAAACCCCCCATGAACTTTGACAATGGTCCGCCATAATACGCTCATCTGCGGACATGTAGGTTCATTCATTATGATATTTTATTACACTGGCCCGAAAGGAACGGTACCATGTTCCAAACGGATTGTTAGAGCACAGAGAGTTGTGACATTGTATTTACTGTGTTCTGGAAGAATGTTGTAAGCTGAAAAGTGAAGAAGCGAAGGACAGTGTTCTGGAGTTTATGTTATTTACTTATTCAATTCTAGAAATTCAATTAATAAATTAAAAAAAATAAATAACACAATAAATTAGTTAAAAACCAAATACAAATTCATTTATACAATATTTAACTCAAATAAATATAAATATAATGTTATTCTTATTCTTAGGCTTACCCAAATAAATTTAAAAGCAAATTGCACGGATCATCCTCGTGTTTTGTCAAAAATACACGGATCATCCTTAAAAAAATTAAATAGCATAGATCATCCTTATGGTTGCTAATTTTTGATCAATTATGATCCTTTTGCATCTAAAATGACCCAAATACCCTTTATTATTCCTTTTTCTATTTTAATTTGTTCTTATTTCTTTTCTCTTTCTTCCCCACATACCCCCATCCCCTTCATCTTCACAAATATAAACACTAGCAACTAATCACATGTTCTTAAGTCTTCAAGCAAAATGAATTAGGGGTTCGTTTGATTCACGATATTGTTTTGATGGAATTGAAATTTAGCAAAAGAATTGAAACCCAAATAAATTAAATTTGTAACGCATTTGATTCGCATCCATCAAATGAATTGAAATGTAAATAATGATAAATGATAAATTTACCCTTCTTATAGTGTATATATACAACTTATTTTTGTAAAAGCCTTTAACTTTTCAGAATCTTTTACAAACTTTTCAATTTTAAAAACTTTATAATTTCTATAAATATATTATAGTAGAAGTAGATGAAATCATTTATAATATTTGTATAATTATTATTTATAAGTTAATATGGCCTTATAAATCTTCGTAAATTATTTTTCTATCGTCACAATCATATTAACACCACCATGAGCATTTAAAACCACCGTGAAGATGAATCATCCAAATCAAATCAATAAAAAGAAAATTATCAGCATCATCATGAATAAATATGTATTGGTGGCTAAATTACAACCAACAAAAATAGAAAAATAGAGATCTTGAAACAAAAATTCTAGAAATCCATATGAAATAAGAGGAGTGAGAAGGAAGAATTAAAATTGGCGATGCGATGACCTTCGTGTGACAATGACTGTTATGTGTGTTTGTATGAAACTGATTGGTCATAGGGATGAGAGAAACATGTGACAAGTGAAATGTTTTTATACATTTCTTTGAATTTTCAATATTTCATTACATATATGGATGAAATTTGAATTCCTTTAGGCAAGAAATTTGAAGAATTCCAATTTTCTTCCTTGTATAGGAAAAAGAATTTGAAACAAATAATTTAAATAGAACAAGGAACATAAAAAATTCTAATGAAAAAAAAAGAATAAAGGGCATTTGGGTCATTTCATATGAAAAAGGATTAAATTGATCAAAAATATTAAACATAAGGATGTCCTATGCTATTTATTTTTTTCAAGGATGATCCGTGTATTTTTGACAAAATACATGAATAATCCGTGCAATTTGCTCTAAATTTAATTTAGTTCATTTTAATTTTAATGGGCTTGTAAATATAAAGTGATGACCCATTTTAAATTTGTCCATTTTAGTATTAGGGGGCTTGACCCAGTAAATTTAAACCTAATAGTACTCTTCTTCTTCATCTTCAATCTCTGTCTCACTACCTACAACATAAACACACAAAAAAAATTGTTAATTGCATTTTCTTCTTCTTCAATTTCGTCCACTATTCTTCTTCTCCTTCAAAATAAAAAGAAAACATACAAAGAAAAAGGAAAAAGAAAAATCGAAGAACACAACGTTCGGGTGAAGACGGTGTTCGAGAACATTGCCCGGAACGACGCCAGGAACACTGCGGCGGTGTGGGAAACGTCGTTCGACGGCGTTCTTGAGCTGGAACGGTGAAAAAATTTCTCCCACTCCGTATGCTCTTTGTGGCAAAAAACGTTAGCTATCTGGAAATAGAAATAGAATAAAAATGGCATATACTTTTATAACTGGCATTGTTAATTAGTGGTATTAATAGGAACATATACAGAGCAAAATCACACGTATCGGGATATGACCTATGCAGGAGCCAGAACTTTAAGTTAAATGGGGCTTACGTTATTATCATATAACTAGTGTTTTAACCCGTGTGATGCACGGCACCGCATATACCATTTCATTAGGTAGTTCATTAAGGGCAAGAAGACAACACAAACTTGATGATACATGATATCAAGTTTAAATTGAATTAAAATCATTAAAGTTATTAATATCGGTTTTTATGAGTAAGTAAAAGATGATATATGAAGATTAAGTAAAACTCACTCCAAATGTTGATCTATACTCAAATATTGTTTGTCACAATACTACTCGTATTATTATTTGTGGGTTATATCCCAACACGAATTACAACTATGAGGAAACCCAATACAAAGATACAAATTTATTTCATCCTTTTCATAATATAAAATAAAATTCTTTTATTTTATAGATGTGAAACTAATCATACCATAAAAAACATGTACCTGTTGCAATGGAAGTGATAGATTATAAGTCGCGAAAAAGAGTTGATATTAATGATGTGTATTAATGTATTACCATATTTAACAAAGTCAAATATATAATAATTATTTCAGAGGGCAATTTAGTCTTTAGACAATGTTGAATACATTTTTAAGACAATTATAGAAATGCATTATATCTAATTAAGATATCTATCTATAATATCTATATATATATACTATATACTAAAGGAGTATAAAAGATAGCTCTAAAATTTGCCACGTTAGCACGAATGATACGTGTCAACATCTTAATTTCAGCTAAAAAATTATTTAATTAATATTATATTATTATTTTTTAATTATTAATAATTAATAAATATAAATACTAATGTGGGAAGAAGGAGTCCCATATGAAAATACACCCCTACAAATTATTTAATTAATATTATTATTTTATTATTAATAATGAGTAAAGTTTAAATTAGTACAGTAACTTTAAGTGAAAATGGAGGAACTAATAAGAACGCGCCACGTGTCACAAAAACTCACTTTTTCCACGTTTTTAAAAATTAAATATCTCCCAAACGGTAAGTCGAAAAATCATAAAAATTGCACCATAAAAATCAACATTTTTTTCTCTTCGATTAGAGATTTCATAAGGTATAATTTCGACAATTTTTTTTTCGTTTTCGTTGGGTTTTGTAAACGAGTAACACATGTGATAACAGTAGGTAACACATGCGATACCAACAAGCAACACATATGTTCGATGATGTAGCTAAAATTTATCCCAAATAATATGTAGGAATTAGAATCGACTAAATATAGATTACAATACATATATTCGAAGACGGTCTCATTATACATCATTCACTCACCATTATTTGTAATACAAGAAAGCGGTGTCCTATCAGTTCTATAGAGCATGTAAGCTATTACAAAAAAGCTGAGCATGTAAGCTGATGGGGCATCAAATTCTGTAAATAGTTTTGGGTTTATCGTTTGAAAGTGCAAACATACTTTACACTTTTTACTATTCTATACATTCACATTTCAAAAGTTCTATTGTATGTATTGAAACTTGTTAAATCGTCTATTATATGTACAATGTTACCCGTTGCTGACGTGGAACATGTATAAGCTGATTTGACATGTTATTATATGATGTGAAAAAAGAAAGAAGAAACCGTCAACCTGCCTTTCAGGTCACTTTGTACATACGATAGACGAATTATCCAGATTTATTGCATACGATAGAACTTCTGAAATGTGACCAAATAAAATAGTAAAACGTGTAAAATATGTTGCACTTTCAAACGATAAACCCAATAGTTTTTGAAATATATCATGCATATGTGCATTCTAATTCACATACATATAACTTAGGGATAGTAAAGTACAAACAATTAAAATTATAAGTAGCACATGGTGTAGAATTCATTAACATTATGTTAGATAACAGTATGGGAGGGCTCATTTGACTGTTACATGTATCATATATACTTGGTCTGACCGGATTACTGGGAGAAGGACCATTCGTGTTTCTTGTGGCAACGTTTTTTGACGTCGCAGTTGAC
Organism: Gnaphalium uliginosum; assembly: GCA_963930675.1. Classification (NCBI taxonomy): domain Eukaryota; kingdom Viridiplantae; phylum Streptophyta; class Magnoliopsida; order Asterales; family Asteraceae; genus Gnaphalium; species Gnaphalium uliginosum. The sequence goes on from OZ005683.1 coordinate 33,632,864, forward strand.
TTACCTAGGTATACATAAACAGTAATTTTGGTTTACCATAAATGGGCATATAGAATATAAATACAATAAACATAAAAGTATGCAAAATACGTATGAACAACTCACCGGTATTAGTTACACACGACAACGGTGTCCTCGGGTTAGTAACTCTTCTGTTACAATGTTCGACATTGGGAACTGTAGAAAAAGAAAGTTGCTGATTTGTCCTACCCGGGTACAAGTCGCAAATTGCGACTTGTGGCACACAATACACAAGTCACGGTCTCGCTCTCGACCTTGCTCTCGATCTCGTTCACGATCTTGCTCATCCGTCCACGATCTCGGACACGCAATACGTAACTCACAACTCGCAACACGCAATACGTAACTCACAACTCTCAACACGCAACACGCAACTCTCTACTCGCAACCCGGCCACGATCTCATTCTCGATCTCGTTCACGATCTTGCTCACCCGGCCACAACCTCAAATACGCAATACGCAACTCGTAATTTGCTTCTTGCGATCGGACGGGGCAAAATGTCAATTTATTTTTTTAGGAGGACAAATGTTTATAGGTATTTAATGATGAGGGCAAAATTTTTAATTTTCCTATAAAAAATATTGTTTTTTTTCTTCTTTTTAACATGATTTTGTGTAAAACTCAATTTATCGATAGCTCGACTGAATAATAAATTATCTGACCTTGTAAAGCATGTCGTTGTAGACTGTAGTTTACGTCCATCTCTCAAGAAACTTCCATCAATTAAGATTGAACTTTAATTAATATAATACAAATTAAACAAACGTTGTAACAGAATCAGACACTAGCATTTTGAGTTGCACCACTTGCATTTGAACATTAAACAAATCAAGATCCGATTAACTTGTCACTGTTACTGATAATAGCTCGTGAACAATGGTCACACTATCCATTCGATCTTGTGGATTCTGAGAAGAACATCGTACTCCGATGTTCATTAGTGAAATGAAACTCTTTTCGTTTACATTCTCCTGCAGAAGCACCGGATCGATAATCTGAAGTACATAGCCATCAGCCAAGGCACTCCTAGCATAGGAATGCAAACTTAGCCCTTCATGGAATATTGGATCAACGGGTTTTTTTCTTGTCAACATCTCCAATAACACGATCCCGTAGCTATATATGTCTCCGCTGGTTGAGATTTCATTTCCAAGTCCATATTCTGTAGCTTATATAGATTTAGTTGTGTGACATAAGATAGATTAAAAAAGAAAAAAAGAACACAACAGCCGAAGGTACTTATCATTATTTACCTGGAGGTGCATACCCAATGGTTCCTCTGATAAGAGTTGAGCTACTCTTGTTTTCAGAAACCTCTTCAAGCGAAAGAATTTTTGCAAGCCCAAAATCTCCAATGTGAGCAACCATATCAGCATCTAATAAAATGTTGCTTGGCTTCAAATCACAATGAACAACAACATTTTCACAGTGACGATGTAGATAATCAAGAGCACAAGCCACATCTTTGAGAATGTTGATTCTTTGAACAAGATCTAACATACAGTTTATTGAATGCAACCAACTATCGATACTCCCATTTGGCATGAAATCATAAAATAAAGCTTTGAAATCGTTGTTTTGAAAATCAACACTTGAGCAAGAAGTGAGGACTTTCACAAGATTGCGATGACGAATATCTCTCAAGGCATCACACTCAGCCATAAAACTCTTAATACCTCCATGCCGTTGAAGGTTTAGTACTTTGATTGCGACAATCAAGCTGTTTTCATCAAAACTTCCTTTGTAAACCGATGCAAAACTACCTTAATTACCGATCAAATTTTCGGAAGAGAACCCTCCGGTTGCATTGAAAAGTCTTCCATATGATATCCTTTCAAAAGATTCAATGAGTAGTGATTCGGATGGCTTGTCTCTTCTCTTTTTTATACAGAACAAAACAAATGACACCAGAGCTAAACTTGCAATAATGGAAGATAATGAAATCGCTACAACAATACGAATCGAACGATTTCTACTTCTTTCGGATTCGTTAGTTGTGCTTGTGCATTTGGGTAAGTTGAACTCGGGTATTCCCCCGCAAATTCTGTTATTCCCTGTTGGGATATAATAAATTAGTACTGCCAAGCAAGTCAAGAGTTAGTACTGCTATCCAAAGTTTCTACTGCTGGTTCATTCCATGGATTCTACTGCTGGAGAAAAAACAAGATTGGTACTGCCAGAAGAATTTCAGAGTTAGTACTGCTAGTAGGATTCCAGGATTAATACTGCTGGTAGGATTTGTGGAGTTAGTACTGCTAGACCAGTTTCCATTGTTTCTACTGCTGACCTTGTCCAAAGGATATACGGCGCACATGGGTCTGCAGTTACCTAATCTTGACAAAGCATGCACGACAAAGCATGGGTTGCTTTACGGCTTCAAGACATGCTTAGATAGTTTGACTTATATGCATTAATTACTATAACGTGTAATTGGAACTCTACAATTTATAAGTAGAGTTCCATACCTTAACAGCATGCGTGCTCAGATGCCCTGGTGTATAAATATCATCCTTGTGTCTCTAGTACACATACAATACAAATAGTTTAGTCAGCTTCAAGGTTATTGTAACCCTAATACAATCAAGTGTATTCGTATTATTAATCTTAATAATATTGGAGTTTTTGTTATTCAACTTGTGTGTTTTATTGTTCTTTGTCTATTGAAATACAAACATCCATACAAAACATACATACAACTTCCAAACTTAACAAGTATTATTCCGCAAATTTCTTATTAAGAAGTTCAAGCATAGTAAAACTTAATCTTGATCTTGATCAAGTCGATCCTGACAAGTGGTATCAGAGCATCAGGTTGCTTTGAACTTTTGGAAGTCACAATTTAGTCTGTTTAAAAGCTTTTTTTTAAAAAAACTTTTAAAATGTCTTCTGAAGAAACTCAGGCAAACAAAATCCCCATACTCAGGCCAGATGAGTATGATATGTGGAAAAATAGGATGAAGCAGTATATGTTGCTTACAGACTATCAACTATGGGATATTTGTGTAAATGGTCCTAAGTATCCTGTTAATGGTGATGGTGTCAGGATTCCAAGGGCCCCACCAAGTACAGATGCTGAAAGAAAGGAAAGAGCTACAGAATTTAAAGCTCTTAGCATTCTATTGATATCCATTCCTAATGAATATCAAAGAAAGTTTGAAAATTGTGAGGATGCAAAGGTTCTTTTAGAATCAATAGAGAAAAGATTTGGTGGCAATGAAAGCACCAAGAAAAATAAAAGATCCCTTTTGAAACAACAATTTGAAAACTTTAAATCTGTAAGGACTGAAACATTAACACAAGTTTTTGACAGATTTTCTAAACTTGTGGGTGATCTTGAAAACCACAATGTTAAGATTGACAAAGATGATCTTAACAGAAAGTTTCTAAGATCACTTGGAGATGAATGGACCATGTATACTGTTGCTTTGAGGCAGGGCAGTAATTTGGATGACAAGGAGCTTGATGATCTATACAATGATCTAAGATCATTTGAGCCAGAAGTAGAGAACAAGAAACAAGCCACTGGATACACTCCAAATATGCAAAATGCTGCATTTATGTCATCAGGAGGAGTACAGGTAGATCCAAACTCAGCATATGTATCTACCTCTAATGTTACAGGTTCTGCATCTGGGTCATCATCAAAAGACAGCACTGGTGATCAAGTGTTGGAAGCATTCTTTGCCAGTCATGTGAATTCATCTCTGACAAATGAAGAGCTTGAGCAAGTTAATCCAGATGATCTTGAAGAGATGGATATTAAGTGGCAGATGGCCATGTTGACTGTAAGGGCAAAGAGATTTATGCAAAGAACTGGGAGAAACAACTTTGCATATAAGAGAGAAGATGGAGCAGGATTTGATAAGAGCAAAGTTGAGTGCTTTAAGTGTCACAAGAATGGACACTTTGCAAGAGAATGCAGAAGTACTGGAAGAGCTAATGATAGTGGCCAAAGGGCAGGGAGCTTTAATGGAATGCAAAGAAGAAACATTCCAATTCAAAACAATTCAAACTCAACAGCACTGATGTCACAAAATGAGTTTGAATTTGATTGGAGTGATCAAGAAGAGCATGCTGTGACAAATCAAGCTTTAATGGCCATTACAGAAGCAGAAGCGAAATCTCCTGAAGTTCCTCAAGAGGTACAAAATAAATTATGTTCATCTATCTGCATGAAAACTGTTAAACACTATAGAGATCATAATCTATTTATCTGTGCTGAACTTGAAAAGTGGGAAGTTAGGAATAGAAGCACAATTGCATCAATTGAAAACCTAGAACAACAAATAAAAGCATATCAGAAGAATGAATCACAATATGTGTATGATATTGAATATGCTAGGTGGGAAAGAGATTGTCAAAAGGACAAGGTTGATGAATTGAGCAAAGATTTAGAGAATGTGAGAACTGAAAGAGATAGCATTAAACTGAAAATAGATAATGTAGAAAATGCTTCTCAAAACGTTCAGAATCTAATTAAATCTCAGATTCATGATAAACTCAAAACTGGATTGGGATACAACAACGTTCCTCCACCTTATAACAACAATTACTTTCCTCCAAAATGTGATACTGAGATTGAAACTTTAAAGGAGAATGTAGAAATTGAAGTTATAAAGGCTGATCCAATCAAAAGTTTAGCTGAACCTGAGATAGATTTAGATAATGTAGAAATCACTAGTTGGGTATCTGATGATGACATAGAAGGAGAACTTACTGAGCTAGTTGAATCAACTAAGAAAGGTATTAAGAAAGTAAGTAGTGCATCAGATACTATCTTAACTGGTAATAAACTAGCAGAGGGTAAAAGATTATTCAAAGAAAAGGCTAAGTTTATATCTGCTCAAAAGAAGAACACCACTAACAAGAATGAAAAGAATCAAGCCTGTGATAAATGTAATTGTAAAGCAGGTATTCAAATACCATACAATTATACAAAATCTGTTCCTAGAGGAAATCAAAGAAATTGGAACCAAATGGTTTCACAAAAACTAGGAAAGAGTTTTGTCATGATTAAAGAAAAGGCTTGTTACATCTGTGGTAAAACAAACCATCTTCAGAATGAGTGTCATCATAATCCAAGAAATAAAAGGGTTATGAGATCACCATGGATAGTTACTGACAGAATTAATCATCACAACTTTAAAACTAAAATTAATTCTGTTAATACTGTGAAGAAAATTAAGGCTCAATCAGTTAATACTGCTGTGTCAAAATTTACTACAGCAGCATTAATCAGAAAGCCAACAGTACTAAGACTCAAACAACATTAAAAATTAATACTTTCAGGCGTATTAACACTGCTATCAATGTTAATACTGGTAAGCAGAATACTACTGCTTCAGTTAAAACTGTTGCACCAGTTAATACTGGTAGAACAGTTAAAACTGCTCAGGCAATTAATACTGCTAGGCAGGCTGCGAACAAAATTAATACTGCCAGGCATATTAACAAAGTTAATACTGCCAGACATATTAATACTGCAAACAGAATTAATACTGCCAGACATGTTAATACCGTTGGTCATCTTAATGCTGTTAATAAGTCTAACATTCGTTGGATTTGGAAACTTGTGCCTACAATAAAATCAAAAGTTTCCAAAATCAACAGTACACCACAAGCAGTGATTCTTGAAAGAGTTGACTTTGTGGATGTACAAGGGAGACCCAAAACCAGATTGGTTTGGGTTCCCAAAGAAAACTGATAATCCTTATTGTTTTATCTGTGCAGAGCAAGTCAAGAAGTTTGTGGCATGTATATAGTGGATGCTCAAGGCAGATGACGGGGGATAGAAGTAAGCTACAGAACTTCAAGGAGATTGATGGTGGATATGTAGCTTTTGGAAGTAATCCTAATGGTGGTAGGATTACAGGAAAAGGGACTGTCAACAGTGATAAGATAAGCTTTCAAGATGTTTATTATGTTGAACAGTTGAGATTCAATTTGCTAAGTGTGAGTCAAATCACAGAGAAAAAGAATCCAGTTCTTTTTACTGACACAGAATGTTTTATTCTTTCTGATAAATTCAATCTAGATGAAAACATGATTTTAATGAAAATTCACAGAATGTATGGTCACCTGATTCACCTGAAGCTGTTCATCCTCCTCCACAACAACAAGCTCAGAGTTCAGAACCAATCACATCAAGTCAGGAACAGTATGGTGTTTATGATGATGGCCATACCTCCTCAGATCCTGAAATGCTTCCAGAAGAAGAAGCAAATGGTGTGAATACATCTGAGAATGCAGAAAGAAGTGCAGATGAAATTGCAGAAGAAAATGTAGATGAGAATCAAGATCCAACTAGTCTATCCTTGTCTGAGACTAGCATTCTCATAGAACAAAACGATACAAATTTGGAATCTGGGATTCCTATGTCATCTACTGGTCAGTATCAACAATACAAAGCCTATCATCTATTGGAGAATGTAATAGGTGATATTGACTCTGCAATGCAAACCAGAAGATCTGCCAGATTAAATGAAGAAGACATCAATACTTCTTTATTTGTCTGTTTTCTATCTCAGATAGAGCCCAAGAAGGCAAGTGAAGCCTTGAAAGATCCAAGTTGGGTTGAAGCAATGCAAGAAGAGCTGCTTCAGTTTAAGATTCAAGATGTTTGGACATTGGTGGATCTTCCAAAAGGAAAAAGGGCTATTGGAACAAGATGGGTATACAGAAACAAGAAAGACGAGAGAGGCATTGTGATCAAGAACAAAGCAAGGCTGGTTGCTCAGGGATATTCTCAAGAAGAGGGCATTGACTATGATGAAGTCTTTGCTCCTGTAGCTAGAATAGAAGCAATTAGGTTGTTCTTGGCATATGCATCTTTTAAGGATTTCAAGGTATACCAGATGGATAGAAGCAATTAGGTTGTTCTTGGCATATGCATCTTTTAAGGATTTCAAGGTATACCAGATGGATGTGAAGAGTGCATTTCTATATGGCACTATTGAAGAAGAGGTTTATGTATGCCAACCACCAGGAATTGAAGATCCCAAGCATCCAAATAAAGTGTACAGATTGGACAAGGCACTTTATGGACTGCATCAGGCTCCTAGAGCATGGTATGATACTTTATCAGTTTATCTGTTGGAGAATGGTTTCAAAAGAGGTGCAATTGACAAAACCTTGTTTATCAAACGAATTAGAAATGATATCCTACTAGTTCAAGTCTATGTAGATGATATTATCTTTGGTTCAACAAGGGATAGTCTTTGTAAAGAATTTGAAGCTCTTATGCACCAGAAATTCAAGATGAGCTCTATGGGAGAATTGACTTTCTTTCTAGGGTTACAAGTTAAACAGCAGAAAGAAGGGATCTTCATAAGTCAAGGAAAATATGTTAATGACGTTCTGGAGAGGTTTGGATACAAAGATGTAAAGATTGCTAGCACTCCAATGGAGACACACAAACCATTGCATGCAGATCTTGAGGGGGAGGATGTTGATGAACACCTCTACAGATCTATGATTGGGTCCCTCATGTATCTGACCTCAAGCAGACCAGACATTATGTTTGCTGTTTGTGTTTGTGCTAGATTCCAGGCAAATCCTAAAATGTCACATGTTCATGCAGTCAAGAGAATTTTTAGATATCTCAAAGGTCAACCAAAACTGGGACTTTGGTATCCTAAAAATTCTTCCTTTGACTTGATTGCATACACTGACAGTGATTATGGAGGAGCCAATATGGATAGAAAATCTACATCTGGGGGTTGTCAATTTTTGGGAGGAAGACTTGTGTCCTGGCAATGCAAAAAGCAAACTACAGTTTTTACATCGACAGCAGAAGCAGAATATGTTGCAGCATCAAGTTGCTGTGCTCAAGTGCTTTGGATTCAGAATCAGATGTTGGACTATGGTTTGACCTTTCTAAATACTCCAATTTTTATTGATAACAACTCTGCTATCAGTATTATAAATAACCCTGTAAAACATTCTAAAACTAAGCACATTGAAATCAGATACCATTTTATAAGAGATTGTAATGAGAAAAGATTAATTCAGATTTTTAAAGTTCATACTGATAATCAGTTTGCAGATCTGCTCACAAAAGCATTTGATGTGGGTAGATTTACATTCCTGGTTACAAGTATTGGCATGATAAATTCTTCATAAATCTTTGATTAATACTGCTCTTTACAAAACCTTGTGCTTCTTAACGGGTTAATACTGATCCACTAATTTATACTGTATGTATTCTTAGTGCTGTCAATACTAATGCTGCTTGTTACTTTTAGTACTGCTGGTGTTAATACTGCTCTACTACTTAAGGATAAAAGTATTTCTTACTACTGCCAACATTAGTGCTGCTTGTTACTCCTAAGCACTGACAGTATTGATATTGTAATCCTCATTTAGTACTGCTGTTAGTGATTAGCATTATTAATACTGCTAATGTAGTTTCCATTACTACTGTTAGCCATTATTAATACTGCTGTCTGTAACTAATATATAATAGTACTGCTTTCCCTAGTTAGTACTGTTAGTTATATTAGTACTGCTGGTTGTGATAAAACGGTTTCTACTGCTAGCATAATTTTAGTACTGGGCATGATTTAGTGCTGCTAGTACAAAATTTCTAATTTAATACTGCTAGTGCAATTTATTCTATTTTAAAATTAGGGCATTTAATGCTGCTCCTTTTCAAATAGTATAAATAGCAAACCTTTTCACTATTCGCTTTTCACCTACTGTTAATCTCAAACAACCAAAAGCGATCACAATTCATCTTTTCACAAGAAAACTTTTCAACTTTCACTTCTAAAATGACTTCTTCTCCATCTTCTAACGCTGTTTTACCAACTGCCGATAAGCACAATTTGCGTGCTTATCTGCTAAAACCCAAAGGAGCAGAAGATTTTTATGAAATTGTAAATTTTCTTAAAAATAGCAACTTAATGGTAGCACTTTCTGTCAACCCTATCATTTTTATTTTACATATAAACGATTTTTGGACTTCTGCTGAAAAGACAGAAGTCGATGGGGTGGCTACCATTATTGGTCAAGTTGCAGGGCAAAATGTCAAAGTTACAGAAGCATCCATTCGTGCTCATCTTCAACTCCACGATGAAGAAGGTATCGAATGCTTATCTGTATCTGAAATTTATGAAAATCTATTGTTGCTAGGGTATGAGGGGGAGTTGAATAAACTAACTTTTTGGAAATCCATGTTCTCTCCCCAGTGGAAATTTTAATTCATATCCTGCAACAATGTATATCTCAAAAAAGGACTTCATGGGATCAGTTCAGCAGTAACATAGCCTCCGCTTTGATCTGCTTAGCTAATAACATGAAGTTCAATTTTTCAAAAATGATTTTCACTGGAATGTTGTATAACCTGGAACATCCCGACTCAAAATTTTTGATGTATCCAAGGTTTTTACAACATATTATTGATAATGAGTTAACTAACCTACCAAGAGTTGGTGGTAAAATTGTTCTCCTCTCTCATACACAAAAACTATTTTCAAACATGAGGAGAACAGGGTTAGTTAAAGGTACCACTTTTTCTGGGAGGGTCACAAACATATGCTTAGTGCACCCTCCATAGCAGATGAAGAAGTAGCCATACCCACTACTTCTCAACCCACATCTGCTGTCAAATCCAAGAAAACAAGGGACTCCAAGCCAACCTCCAAGAAAGCCACAAGGGCTAAGAAACATGCATCTGAGGCTCCTCTTCCTTAGATGCATCAGCCAATTGATTTAAATGAGGTGGTCAATGAAGAGGTAGGTGACCATATGGAAAGGGCTGCCACTACTGATTCTGCCCCATTGGGAGAACAGGACAGTGGTATTGGAACTAGGACCCAATCCATGGCAACACAGGAGGCAGAGATTCCATTGGATTCTTCTATTGCAGAAGATCCAGTGGATCTCAATGCATTCAGTGGTCCCCGGTGCCAAGAAACCACAAGGGGGGCTAGTGATGCTCAGACTAGGTCTGAGACACTAGCTAAATCTTCCAATGATCCATTAAGAGAGGGTAACACTTCTGGAAATGGTGAGGATAGCTTATCACTAAATGAATTGACGATTTTATGTACCAATTTATCTGAGGAGGTGGCTAGGCAGAAGGAAATGCTAGCATCTCAAGGTGATGAGATCTCCAGGTTGAATGAGTTGGTGAAAATGCTGCTAGAAAAGATTAATACTGCTCTAGTTACTACTGCTGGTATTGGAGTTAGTACTGCCAGTGCAGATGCAGTTTGTACTGCTGGGATAAATAAGCCAGTTAGTACTGCTGTAGTTAATGAGGAGATTGCTGCTGCTGAGGTATTGATAAGGGTGTCTGAGAGCCCAAAAGAAAAGGAAAAACAGAAGCTAAAAGGTGTGAGCATCCAAGAACCATCAGAACACACACCGACAAGAAAAGCACAGCAGATTGGGGCCAAAGATAAGGGTAAAGGGATAATGATTGAAGAAGTCAGACCTCTGAAAAGAAAACATCAAATAGAGGCTGATGAGGAATTGGCCAGAAAGCTACAGGAGGAGGAAAGGATGAGGTATACAGAGGAAGAGAGAGAAGCTGAGCTACAGAGGCTACTAAATGAAAAGAAAAGGAGAGAGTCAGAGGCTAAATATAAGAAACAGAAAGCAAAGCCAAAGACTAAGGCTCAGTTGAAGAAGAAGTTCATTACATTCCTCAAGGGAGCTGGATTTCATGTAAAAAATCCTAGCAACCCTCCAATTTGAAGATCTAAAGAGGATGTATGAAAGGGAGCAAGAAAGAATGAAGAAGGGAACATAAGATATAAGGATGGAGAGGGAAAGGGAAATGAAGGGTATGTATGATATGCCTGTTCAGCAGGGTATCAAAACCTTCAAGAGAAAGAAAGATGCTGCACAGAGCATACAAAGTGAAGGATACTTTGAGAAAATGCAGAAGAAGCATAATGATGAAAAAGATGTGCACACTGAGGTGCCATCTACAGATAATAAAGGAGAGGAGGATAACAGTAATAGAAGTTTGGTAATCATAGATACAGCCGACTGTGAGCCCTTGAAGGTGGAATATCCAATCATAGATTGGTACCAAACACTGGATAGTGCAAATAGGAGGTATTATAAAATTGTTAGATCAGGAGGGTCATTTGAGCTATACAGAAACTTCTTTTCAATGCTCAAGGTTTTTAGAAGAAAAGACTTGGATGAAATGTTTGAAGTAGGCTTGAAGAAGTTTGGTGAAAAGAAAGGCTATGATGATGATCATCAACTGTTCGAATATTTGAAGTAGATGTACTTGCCTGAAGCTGAAATGAGAATATTTATGAAAGCATTCTCACCTGCCAACTACTGGTATTGTTTTGATAGTTGTAGAGTACATATGATAGTCCAGGTAGATGGAGGTGTAGGATATTTCTTGATGGGCAAAGAATATCCTTGGAATCCTGCTGTAATAAAAAGCATGTTAATGCTCAAGGTCAAATGCTCAAATCTGATTGTTGCAGCAGTTTTGATAAAAGAATTAAAAGATTATCTGGAAAGAATGAATAAGCAGAAGAGGTGAACCACAATCTGATTAAAAGGCGAATCTGGAGAAACTTAGTGCTGTTGGGAAGAAAGCATAAGTTTAGGGGGAGATTGTTGGGATATAATAAATTAGTACTGCCAAGCAAGTCAAGAGTTAGTACTGCTATCCAAAGTTTCTACTGCTGGTTCATTCCATGGATTCTACTGCTGGAGAAAAAACAAGATTAGTACTGCCAGAAGAATTTCAGAGTTAGTACTGCTAGTAGGATTCCAGGATTAATACTGCTGGTAGGATTTGTGGAGTTAGTACTGCTAGACCAGTTTCCATTGTTTCTACTGCTGACCTTGTCCAAAGGATATACGGCGCACATGGGTCTGCAGTTACCTAATCTTGACAAAGCATGCACGACAAAGCATGGGTTGCTTTACGGCTTCAAGACATGCTTAGATAGTTTGACTTATATGCATTAATTACTATAACGTGTAATTGGAACTCTACAATTTATAAGTAGAGTTCCATACCTTAACAGCATGCGTGCTCAGATGCCCTGGTGTATAAATATCATCCTTGTGTCTCTAGTACACATACAATACAAATAGTTTAGTCAGCTTCAAGGTTATTGTAACCCTAATACAATCAAGTGTATTCGTATTATTAATCTTAATAATATTGGAGTTTTTGTTATTCAACTTGTGTGTTTTATTGTTCTTTGTCTATTGAAATACAAACATCCATACAAAACATACATACAACTTCCAAACTTAACAAGTATTATTCCGCAAATTTCTTGTTAAGAAGTTCAAGCATAGTAAAACTTAATCTTGATCTTGATCAAGTCGATCCTGACATTCCCAGTAAGGGATATTGCGCTTGTGTTGGCGAAAGTACCTTTAACAGGTACCTCTCCCTCAAAGTTGTTCCATGAAAGATTTAGATTTATAAAGAGAAGTTGTTGCAAAGATATTGGAATGTATCCAGATAAGTTATTTCTTGACAGGTCGACAAAATCAAGGCCTCTCAATGAACTCAATGCTTCCGGCATTGATCCATGAAAGAAATTGTTCGAAAGGTTTAGCGTTTGAAGGCTTATGCAGCTACCAATACTACTTGGAAGTTCACTCGAAAAATAGTTATTGGATAAATCAAGATATGTTAGGACTTTTAGGTTGCCAATGTCTTTTGGCAGCAGTCCAGAAATATTGTTTTGACTCAGATCTAGTAATATGGAAAGCGAAGAGAGTTGGAATAGTTCGTCAGCTGGTAGCCTTCCGCTAAGGCTATTTGCATAAAAGTCTAGATGTGTTAACCTTTTACAACTCCCTATAGTTGCGGGTATACTGCCATTGAGTTTGTTTGCACCTAATGCTACTCGAGTAAGAACTGACAGGTTTCCTATAGATCTTGGAATAATTCCAGAGATTATTTACATCAAGACACAGATCTTCCAAGTTTTCAATCTGACCAATGCTTTCGGGAATACTTCCTTTCAAGTCATTTCCACGTAGATTAAGTGAAGTTAGACCAAACATATTGCCTATAGACGAAGGTATGTTGCCTGTAATATAATTGTTATCAAGCCCTAGGAACCACAACTTGGAAGAGAAATTACCAAGCGAATTAGGTAGCACCCCACTTAATTTAGTCTTGCGAACTTCAAGCATTTCCAAATTGCTGTAGTTGGACAAAGAATCCAAAAATTTCATGCCATTGATATCCTTATTTCCAAATTTGTTGCCACCAAGAAATAGCAACTTAACACATTATTATTGCTGCAGTTGGACAAACAACCTTTTCATGGAAGTTTTATTGCGGGTAGGGTACAATAACATGTTTTGTCTATACAACAACCAAGAAGAGACGGTGATATCATTAGGCCGGGGACAATGTAGGCAGTCGCCATAACTAAAAAAAGTTGTAAAGTAAATTATTTATATTATTAAGGGTAATTTAGATATTCACCCCTTCAAAAATAAAAAATTTATATATATTTGACGGTATTTTTGGTATTCACCCATTATAAAAAATATGTCTTAAGTTCACCTCCCGAAAAGTAAATTTTTGGCTTCGAGCGTGAACATCATCAAGAAAACAATTGGAGGTTATTTGGTTGTACAAGGCAGATCGAGCTGATGATACCATAAAGAATGTTTGGCGATACGGTATCAAGCTAGTTTGACATATAAATTAAAAAATACTTTCTTAACATATATAGGGTCTTATTCAAGCCTATTCTTCTTACATTACAATTTTAACACATTATTATTTATTTAAAAAAATAAAGGTTTTATTTTACGCAATTATTAAACCTTTGCAAACTCAACAGTGGCCTTCCCATCATGCGCTTTTCTGAAGAAGTGCTTGACATAGTCCGAGTAGAGGACGTGCTTATAGAGCGGTTTCTCCCCGCTCTGAAGGACTTCTGCAAGAGGTCCAATAACGTCACTAGGCCTCGGATTGACAAATATCGGGACTGAAATCCTATTACTACTTCCATTAGCGGTTACTCTATGCTCGACGCTTTTGTGCTTCCCGTTACTCATGATTTGTAGTGCATCTCCAACGTTGATCACCAAAGATCCGCTTACCGGAGGGACATGAATCCATTTCATAGTCTCGGTGTTTCGCACGTAAAGCCCTCCAATTTCGTCTTGGAGGAGTATAGTGAGTGTGGACACGTCTGAATGACGTCCCACACCAATAGTGAGTTCGGGGTTGGGACATTTGGGATAGTAGTTTAGGTTTATCCGCTTTGAGCCCATTAGAACCGATTCTTTGGTCTCGTCGACCTCTTTAACGTTCAGTCCATTCATAAGTATCGTTAGCAACTTCTTGACGACGAGTTCGGAACTCTTCATGTATTCCAAAGCTTGATTCCTGTCATAATATAAATGAGAACTTTAAGCCGCGTTTAGTTTTAAGAATAATTTCTCTAATTTTCATCTTTGTTTTTAGAATTAGTAAATTTTTTGAAAACGTATTTAAATGTATTTATTTTACAGTTTGAAAACATGAAATTAAGTTTATAACAAGTGTAATTGTAAGTTGATATAGCGGGTTTGTTGTAACACCCCAAAAATTATAAGTTATTATTTATATTGAATATGTCATTAAGTAATAAATGTGTATAAAAGATGTTAAATACAATTTAATAAGTTTGAGTTGAAATTGTATATGAGAAATAAGTTAAGGGGCTAAGAGGGTTAAGTGACTAAACTTGAAGGGGGTGTAGGTGTGTCAAGTGGGATTACTTCAGGGTGAAGAAAGTAAAATTTTAAAATTTACTCCCTCTTTTCTTTTAATTCCTGGAACAAAAACTCAGTTTTATCCATGGGTGTGGGGGTGGCGATTTTGCAAGAAGGAGGAGAAGAATACTAAGTTGAATTAGGGTTTTGATTTAATTGAGATGGCTAATCTCTACTTCATCAATAATAAGGTATGAATAACCTCCATAAATCCTTTTATTTGATGCTTATGTGAAAGTTTCTATAAACCCTAAGTTGGAAGAATTTGGGGAAAGGAGGGTTAAAGGGTATGAGGATGTTATGTAATTGCTATTGAGTAACAAATAAACTCGTATTAATGATTTTGATTAAAAGAGATGAGTTAATGAAAGTAGAAGTATTTGATAATTATATGTGTGTAGAAGTTTTGATTTAAAGTCACGTTGGAGGTTGTTGTTGTTGAAAAAGATGATTAAACACCTAATGATTTTATGTATTTGAATGAAAGAATGAAACTAAATGGGTGGTGATAATGGAAGAATCGAGTTGTTATCATGTTTAAATTTAGTTGAATGAGTCTTAGATGTAATTAGTGGGTTGAAGTAACTAATGAGGTAAATGAAATGGTTGCAAACAAATAAAAGTAATGAGGAAGTTGGTGAATAGTAATTATCCAAATGTGCAAGTAAATGGTAAAAATGATGTAAGTTGTTGTATTGTTAAAAGTGAAGTAAACACTTGAGAGAATAAGTATTGTTGTAATGAAAGAGTATGAGTTGTTAGTTGAAGGAATCTTAGTGTTGAATCATTAATACTTGGATTCCTAGTTGAATGAGTTAGTTGTTGTTGATTGTGTTATATGCGACCTTTGTATATTTGATAATATGCTTAGGTGACCAACGAGTTGAAAAGGGTGCAAGAGTGTTATTAACCAAATTGCAAGGTAAGTAATGGGGGTGGATGAATTACGATGACAACACTTGGATTACATGAGTAGTCAAGTGTGTGTCATCTTGAGGTGGATAAATAAGATGATACCATTGAGATACTTTAGAGTGTTCAATGTGCATATCTTTAAATGGTGGAATTCAAGGGTGACTTTGAGACTTGAGAAACCTCAAATGTTATGCCTTGACACCATAAGGTTGGACTCTTTGAGTCACATGTTGAGATTAAAGATCCTTAATTATGAGTAATGTTGTATTTATTATTGTTGTTTAATCCCCGTTACTTACTAAGCGATTTGCTTACCCCGTTATGTTGTTGATTGTGTAGGTGAATAAAGCGGGTCGGGGGTTAATTTGGGTAATGAACCCAAAGGCCGCTAATAGTGGACTTGCTACATAATTAGTAGTAAGTAATCCTTTTAATCATGCTCTTGATATGTAGAAACGCCCAGTTGGTAAAGTCGTTGATCATTTGAATATGATTATCTTTTGTAACGAAGCTTGACATGTATGAAGCTTTTATAAAGCGTTATGTTAAAGGTTGTTTTGGGTTGAAATTACCCTTTAAGATGGTTAAAGTGTTGTTATGTAAATTCGCACCTTTGACGATTTAACGATTGTAATTAAGTGGTTTAAAATAGTTAAAAGTGGTTTGGTGGTAATATGATTAAAATGTCTAGAGTTGAGTTTTTGGTCAATCATGCTAATTGGCACTTGAGAATGTAATGGAGTTTATGGTTGTGTTGATGAATTTGGAAGTCTAATTGTTAAGTTGTTGATGGTTTCCAAATGGGTCAAAATGGGTTTTTCAAATGGGTCGTTTTGTTAGAATTAGTCAAATGATGGTTTGGGTGATTTGGTGTCACACCCCGCTAAAGCGGAAACACGAGGTGTAACAGCTGAGGAATTCACAACACAAAAGATATAGTAACAATACCTTAAATTAAAAAGTCGCCTTAAAGGCAATTAACAATACATTAGTTTGTTCATGGTTACAAAAGTACTGTTACAACAAGGTTATAAAAGTTTCCTTCAAAATGTCCATGATTTAAATCTTGAATAACATGATCCCATGCATTTGCCCACATATGATCCAATCTTACCGGCGTTCTCCTAAAAAGCATGACAAAACAAAAGGGTCAACTATGGCCATAGTTGGTGAGTTCAAAGTTTGTAACTGTTAAACCAAAGATGTGTCCAATCGGGGACATAAGTAAGGGTATAGCCGTTCAATCGGGGACGCTATCACCCATGTGTTCGTCCAATCGGGGACGTAAGTATAATGAGCATTTGGTTGTTAAATGTTGATGTAAATAAACATGTGGTAATAAAGAGAGAGATGTTCAAGCCTTGAGACCACTACTAATCCGATTATCCGACCGAGATTTGCCCCAAATGCGCCATATTCTTCAACCAACATGGGTAATGGCGATATTATGCACCCACGTTGAAGTGTGAGTGAGAGATGGTCTACCCTAAATAGCATGCTACCCATAATATCTACGTCTCGTCGCTACGAGTTAGTTAGTAGTGAATGAGTTGCCGGGGAATTTATACAAGAATTCTCAAGCTTAACATAATGACATACCACAGTTTGCGTAAAACAGTTCAAAAACAGTTGATAACATGTAAAAGTGCAACCAAAAGTTTAATGTAAATTCATGCTTTTCAGCCCCAAAACAGAAATCAGAAAAGGGGGACAGTGAACTCACCTGAGTATGATAAGCAACTAGCAAATAAACGAGCGTAATGAGTTTCCAAGTGCAGCCTCCTAACGCTCTAAACGTATGAGGTTGTGTGTGTAAGTAGATGTCTCAAGACCATCTATGTAAGTGGGAGGTTAACGTCCACTTATGTAATGTTCACTCAATTAGAGATGTCCATTTGTTCAGTTATCGTTTGTGCTTAGAAAACATGTACGGGCCGTTGGTGATATTTTGTGAAAACACAAATTTGATTAATTATGTTACGCATATTTCTATTTTGTGAAAACACAAATCTGAGTTTTTGGACAGCCCGTATACATGTTTTTGTAAAAATCATTTCAGGTATCAAACGAACTCCAAAAATTGTGAAACCACTTGGAAATGAAAGCTAACTTCTTAAACTTAATTTTTGCCTTTGGAATCGTCCATTTTGGTTAAGTTTTGAGGAAGAAACAGCCTCTCAAAGTCAGATCATTTTTCTGATCAGCTTGCATGTGACGTTTTTGACACTTTTAACATGAAAAACGGGTTTTATGTTATGATTTGGACATTTCCTTGTTAAGTGAACTTTATAACATGTTTATAAGAGTATTACAAGTAAATTTTGAAGAGTTTGAAGTTCTTACAATGTTTGTGCAACCGAGAGAGAAGAGAAGAAGCTAGTTCGTCCTTTTTGTGCGATTTTCCGAGTGGCGGCTTATGGTGGTTGGATGGTGGCCGTATGGTGGCTATAGGGTGTTGTTTGGTGGCTATGGTGGTGGTGGTTAGGTCTGGTTGCAGAGAAAATAAAGTGTGTGTGTGTGTGTGTTTGTTGAGTGAAAAATGAGAGAAATGAGAAGAGTTAGACTTATATATACATGGGCTAACTCCATGGGCTTTGGGCTGCCCATTCTTGGGCCGATTGGGCCTTGGGCCGTGGGTCTGGGCCTGACCCTTCCAAGGGTTGGGCTCGTGACTCGCTTCTTGATTTCGCGTTACGTTTTTCGTTCGTTTAAACGTAAATTTCGCGGTTTAAAAGTTAATAATTTACGTTATGTGTCCGTGTCCATTTTGAATTTGTAAATGATATTCGGGATGACTAAGTACTCTTAAAATACTTAAGTTGAGTTACAAAAATATATTTTGGGTTTCGCTCGGGCGTCGGGCTCGGTTTGCGCGTTTTCATCACGTTTGTTACGTTTTGAGCCAAACGTCTAGGTTTTTCGCGTACTTCTATATTAAGATAATAATATAAGTGCAAATAACTACTATTTACTTATAAAAAAATAGATTTACGTTATTTAGAAAGAGTTATCACCAACACCGTATGATTGTAGGACTTCGTCCAATTCGCAGTTGTACGATTTTAACCAATTGTTAACGTGGTGCACGTAATCGAATGAAATGTCACATATATTTAGATTAACCAATGCTAAACACACGTATTACTAATGGTCTAGACAATATTTATAGCCCTAGATTGGTAGGTGTCACATTTGGTTACTTATCATAATAGTCAAAGTTTGTGTTTTCAACTTCTGAAAATGGACTATAAGAGTGAGTAAGTATTGTTGCTCATTTAGTTACAAAAAGTGTCCAAATGGTTATGATTCGACCAAGAGTCCAAAACTATCGTAAACGTGAATTTTGGAAAAGTGCCAATTGGGAAACTTTCATTAGGTCGTATTGAGTATGTCAGCAAAATTTCATATTTTGATTGTAAACGAGTCAAAAGTTATGCGTGTTTGAAATTGGGTCAAAAACTTAAGTTTTGTTGAGTTCTGGGTCCAAGCACAAGTACGCGATCCCATAAGATTGCTAGGATCGCGTAATATAAAAGAAAAGTTTTCTGATATGAATTCATTCACAAGTACGCGATCCCAGAAGTTTGCTAGGATCGCGTAACAATGAAGGAAACTTTCTGGTACGATTTTATGCACAAGTACGCGATCCCAGAAGAATTCCAGGATCGCGTAACATAAATAATAAAAAAAAAAAAAATTTTTTTGGGTCGTTTCATTTGTGAAATAACATATTTTAACACGTTTTCTGCTTTCAGTAAATTTTCCCCGAGAAACACCTCCATTTGAACAGGTAGTCAAATAGAACAAATTTTACCTGCAAACTGTAGGCCAAAAGTTAGAAGCCTCATCATCCGAGACAAAAAAGAGGCTAAGATAATCCTTCCATTCGAGAGAATTCTCTGCTTCAGGAGTAAAGCTTGTACCGAAACGAACACTATTAGTAACTGATCGTTCTTTTGAATATTTCTTCTTTTCTTCTGATGGCAACTCGAAAAACTGAGGAGTTGCATATTTGACATTTTCAAGAAAATGAATAGGGACATCATGGTTCACTATATAAAAGAACCCTTAATTCTGTGCTACATCACACATCGTTTTTCTTACTTCCGGTTCATCCCACTTGGACATATCGATAATGGGTATTATATCGTTACTGAGTTCCACATTGCTAGTATCGAACCGTTCTTGTGGTGGCTGAATGTATTGGTGTGGTAGCTTTTTGAGTCCTAATTCAGCTAGACCTTTCACTCCATGACATTTGTTAACCACAAAATCAAGAAGGTCGAATTCGTTTGAGGAGGTTGTGGATATCAATGAAGGCATGGCTAAAGAGTTACGTGTACGTCTACGTGTTCAGATGAATTGGTTACTGGGTGATGATGAGTTGAGTTCGTTTAGTTTGGTGCATGGCTATATATATGAGTTTTTTTTCATCAAAAAGGCATAACTTGGCATATTGGCATAAATTCTTCCTTTTGCCGCCCACGTGAGGATATTTAGAAAGCACTGATCAAATATGGTCAAACGTTGACACTTTAGTACGGATATTTTTCAAATATGGTCATTTGTGGGTTGTTGGTCAAAACTTTACATTTTTTACGATGATAGTTTTATACATTTCTTTCTAACGACCTTTTTATGTTTTTCCTTGATCTACCACACGTGTTTTAAGTAATTACCAAGAAACCATGATGGATGGATATATTTTTACAAACATGTTCAAAATAACGTTGGCATCTTCGATGTTGTCATTATTTGTATCTTTTTACACTAAAATAATACAAAACTATAGAAAACTTACTTCAGTGTTAGCACTTAGTGCAATGACAAATAGTATTTAATGATTCAATAAATTTAGTGGTGCAATATACCCTCCACTAAACATCAAGAACATTAATTTATAAAAAATAGTTTATTGATAAATATTAGTAGTTATAACATCGGTTTTAATTAATGTTTATTGGTAAAAATATGATTTTATACGTTTTGATTATCATTCATAGTTGACGAATGTTTACGAGTTTATATATGAATATTAGTAGTTATAACATCGGTTTTGATTAATATTTCTTGGTAAAAATATGTTTGTTTTTTTTACGTTTGATTATCATTCATCTCTAATGAATGGTTAGCTTCCCTCCTTGCCTCAAAAAATTGTTTCTCTCTTGATCCCTACCATATATATATATATATATATATATATATATATATATATATATATATATATATATATATATATATAGCCAAAGGTTCAAATGAGAACCAAAAAAGGTACAGAACTGCGAAAACTTTTATATTATAAGGATTTTCACATGTTTGATGATTCAATCACATGTAAATATTGATATAGATTAAAGTTCAAAGCAAAATAGTTTGAAAAAAAACCTCAAAATGAGCTTTAAAATTAAATTTATTTTTTCCGTTCATATGTGTACATATGATCTGTGCACATGTGAACATTTCATATGTTTCATAATTTAACGTGCATTTTATGGTTTTTAACTTTTGTTTGTTAATAATATGAACATTAAATTATATTTATATGTAATTTTTTGTGTTTACATGTATAAAAATAATGTAATTTAGAAGTTCTCGCAGTTCTGTACCTTTTTGTGGTTCTCGTTTGAACCTAACCCTATATATATACACACACACACATATATATATATATATATATAATAGAAAATGCAATAATTATGTATTTATTATAAATTTGTGATTAATATTTTTAAATTTACTAAATATAATGGTTGATATCATATTTGTTAAAAAAGCTCTAAAATTTTATAAAACTTTCATTTATATTTTTGGAATTCGTAGCTATACAATGATTATTATTACATTTATTAAAAATGTTTAATGGTTATATAATCTATTTAATACTATATTGTTGAAGTTTTTAAGTGTATATTTTAATTCAATTAAAAATTAAGATTTAGTGCGACATATTATAGCAACTTTTTTAGTGTAAGCATATTTTTAAAAGTTTATTTTCTAAATTAAAATAATGTAATTTGGTTCACTAAAATATTTTACACGTCGGATATGATCTTAATTGGTAGGTAGATTAAGTGTTTAGGCTTTTGTGGGTCGTCTATGTTGACCTTTGTTTATTAGGTCATACAATTGTTAAATACGAACAAAAATTGAAAGTACAACGAGAAAATTAGACATAGAAATGTATGTTGAAAACAAAAATGACAAAATTGAAAGTACAATAGGTTTTAAGTAATTAACCCTAGAAAATATTTATCATTTTATTTAGTCATTTTAGAAATATTACCAACAAACCATATGATTTTATGGAATTATTATTTTAGGACGTAACCCACAAACTATAAGCTTACAACGTGCTCAAATTGATCTTCGTATATCAAACGTGTTCAAAATAATGCTGCTGTCCAAGTGGCATATGTGGCTGTATGTAAATTAAGGTTAATTAGGCTATTGTGGGTCGTCTATACTTGACCATTATTTATTAGTGCATGCATGTATGCAACTTGCAGAATCTGATGGGAAAATTTAGTTTACTGATCATGCAGTAATTAAATTATTTTTTTTTTCGAAAAATGAATCAATAGTTTTCATTTTTGCATTTTTGGGTATTAACTAATTTCGTTTTTTAAAAATGAACCACTAATTTAAAATCGAACATTTTCGAGTATTAGTACCCTTAAAATCGAACATTTTCGTTTTTTAAAAATGAACCACTAATTTAAAAATGAATCAATGTACCCGAAAATGTTAGATTTTAAATTAGTAGTTCATTTTTAAAAAACAAAATTAGTTAATACTCGAAATTGCGAAAAAACAGAACTATTGATTAATTTTTCGACAACAAACTCTAATTAAATTTACTAATTAAAGTTGGTGTTGTTTCTGATTACACACAAAAAGAGATGGAAAGAAAAAGGGTTTCTTTTTCTCCTTCGTTTGATTCTTTTTCGGCTGAACTATCGCACACAAACGTTGTGTACTTTTCTTCATTAGACTAACCAGGTTTGACTAGCTAGTTTTATTACCTCTTAATTATTTGAAATTAGTATTTCGTTTGTAATCTTTGAAGGGCTCGCGTGTAAATATATCAATCGTAAAGACAATTCCCGTAAGTCTTGCGTGCTAAGGATATATATAATTCAACTTGGAAATATTAATGTAATTGAATACTTGGAAATCGTTTTAATAAGCTATATAATTGGATCATCATTATTCAATTAAAATGGTTTTAATTACGTTACGTATAAATTTTCAATAATTGGACGTGACCTAGACATGGAAGTCGTGATTAAAGGGCATGAGTTTAAGCTCGTTCCATTCGGTGCCGGGAGAAGGGATTGTACGGGACTAAATATTTCATTATAGAATGGATGAGCAATTCACACTCCAAGTACAATATAATCACAGCGAGTTATATATATATATAAGCTTTGAATAATGTTTGGAGATTCGGTAACAAACTAGTTTGACTTATAAAGAATACTTTCATAACATATGGGCTTACGATAGCTTTATTCTTCTTCATACATACATTATACTTCAAACACATTAATATTTATTAAGAAAAAATAAAAGATTTTATCTTACGTAATCATTAAACCTTTGCAAACTCAACAGTAGCCTTCCCATCATGCGCTTTTCTGAAAAAGTGCTTGACATAGTCCGAGTAGAGGACGTGCTTATAAAGCGGTTTCTCCCCACTCTGAAGCACTTCCGCCAGAGGTCCAATAACGTCACTAGGCCTCGGGTTCACAAATATTGGGACTGAAATCCTGTTACTACTTCCATTAGCAGTTACACGATGCTCGACGCTTTTGTACTTCCCGTTACTCATGATTTGTAATGCATCTCCAACGTTGATCACCAATGATCCGCTTACCGGAGGGACATGAATCCATTTCATAGTCTTGGTGTTTCGCACGTAAAGCCCTCCAATTTCGTCTTGGAGGAGTATAGTGAGTGTGGACACGTCTGAATGACGTCCGACACCGATAGTGAGTTCAGGGTTGGGACATTTGGGATAGTAGTTGAGGTTTATCCGCTTTGAGCCCATTAGGACCGATTGTTTGGTCTCATCGACCTCTTTAACATTCAGTCCATTCATAAGTATTGTCAGTAGCTTCTTGACCGCGAGTTCAGAACTCTTCATGTATTCTAAAGCTTGTTTCCTGTCATAAAAAAAGAAACTTCAAGCCGCGTTTATTTAAAGAAACTTTTCTCTAACTTTTAATCTCCAAGTTTTAAAATTGGTAGCCTTTTTCCGTACAGAATTAGTTAATTTTTTGAAGTTCTTATTTAAAATAGTGTAAATTCGCACATAAACGCACCCTCAACGTGAGTTTATTTAGTGTAGTCAATTCAAATGGAACAAATTTTACCTGCAAACTGGAGGCCAAAAGTTAGCAGCCTCATCATCCGAGACAAAAAAGAGGCTAAGATAATCCTTCCATTCGAGAGAATTTTCTGCTTCAGGAGTAAAGCTTGTACCAAAACGAACACTATTAGTAACTGATCGTTCTTTTGAATATTTCTTCTTTTCTTCTGATGGCAACTCGAAAAACTGACGAGTTGCATCTTTGACATTTTCAAGAACATGAATAGGGACATCATGGTTCACTATATAAAAGAACCCCCATTTCTGTGCGGCATCACACATCGTTTTTCTTACTTCCGGGTCATCCCAGTTGGACATATCAATAATGGGTATTATATCGTTACTAAGTTCCACGCTGCTCGTATCGAACCGTTCTTGTGGTGGCTGAATGTATTGGTGAGGTAGCTTCTTGAGTCCTAATTCTGCTAGCCCTTTCACTCCGTGACCTTTGTTAACTACAAAATCAAGAAGGTCGAATTCGTTTGAGGGGGTTGTGGATATCAATGAAGGCATGGCTCGAGAGTTACGTGTACGTGTTCAGATGAATTGGTTACTAGGTGATGATGGGTTAAGTTCAATTCTTTTGGTTTGGTGCATGGCTATATATAGAGGGTTCAATTCTTCCTCGTGCCGCCCATGTGAGGACGAATTAGAAAGTACCTATCAATATATGGTCAAACTTTGACATTTTAGTATGGATATTTAGATTTTGTTCAAATAATGCTGCTGTCAACTTGCAGAATCTCATGCATGTATTAAAGTTACTAATTAAATTAAGTATGTGTTGTTTGTGGAATAATATCCGCCGTCAGTTCTAAAAAAGATCAATTCGCATGGAAATAATGCTTGTTTTCACGAATTAAAATAATGCTTGTTTTCTTGGAAGTTGATGGAGTAGTCAACATGGTACATGTATATTTATGTAGCGGATAAGATTTCCTAGTACAAGTTATTTGGTGACGGCAGTTTTCTTTTTGCCTAGGTGTACGTCCTAAACCAGGTATTCCTGGACCGTTTTCAAACCCTTTCCTGATATTTAAAGGATTAAAAAATGTTTTTTTTTTTTTAATTTAAATTTCTACCATTAGTGAATGAGTAATCATTTTTACAAGGAATATTTTATTTTTTATAAGAAAAAAAAAGTTCCTTATAATGTTAAAAGTACATTTTTCTAAAAGTAGAAAGCTACGTGTAAAAATTACCCCTATTAGTGAATACTCCGTATAATTAAATTTTGTTCCTAGCCCAGCGCAGCAACCGATACATACTTGATGTAGAGTACGAAACGAGATATAGATTAAAGCATGTTGATTCTCTGAATAGAATGATTAATCCCTTCCAAGTGATTCAACGAATATCGCGGCTACGCAAAATTCAACTAAAATTGAAAAACACAAATTGAGAGAAAAATCAAACTTCATAAAAATCAAAACTGAATTTTTTTCCCAACTATGAACCCTAAAATAAGATGCAAAAATTCAAAATGGGCCAGAAACCCAAAACAAAAGTCCAAAAATAACTAAAAAAATATAAAATGAGTCGTAACTTATTCCAGAAGGCATTTTTAAGCCTTGAACGGCAGTTTACCAAAAAGTGGGTCTCGTTCCAAGCTTCGATTTGACAGTTCGTGAGTCTTTAGTGGAGCCCCGTAGCCAAGTTATGACTGTTTTCGTGAGACCCCTTTTATAACACGATCACCTTTTATAACACGATCATAGACTATCATAAACACTAAGACACGATCTTCAACATTTGAGCCCGCATCAATACTCCTAATCTTTGAACAATTAAGAATTGTATTTACTTAATTTTTATCATTAATGAATTACTATGAATTAATTAATTTTCGTTCTAGCTAGCCCAAAACACCCAATGGGTTTTTGTAATGTATTGCATAGTAGTTATAACTTATGAGGATCACCGGTGTGTATATGGATTTAAAAGCTGATTAACTAATAAACTAAATTAATAATTTGTTAAAAGCGAAAAAAATAATTATTATTTTTTATATAATTAGGTAAAAAATATATAATATTTAGGAAAATGATATTGACAGCCATAAGAGTTGTCAACCAGAAGCATTTGAATATAATTATTAACTTTAAAGTATCTTTTATAAAAAAAAAGTTCTAGTAAATTAAATGCAAATCTTTAGTTTATTCATTGTTGTTTTGAATAAATAAGGAAATTTTAACTTCAATAAATGCAAAATTTTACTAACGATTCTAGGCTGTCATTATCAATTCATATTTATTTACTTACCATTTCTAGGTGGAGATGTCTAGCCGCACAAAACAAATCCAAATGATTTTTGGCTCATAGTTTCGACGTACTAACAAAAAGAGATGGAATGGAAAAGGGTTTCTTTTATCGCACACCATCGCACACGTTGTGTATTTTCTTCGTTTGATCGAATAGTTAATTTTATTTCCTCTAATCGTTTGAAACTAGCATTCCGTTTGTGATCTTTAAATTGCTCGTTTGAATATATTAACAGTAAAGTTGTTTAACTTTGCACACTTGTTTCTAGCATTCTCGTATGTCTTGTTTTCTAAAGATACTTCTAATTCCAGCCACTTCTTGATTATATAATAAAATTAATCATGTAAATGGAATTGATTACTTGAAAATCGTTTTGATAAGTAATACAACTGGATAGTTATTATTCATTAAAAACGGTTTTAATTACCTATATATTTACAATAAGTGGATGTAACCTAGAGAGGGACGTCGTGATTAGCTATAAAGTGCAAGAGTTTAAGCTCGTTCCATTATATATAAGCTTTGGATAATGTTTGGCGATTCAGTAACAAGCGAGTTTAACTTATAAAAGAATACATTCATAACATGGGCTTATACAAGCTTTATTCTTCTTCATACATTACATTTCAAACACATTATTATATATTTAAAAAAATAAAGGTTTTATTTTACGCAATTATTAAACCTTTGCAAACTCAACAGTGGCCTTCCCATCATGCGCTTTTCTGAAGAAGTGCTTGACATAGTCCGAGTAGAGGACGTGCTTATAGAGCGGTTTCTCCCCACTTTGAAGCACTTCATCCAGAGGTCCAATAACGTCACTAGGCCTCGGGTTCACAAATATCGGGACTGAAATCCTGTTACTACTTCCATTAGCAGTTACACGATGCTCGACGCTTTTGTACTTCCCGTTACTCATGATTTGTAGTGCGTCTCCAACGTTGATCACCAACGATCCGCTTACCGGAGGGACATGAATCCATTTCATAGTCTCGGTGTTCCGCACGTAAAGCCCTCCAATTTCGTCTTGGAGGAGTATAGTGAGTGTGGACACGTCTGAATGACGTCCGACACCGATTGTGAGCTCGGGGTTGGGACATTTGGGATAGTAGTTGAGGTTTATTCGCTTTGAGCCCATTAGAACCGATTGTTTGGTCTCGTCGACCTCTTTAATGTTCAGTCCATTCATAAGTATCGTCAGCAACTTCTTGACTACGAGTTCAGAACTTTTCATGTATTCCAAAGCTTGTTTACTGTCATAAAAAAGAAACATCAAGCCGTGTTTATTGGAAGAAACTTTTCTCTAACTTTTAATCTCTATGTTTTTAGAAATTGGTGGCCTTTTTTCCCTACGGTAAATTTATTGAAAATGTATTCAATATTTTATTTTATGATTTGAAAACAAAAAATGAAGTTCTTATTTAAAATAGTGCGTTTGTCGAAAACCTTATTTGAACACGTTTTCTGTTTTTCAGGAAAAAAGCAAAAACACCTATTTTCTCACATAATCGCACCCTAAGTTGATAATGGAACCAATTTTACCTGCAAACGGGAGGCCAAAAGGAAGCAGCCTCATCATCCGAGACAAAAAAGAGGCTAAGGTAATCCTTCCATTCGAGAGAATTCTCGGCTTCAGGAGTAAAGCTTGTACCAAAACGAACGCTATTAGTAACTGATCGTTCTTTTGAATATTTCTTCTTTTCTTCTGATGGCAACTCGAAAAACTGACGAGTTGCATCTTTGACATTTTCAAGAACATGAATAGGGACATCATGGTTCACTATATAAAAGAACCCCCATTTCTGTGCGGCATCACACATCGTTTTTCTTACTTCCGGGTCATCCCAGTTGGACATATCAATAATGGGTATTATATCGTTACTAAGTTCCACGCTGCTCGTATCGAACCGTTCTTGTGGTGGCTGAATGTATTGGTGAGGTAGCTTCTTGAGTCCTAATTCTGCTAGCCCTTTAACTCCATGACCTTTGTTTACAACAAAATCAAGAATGTCGAATTTGTTTGAGGGGGTTGTGGGTATCAATGAAGGCATGGTTCGAGACTTTTGTGTACGTGTTCAGATGAAATGGTTAGTGTATGATGATGGGTTAATTTCGTTTAGTTTGGTGCATGGCTATATATAGAGTTTCTTTTTCTCTTTAAAAAAGCACAACTTGGCATATATATTGACATAAATTCTTCGTTATGCGCCTCGTGTGAGGATGAATCAGAAAGTAGTGATAAAATATGGTTTAAAGTTGACATTTTATGTCAGGATCGACTTGATCAAAGATTAAATGTAACTATGTTTGAACTTCTTAACAAGAAATTTGCGGAATAATACTTGTTAAGTTTGGAAGTTATATGTATGTTTTTTGTATAGATGTTTGTATCTTAATAGACAAAGAACACACAAATAGTATAACAAAAGCTCCAATATTATTAAGATTAATATTACGAATACACTTGATTGTATTAGGGTTACAATAACCTTGAAGCTGACTAATGTCTATGTTCTGTATTTTTTTTTTACTGTCTAAGCTTGCTCTTTTATATATACTACTAGGATTTACACAAGTTACAATGTTAAGCATGCCACAAAAGTAAACTAGACACCTTGTTACACGTTATAGCAATTAATGCACATAAGTCAACTCTTCAAGCGTGCTCTGTGTCCATAAAGTAAAATATGCTTTACTGCTTTACTTTTGGGTAGTCTGTCAGCTCCACTAAGCAGTAGAAACAAGCAGTAGTAGAAACTCTGTAAATCGAACCAACAGTAGAAACAATGAAAATTGGTCTAGCAGTACAAATTGCAGAAATCATGCCAGCAGTACTAATCTTTGTAAAACAAACTGGCAGTACTAATCCGTGAAATCATATTGGCAGTACTAACTCTGGAAGTGCATTGGCAGTTAGAAATGGTTGTAGCAGTACTAATAATGAAGAGCAGTACAAACTTTGAATAGCAGTACTAACTCTTGAATTGCTTGGCAATACTAATCTATTATAACCCAACAATCTCCCCCTAAACTTGTGCTTTCTTCCCAACAGCACTAAGTTTCTCCAGATTTGCCTTTTAACGAAACTGGGGTTCACTTCTTCTGCTTTCTCATCCTTTCCAGATAATCTTTTAATTCTTTTACCAAAACTGCTGCAACAATCAGATTTGAGCATTTGACCTTGAGCATTAACATGCTTTTTATTACAGCAGGATTCCAAGGATATTTTTTGCCCATCAAGAAATATCCTACACCTCCATCTACCTGGCCTACCATATGTACTCTACAACTATCAAAACAATACCAGTAGTTGGCAGGTGAGAATGCTTTCATAAATATTCTCATTTCAGCTTCAGGCAAGTACATCTGCTTCAGATATTCGAACAGTTGATGATCATCATCATAGCCTCTCTTTTCACCAAACTTCTTCCTGCCTACTTCAAACATTTCATCCAAGTCTTTTCTTCTAAAATCCTTGAGCATTGAAAAGAAGTTTCTGTATAGCTCAGATGATCCTCCTGCTCTAATAATTTTATAGTGCCTCTTGTTTGCACTATCCAGTGTCTGGTACCAATCTATGATTGGATATTCCACCTTCAAGGGCTCACAATCAGCTGTATCAATTATTACCAGTCCTCTGCAATCTTCATCCTCCTTTTCCTTATCATCTGTAGATGGCACCTCGGTATGCACATCTTTTTCAATTTTCTGCCTTTTATGCACTTTTTCAAAGTAACCCTCACTTTGTGTGCCCTCTGCAGCTTTCTTTTTCCTTTCAAACATTTTGATACCCTTCTGAACAGGTGTATCATGCATACCTTTCAGCTTCTTTTCCTTTTCCCACCTTATATCTTCTGTTCCCTTCTTCATTCTTTCAAGCTCCCTCTCATATATCCTCTTTAGATCTTCAAATTGGAGGGTTGCTAGGATTTTTACATGAAATCCAGCTCCCTTGAGGAATGTAATGAACTCCTTCTTCAACTGAGCCTTAGTCTTTGGCTTTGCTTTCTGTTTCTTATATTTAGCCTCTGACTCTCTCCTTTTCTTTTCATTTAATAGCCTCTGAAGCTCAGTTTTTCTCTCTTCCTCTGTATACCTCATCCTTTCCTCCTCCTGTAACTTTCTGGCCAATTCCTCATCAGCCTCTATTTGATGTTTTCTTTTCAGAGGTCTGACTTCTTCAATCATTATCCCTTTACCCTTATCTTTGGCCCCAATCTGCTTTACTTTCTTTGTAGGAGTGTGTTCTAATGTTTCTTTGATGCTCACACCTTTCTCCTTTTGTTTTTCTTTCTCTTTAGGGCTCTCAGACACCCTCAACAAAACTTCAGCAGCAGCAACCTCTTCATTTGCTTCAGCAGTACTAACTGGCTCATCTATCCCAGCAGTATTAACTCTATCTTCATCAGCAGTACTAACTCCAATAATAGCGGTAGTAACTGGAGCAGTATTCATCTTTTCCAACAGCTGCTTGACCACCCCATTCAACCTTACAATCTCATCTCCTTGAGATGTTAGCATTTCCTTCTGCCTAGCCACCTCTTCTGACAAATTGGTACATATTACCATCAATTCCTTAAGTAATGAGCTATCCTCACCACTGCCAGAAGTGTTACCCTCTTTTAGTGGATCATTGGAAGATTTAGCTAGTGTCTCAGACCTAGTCTGAGCATCACTAGCCCCCTTTGTGGTTTCTTGGCACCGGGGACCATTGGATGCATTGATATCCACTGGATCTTCTGCAATAGAAGAATCCAATGGAATCTCTGCCTCCTGTGTTGCCATGGATTGGGTCCTAGTTCCAATACCACTGTCCTGTTCTCCCAATGGGGCAGAATCAGTAGTGGCAGCCCTTTCCATATGGTCACCTTCCTCTTCATTGACCACCTCATTTAGATCAATTGGCTGATGCATCTGAGGAAGAGGAGCCTCAGATGCATGTTTCTTAGCCCTTGTGGCTTTCTTGGAGGTTGGCTTGGGGTCCCTTGTTTTCTTGGATTTGACAGCAGATGTGGGTTGAGAAGTAGTGGGTATGGCTACTTCTTCATCTGCTGTGGAGGGTGCACTAAGCATATGTGCAGTCAAATTTGTGACCCTCCCAGAAAATGTGGTACCTTTAACTAACCCTGTTCTCCTCATGTTTGAAAAAAGTTTTTGTGTATGTGAGAGGAGAACAGTTTTACCACCCACTCTTGGTAGGTTAGTTAATTCATTTTCAAAAATGTGTTGTAGAAACCTTGGATACATCAAAAATTTTGAGTCGGGATGTTCCAGGTTGTATATCATTCCAGTAAAGATCATTTTTGAAAAATTGAACTTCATGTTATTAGCTAAACAGATCAAAGCCGAAGCTATGTTACTGCTAAACCGATCCCATGCCGTTCTCTTCTGAGATATACATTGTTGCAGGGTATGAATCAAAAATTTCCACTGTGGAGAGAACATGGATTTTCAAAAAGTAAGTCTATTCAACTCTCCCTCATACCCTAGCAACAATAAGTTTTCATAAATTTGAAGTACAGATAAGCATTCAATACCTTCTTCATCATGAAGTTGAAGATGAGCACGAACAGATGCCTCTGTAACTCTGATGGTCTGCCCTGCAACTTGACTAACAATGGTAGCCACCCCATCGACTTCTGTCTTTTCGGCAGAAGTTCAAAAATCGTTTATATGTGAAATAAAAATGATGGGGTTGACAGAAAGTGCTACCATTAAGTTGCTATTTTTAAGAAAATTTACAATTTCATAAAAATCTTCTGCTCCTTTGGGTTTTAGCAGATAAACACGCAGATTGTGCTTATCGGCAGTTGGTAAAAAAACGTTAGAAGATGGAGAAGAAGTCATTTTAGAAGTGAAAGTTGAAAAATTTTCTTGTGAAAAGATGAATTTTGATCGCTTTTGGTTGTTTGAGATTAACAGTAGGTGAAAAGCGAACAGTGAAAAAGGTTTGCTATTTATACTATTTGAGAAGGGGCAGCATTAAATGCCCTAATTTTAAAATAGAATAAATTGCACTAGCAGTATTAAATTAGGAATTTTGTACGAGCAGTACTAAAACATGCCCAGTACTAAAATTATGCTAGCAGCAAAAACCGTTTTATCACAACCAGCAGTACTAATATAACTAACAGTACTAACTAGGGAAAGCAGTACTATTATATATTAGTTACAGACAGCAGTATTAATAATGACTAACAGTAGTAATGGAAACTACATTAGCAGTATTAATAATGCTAATCATTAACAGCAGTACTAAATGAGGATAGCAGTATTAAAAATAATCACAATATCAATACTGTCAGTGCTAGGAGTAACAAGCAGTATTAATGTTGGCAATATTGGGAATACTTTCATCCTTAAGTAGTAGAGCAGTATTAATGACAGTACTAGTTTATCAGCAGTATTAAAATTACTTATCAATATTTACACTAGCAGTACTAAAGGTATCAAGCAGTATGAATATTGACAGTACCAAGAATACATACAGAATAAATTAGTGGATCAGTATTAACCCATTAGGAAGCACAAAGTTTTGCAAAGAGCAGTATTAATCAAGGATTTATGAAGAATTTATCATACCAATACTTGTAACCAGGAATGTAAATCTACCCACATCAAATGCTTTTGTGAACAGATCTGCAAACTGATTATCAGTATGAACTTTAAAAATCTGAATTAATCTTTTCTCATTACAATCTCTTATAAAATGGTATCTGATTTCAATGTGCTTAGTTTTAGAATGTTTTACAGGGTTATTTATAATACTGATAGCAGAGTTGTTATCAATAAAAATGGGAGTATTGAGAAAGGTCAAACCATAGTCCAACATCTGATTCTGAATCCAAAGCACTTGAGCACAGCAACTTGATGCTGCAACATATTCTGCTTCTGTTGTAGATGTAGAAACTGTAGTTTGCTTTTTGCATTGCCAAGACACAAGTCTTCCTCCCAAAAATTGACAACCCCCAGATGTAGATTTTCTATCCATATTGGCTCCTCCATAATCACTGTCAGTGTATGCAATCAAGTCAAAGGAAGAATTTTTAGGATACCAAAGTCCCAGTTTTGGTTGACCTTTGAGATATCTAAAAATTCTCTTGACTGCATGAACATGTGACATTTTAGGATTTGCCTGGAATCTAGCACAGACACACACAACAAACATAATATCTGGTCTGCTTAAGGTCAGATACATGAGGGATCCAATCATAGATCTGTAGAGGTGTTCATCAACATCCTCCCCCTCAAGATCTGCATGCAATGGTTTGTGTGTCTCCATTGGAGTGCTAGCAATCTTTACATCTTTGTATCCAAACTTCTCCAGAATGTCATTAACATATTTCCCTTGACTTATGAAGATCCATTCTTTCTGCTGTTTAACTTGTAATCCTAGAAAGAAAGTCAATTCTCCCATAGAGCTCATCTTGAATTTCTGATGCATAAGAGCTTCAAATTCTTTACAAAGACTATCCCTTGTTGAACCAAAGATAATATCATCTACATAGACTTGAACTAGTAGGATATCATTTCTAATTCGTTTTATAAACAAGGTTTTGTCAATTGCACCTCTTTTGAAACCATTCTCCAACAGATAAACTGATAAAGTATCAAACCATGCTCTAGGAGCCTGATGCAGTCCATAAAGTGCTTGTCCAATCTGTACACTTTATTTGGATGCTTGGGATCTTCAAATCCTGGTGGTTGGCATACATAAACCTCTTCTTCAATAGTGCCATATAGAAATGCACTCTTCACATCCATCTGGTATACCTTGAAGTCCTTGAAAGATGCATATGCCAAGAACAACCTAATTGCTTCTATTCTAGCTACAGGAGCAAAAACTTCATCATAGTCAATGCCCTCTTCTTGAGAATATCCCTGAGCAACCAGCCTTGCTTTGTTCTTGATCACAATGCCTCTCTCATCTTTCTTGTTTCTGTATACCCATCTTGTTCCAATAGCCCTTTTTCCTTTTGGGAGATCCACCAATGTCCAAACATCTTGAATCTTAAACTGAAGCAGCTCTTCTTGCATTGCTTCAACCCAACTTGGATCTTTCAAGGCTTCATTTGCCTTCTTGGGTTCTATCTGAGATAGAAAACAAACAAATAAAGAAGTATTGATGTCTTCTTTATTTAGTCTGGCAGATCTTCTGGTTTGCATTGCAGAGTCAATATCACCTATTACATTCTCCAATGGATGATAGGCTTTGTATTGTTGATACTGACCAGTATATGACATAGGAATCCCAGATTCCAAGTTTGTATCATTATGTTCTATGAGAATGCTAGTCTCAGACAAGGATAGACTAGTTGGATCTTGATTCTCATCTACATTTTCTTCTGCAATTAAATCTGCACTTCTTTCTGCATTCTCAGATGTATTCACACCATTTGCTTCTTCTTCTGGAAGCATTTCAGGATCTGAGGAGGTATGGCCATCATCATAAGCACCATACTGTTCCTGACTTGATGTGATTGGTTCTGAACTCTGAGCTTGTTGTTGTGGAGGAGGTTGAAGAACTTCAGGTGGATCAGGTGACCAGAAAGGTAGAGTAATGTACTCTAATGGTGTATCTTTGTTCTGGTTTGCTGCACTTGATTCACCAGCATTTGTACCTGCATTTGATGACTCATACACATATCTGAAAGATTGGGTTAGAGCATCAATATCAAATAACCAATCTGGACCTTTGCCCACAAACACTAGGTGTATGTTCATTAAAGGTCACATTCATGGTTTCCTCCACTATTCTAGTCCTATGGTTGAATACTCTGTATGCTTTGCTTTGGGTAGAGTATCCAACAAAGACTCCCTCATCAACCTTGCTCTCAAACTTGCCTAGGTGATCTTTGGAATTTAAGATAGTAACAGGACATCCAAATGGTTTTAAAAAGCTAATCAAGGGTTTTCTTTTGAAAAACAATTCATATGGTGTCTTGTTATGAGGCTTTACTACTAGTGCCCTGTTCTGAACATAACAAGCAGTACTAACTGCTTCTGCCCAGAAAGTCATTGGTAGTTTAGCATCTGCTAACATGGTTCTAGCTGCCTCAATTAGTGTCCTATTTCTTCTTTCTGCTACTCCATTTTGTTGTGGAGTTCTAGGAGCACTAAACTGTCTTTCTATTCCTTTTGTTTCACATAATTTATTCATCTCATGATTTTTAAATTCTGTTCCATTATCAGACCTGATGATTTTAACATTTTGATTAGTTTGGTTCTCAATCCTAGTAATGAATGATCTAAGTATTTCACATGTTTCATCCTTAGTTCAAAGAAAGAATACCCAACTAAATCTGCTAAAGTCATCAATGATCACCAAGCAATAAACTTTCTTTCCTATACTACTGACATTGGTTGGTCCAAACAGGTCCATATGCAGTAGATGTAAAGAAGAAAAGTTTGAGTTCACACCTTTGGTCTTATAAGAAGATTTGTGTTGCTTCCCCTTTAAACATGCAACACAATGGTCATCACATGAATATGTCTTTTCAGGTACACCTCTAACAAGTTTGTTTTTAACCAGTTTGTTAATAGTTTTGAAATTCATGTGAAACATTCTTCTATGCCAAAGATCAGACTCATCAACAGATGCCTTTGAGATAAGACAGTTTAAATCTTGTTGAGGTTTCATGTTTGCTAAGTCACAACAGTACACATTATTCTTTCTGGGAATTTTCATTAAAATCATGTTATCATCTAGATTAAATTTATCAGAAAGAATAAAGCATTCTGTGTCAGTAAAAAGAACTAGATTCTTTTTCTCTGTGATTTGACTCACACTTAGCAAATTGAATCTCAACTGTTCAACATAATAAACATCTTGAAAGCTTATCTTATCACTGTTGACAGTCCCCTTTCCTGTAATCCTACCACCTTTAGGATTACTTCCAAAAGCTACATATCCACCATCAATTTCTTTGAAGTTCTGTAGCTTGCTTCTATCCCCTGTCATGTGCCTTGAGCATCCACTATCAACATGCCACAAACTTCTTGACTTGCTCTGCACAGATAAAACAATAAAGATTATTAGTTTTCTTTGGGAACCCAAACCAATATGGTTTTGGGTCTCCCTTGTACATCCACAAAGTCAACTCTTTCAAGAATCACTGCTTGTGGTGTACTATTGGTTTTGGAAACTTTTGATTTTATTGTAGGCACAGGTTTCCAAATCCAACGAATGTTAGACTTATTAACAGCATTAAGATGACTAACAGTATTAACATGTCTGGCAGTATTAACTTTGTTAACAGTATTAATATGTCTGGCAGTATTAACTTTGTTAACAGTATTAATATGCCTGGCAGTATTAACTTTGTTAATATGCCTGGCAGTATTAATTTTTAATGTTGCTTGAGTCTTAGTACTGTTGGCTCTGTTACTGATTAATGCTGCTGTAGTAAATTTTGATACAGCAGTATTAACTGATTGAGCCTTTATTTTCTTCACAGTATTAACAGAATTAATTTTAGTTTTAAAATTGTGATGATTAATTATGTCAGTAACTGTCCATGGTGATCTCATAACCCTTTTATTTCTTGGATTATGATGACACTCATTCTGAAGATGGTTTGTTTTACCACAGATGTAACAAGCCTTTTCTTTAATCATGACAAAACCCTTTCCTAGTTTATGTGAAACCATTTGGTTCTAATTTCTTTGATTTCCTCTAGGAACAGATTTTGTATAATTGTATGGTATTTGAATACCTGCTTTACAATTACATTTATCGCAGGCTTGATTCTTTTCATTCTTGTTAGTGGTGTTCTTCTTTTGAGTAGATATAAACTTAGCCTTTTCTTTGAATAATCTTTTACCCTCTGCTAGTTTATTACCAGTTAAGATAGTATCTGATGCACTACTTACTTTCTTAATATCTTTCTTAGTTGATTCAACTAGCTCAGTAAGTTCTCCTTCTATGTCATCATCATCAGATACCCAACTAGTAATTTCTACTTTATCTAAATCTATCTCAGGTTCAGCTAAACTTTTGATTGGATCAGCCTTTATAACTTCAATTTCTACATTCTCCTTTAAAGTTTCAATCTCAATATCACTTTTAGGAGGAAAGTAATTGTTGTTATAAGGTGGAGGAACATTGTTGTATCCCAATCCAGTTTTGAGTTTATCATGAATCTGAGATTTAATTAGATTTTGAACGTTTTGAGAAGCATTTTCTAGATTATCTATTTTCAGTTTAATGCTATCTCTTTCAGTTCTCACATTCTCTAAATCTTTGCTCAATCCATCAACCTTGTCCTTTTGACAATCTCTTTCCCACCTAGCATATTCAATATCATACACATATTGTGATTCATTCTTCTGATATGCTTTTATTTGTTGTTCTAGGTTTTCAATTGATGCAATTGTGCTTCTATTCCTAACTTCCCATTTTTCAAGTTCAGCACAGATAAATAGATTATGATCTCTATAGTGTTTAACAGTTTTCATGCAGATAGATGAACATAATTTATTTTGTACCTCTTGAGGCACTTCAGGAGATTTCACTTCTGCTTCTGTAATGGCCATTAGAGCTTGATTTGTAACAGCATGCTCTTCTTGATCACTCCAATCAAATTCAAACTCATTTTGTGACATCAGTGCTGTTGAGTTTGAATTGTTTTGAATTGGAATGGTTCTTCCAGGATTTCTGCATTCTCTTTTAAAGTGTCCCATCTTGTGACAATTAAAGCACTAAACTTTGCTCTTATCAAATCCTGCTCCATCTTCTCTCTTATATGCAAAGTTGTTTCTCCCAGTTCTTTGCATAAATCTCTTTGCCCTTACAGTCAACATGGCCATCTGCCATTTAATATCCATCTCTTCAAGATCATCTGGATTAACTTGCTCAAGTTCTTCATTTGTCAGAGATGAATTCACATGACTGACAAAGAATGCTTCTAACACTTGATCACCAGTGTTGTCTTTTGATGATGACCCAGATGCAGAACCTGTAACACTAGAGGTAGATACATATGCTGAGTTTGGATCTACCTGTACTCCTCCTGATGACATAAATGCATCATTCTGCATATTTGGAGTGTATCCAGTGGCTTGTTTCTTGTTCTCTACTTCTGGCTCAAATGATCTTAGATCATTGTATAGATCATCAAGCTCCTTATCATCCAAATTACTGCCCTGCCTCAAAGCAACAGTATACATGGTCCATTCATCTCCAAGTGATTTTAGAAACTTTCTGTTAAGATCATCTTTGTCAATCTTAACATTGTGGTTTTCAAGATCACCCACAAGTTTAGAAAATCTGTCAAAAACTTGTGTTAATGTTTCAGTCCTTACAGATTTAAAGTTTTCAAATTGTTGTTTCAAAAGGGATCTTTTATTTTTCTTGGTGATTTCATTGCCACCAAATCTTTTCTCTATTGATTCTAAAAGAACCTTTGCATCCTCACAATTTTCAAACTTTCTTTGATATTCATTAGGAATGGATATCAATAGAATGCTAAGAGCTTTAAATTCTGTAGCTCTTTCCTTTCTTTCAGCATCTGTACTTGGTGGTGCCCTAGGAATCCTGACACCATCACTATTAACAGGATACTTAGGACCATTTACACAAATATCCCATAGTTGATAGTCT
Source organism: Gnaphalium uliginosum (assembly GCA_963930675.1). NCBI lineage: Eukaryota > Viridiplantae > Streptophyta > Magnoliopsida > Asterales > Asteraceae > Gnaphalium > Gnaphalium uliginosum. The sequence goes on from OZ005683.1 coordinate 33,671,757, forward strand.
GTAAGCAACATGTACTGCTTCATCCTATTTTTCCACATATCATACTCATCTGGCCTGAGTATGGGGATTTTGTTTGCCTGAGTTTCTTCAGAAGACATTTTAAAAGTTTTTAAAATAGCTTTTAAACAAACTAAATTTTGACTTCCAAAAGTTCAAAGCAACCTTAAGCTCTGATACCACTTGTCAGGATCGACTTGATCAAGATCAAGATTAAATGTAACTATGCTTGAACTTCTTAACAAGAAATTTGCGGAATAATACTTGTTAAGTTTGGAAGTTGTATGTATGTTTTTTGTATAGATGTTTGTATCTTAATAGACAAAGAACACATAAATTGTATAACAAAAGCTCCAATATTATTAAGATTAATAATACGAATACACTTGATTGTATTAGGGTTACAATAACCTTGAAGCTGACTAATGTCTATGTTCTGTATTTTTTTTTTTACTGTCTAAGCTTGCTCTCTTATATATACTACTAGGATTTACACAAGTTACAATGTTAAGCATGCCACAAAAGTAAACTAGACACTCTGTTACACGTTATAGCAATTAATGCACATAAGTCAACTCTTCAAGCGTGCTCTGTGTCCATAAAGTAAAATATGCTTTACTGCTTTACTTTTGGGTAGTCTGTCAGCTCCACTAAGCAGTAGAAACAAGCAGCAGTAGAAACAAGCAGCAGTAGAAACTCTGTAAATCGAACCAACAGTGGAAACAATGAAAATTGGTCTAGCAGTACAAATTGCAGAAATCATGCCAGCAGTACTAATCTTTGTAAAACAAACTGGCAGTACTAATCCGTGAAATCATATTGGCAGTACTAACTCTGGAAGTGCATTGGCAGTAGAAATGGTTGTAGCAGTACTAATAATGAAGAGCAGTAGAAACTTTGAATAGCAGTACTAACTCTTGAATTGCTTGGCAGTACTAATCTATTATAACCCAACATTTTAGTACGGATATTTAGACATGTGGGTTGTTGGTGATTAATTGGTAACATGATGTGTCTATTTATGATCTATATTTTAATTTTTAATGACCGTTTTTTGATTTTTTTTTTCTTGATGTACCATATGTGCTCATTCAATTCACACAATTAAGCTCTAAAACATGGGCTTTTTTCTTATCTTAGTCTATCAGGATGTCTAACAACTTTTAATCTATTAAGATGTCTAACAACTTTGAGTACGTGGTGAATCAATTGAATCATTTTACAACATGTCTTGTTATATTCATTAATTCAATAATATGTTCAATTTTTCGAGTTACATAATTTTTAATGGTAACAGAAGTTGAAAGTTCAATGTAAAAATGGGAAACAACAAAAGGGGATAGTGCCACAGATTGTATTAAAAAATAACCCAAATGTTATTATATGTATCATACTTTATATTAGTCTATTGTGTGTATTGGATATTTAGTAATGACTATTGTATCTATCCGACCACTTATTACTTGTAGTTGATGATGTGTAACCCTTTTTTTTGACAATGTGGACGTATTAGGTGACGTGGTGACTTATACGGTTGTCACATCATCAATAATGTTTGTTACCCTATGAATACATACAATAGCAATAATTGAAAGTTTGATGCACAAAAATAGACCAACATGAATGTGAATATACAAAATAGACTTTGGATTATAGTTTAGTAAATTCCAACACACAATTCCCTTACAGTATATTTTAAAAAAAAATGAAAAAATTGAAAATTATATATAATAAAGTAACCCTAAAAATATACTTTTACAATTTATTTAGTCATTTTGAAAATATTACCACCAAACCATGATGTAAGGCCTAACTGACGTAACTCACATTCGTATATCAATATAGAAAGGATATATAATATAATTACAAACGTGTTCAAGCTAATGCTGCTGTATGTAATTGTTGAAATGGAAGGCAAATTAAAGGTTAATTGGTAGGTCGACTCGATCACTGTTTAATTAAGCTATTGTGGGTCGTCTATACTTGACCGTTATTTATTATTAATCATGTATTAAATTAAAGTTACTAATTAAATTAAGTTGGTGTTGTTTGTAGAATAAGATCCAACGTCAATTCTAAAAAAGATCAATTCGCGTGCAAATGTGCAAATCAACCGTATATGTAACATAAATTACTTTATACTCCCTCTCTCGGCTCCGTCTCATTTCAAGTGTCCATGATCCAACCATATATGTAACATAAATTACTTTACACTCCCTTTGTGGCTCCGTCTCATTTCAAGTGTTTCATATTACTATTTTGGTTTGTCTCAAATAAGTGTCAACTTTAATATTTTAACCGATCAAAAGAGATTTTAATGGGTAGAGATGATAGTCGATTGATAAATAGTGTAGTTAATGGAGATTTCTAAAACTGTGTACAATTTCAAATTGAACACTTTAACTGAGACGGAATGAATAACTAATTAAATTAATGCTTGCTTTCTTCATGGTTATAAGTGGAAGTTAATTAAGTAGTCAACACGGATATGGATGGTACATGTATTTATGAAAATTGAGGACTATTTTCAACTTCAAGTTAATTATTCTGTGAGGGCATACTCACGTATATACGCCCTAAATCATATCATCATGATCATTTTCAAATCCTTTATAAGATCACCCTAAAATATTTATATTTAGGGTGATGCAAACATAAAATCTCTTGTGAGAATATCATCATATCTGGATTATTTACCCCACACCCGGCCACTTAGTGATGGTTTTATGTATGTATGTATGTATCTGAGAGAGAAACTTTTCAACTACATCCTCGTGTTCCTTATCTTATTCTTCACCAAGTCATACACGATGCAGAAGTTCATGGTTTTATCGTGGCTAAAAATGTACAAATCATGTGTAACGTTTGGTTGAACGGTGTATAATGTATATTGCTATTTACATATGGGCATACAGGAGCATATATAAAGAGCACCGAAACATCAATTAATACGATATATTTTATTGTTAATTTTATTTTAATTCAGGTAATAAAACAAAATAAAAGTATTGTTTACTTTTTGGGTTAAGTGAGTGAAATGAGATAAAATAATTAAAGACGCTAATGGGCTAAATTAATTATTTTTAAAAGGATAAGAAATAATTAGTGTAAAAAGAATATATATAATATTTATTTACTTGCCTTTTCTCGGTGGAGATCTTTAGCCCCACAAAAGAAGCCCAAATGGTTTTTGGCTCTTAGTTTCTTTTTCTTCTTGGTTTGATTCTTCTTTGGTTGAACCATCACACACAGACGTTGTGTACTTTGCTTCATTAGACTAACCAAGTTTGACTAGTTAGTTTTATTACATGTTAATTACTTGGAACTAGCCTTTCGATTGTGATATTTGAAGTGTTCGTATTTGGTAGAGGTGTTTAGTTTTGAATACTTGTTTCTCTGCTTGCTAAAGATATATCTAATTCTATTTTGAATATTTAATAAAAACTAATTCAATACTTAAAAATCATTCTATTAAGCTATCTAATTGTTGATTATACTATTCTGATGCATTTGTGATAAGTGGATCATTATTGTTCAATTAAAAACGGTTTTAGTTACGAATAAATTTGCAACAATTGGACGTGACCATGAGAGGTTTTTGGTAGTCATGATTAATTATAAAGGGCAAGAGTTTAAGCTCGTTCCATTTGGTGCTGCGAGGAGGGCTTGTCTGAGAGTAAATATTGCTTATAGAATGTTACAAAATGGGAGCACAAGATTTGGATATGAGCGAGAAGTTTGGTCTCACGTTACCAAGAAATGTTACCACTTATGACAGTCCATTTAAACTTTGATAGTTTTCAAATTATTACTCTAATTGATTGATAGGCCTTATGTTTCTGAACCCTTTCACTTGTCACCCACAATACATGTAGCTGATGAGGTTCGAACTTGCGAGGCTTTACCAAAAGGCCAACATGGCTTCTACATTGTAGCAACATTATGTAGCACACTGATGAAGTCTTCAAAGTACACCATCAACGATGACTCTTTCAAACATTAATACGGCTAAACCAAAATCATATCTCTACCCAATATATTATTATTTCACATCATCTATGTGTAGCAGCGTTTAAGTTACAACAACGTTACAACAAACAAAATTCAATAATTACATGTATCACAACTCTGGATGTTGAAGATTTGAATCAGATGCAGAACTCTTCAAGCTAGATGAACTCAAAGGCTGCCAATCAGACAACCTTGACAGGATCAGTCGAGCTATGTTCTCAGCAGCAACAGCACCAGTTTCCATGGTACTCGCTGCATTCTCAAAGGCATTTACATAATACAAATGCATGTCATCCAACATAAATGGAGCAAACTTCTCAGGAGCATGGTAATGAGGGTATGCACCCCAGTTTATTCTCAATGTCTCCTGCCTTGTGCTACCAAATGTCAATTACACAAAAAGTACATCACGTGTATTAGCATATTAACTCCATGTAACCAAAAATAAGTACGGATTTGATCAAACCATGCATAAATGTGTGGTTTAAGTGTTACCTGAAGATTTGATCCAATAATGCATCTGTCAAACTCTGACGAGAGAACATCTTGTAAGTCATGTCGGTTGTGTTGTGTTCCTTGAGGAGAGAAATGCATGTAAATGGAAGTTCAGGACTCTCTATTGTGCCTACCAATTCAGGAAGATCTGATACTGAAGTCAACCCAAAGTATGCCTACACAAAGAGAAACATTAGTATCTAGTAGAGAGAACAATTTCGACCGGTTTGGTCGTTTATGAATGAAAGGGTCAATATGGGTAATATGTTGCCTCTAACGGGTCATATTGGTAAATTCTCAAAAGTGAGCAGAAATGGAATTAGGTTGAACAGGTCAAAAGGTACTCAAATTATATTCAAAATTCAAATAAATATCCTAACTGGTTTTATTTCAAAGATAAGATCATAACTGTAAATGTAGGCGTCATCATATATTCATATTGTAGGAATTTTATTTATAGATCTGAAGAAAATAAAAGAAAATAAGAGTGTATGGGTTTCCCTATCAATACGTAATAATCCTTTTCAATCCAAACACGTTACCAAACCCAACTGACCTGCCCATTTTGCCACCTTTAGTATCTACACAAGTTTCTAAGTAAATGAAGATCATGGTAATGAGAATTTACAAAGATAACAAGGAACTCACGGGATTCAAGAGGCCTCTAATAAAAGTTGTATATGTATGCTGCAACTTTCTTTCTGGGATAGAAATTTCAGGGGTGAATTGAATGCTCAGCTCGTCTAAGGGGGTAGCAACCACTGTCACTTGACATGTATAGCTGTTTCCTTTTGTTGAGTTAAGCTCGTAAACATCACCAACATTTGTGACTGATTCTATCTCTTCTTGAAGATGTAAAGTAACATCTGAATGGTTAACTAATCCAGCAGCCATCTGCCAATTACCTCCTGCAACTGACCATAAGTCTCCTCCAGATCCAGCAAGAGAAACAGCACCAGCAAGTCCACTGATGCTGACACTCTGACCATAGTTAATTCTTGTAATAACCTGCAGAAAGTATAATTATTATAAGGAAAGATTTTATACACATACATCTCCTTTGTACATTTATTTATTTTGTTCTAGCAAGTATTCTATTATTATTATATTATAAAGTTTAACATTCAGCTTTCGAAAGAGGGATGGACATAATATGGGCATACATATGTCAGTAAAGGCCAATTACAAAAAGTAGACACAAATGCAGATGAGCGGGAAGGCATGCCTTTCGACATAAAAGGAAATATATGATTAACACAATTTCTCACAAATTATAACAAACAAACTACAGCATAACCTTGCTCATCCATAACCATTCTACTAGAGTGAAACTGAGCATCTCAACTCAATGGAATAACTGAATAACAAGCCTCAAAGTTGCAAACCAAAAACTCAAGAGGATCCAAGTTAAGCATAACGCCTAAAAGTGGCTAACCTGGCCATACTTACAATTCAACCATCATCCCTCAGACGAACGTGATTAAAATTAAATTGCTTAGGTTGTGTTCGGTCCGCAGAATTCCATGGAATTCGATGGAATTGGAATCTCAATTCCATTCCATAAGGGTGTTTGATTCAAACTTGAATTGAAATTCACCAAATTCCTTCACTCAAAGGAATTCACATTCCTTGAAATTCCAATTCCTCCGATGAAATCCAATAAAACAGTAATTGTTAAGATACTTGAATAGTAACTTCTGGCATCACTTCAATTGTCTGTCAAAATCGTTTTAAATACTCCAATATATAACTACATTTCTCCAAACCGAAACATTTGTAGTTGGACATAAGATTAAACCACAAAGTCAGCAGAGACATTGTGTCATTTTTTCATGTCATAATCCATAAATTTCAACCTACAACAATCATAATCATCACGAAAACAAACACCACATCGCATCATAAGTTTCTCAAACCAGATACCACCATACAACAGGATTAATATTTAGAACAAAATTCCGACTAATAAAAACCAGTCACTTACAGTGATAAGTTCTTGTACAAGCAGAGGCGAAAACTTGAGACCAACTAATTCCTCCTCTAATGTGTGAGTTGTCAAATTGTACAAGCCAGCCCATTTTAACATATCCTCCACAGTACTGAATATCGGTCTAGTCTCCTTACTTTCATAATATTTCAAGAAACTATCCACAGTAACCTGCCAATGCAATATATTCATGTTAGTCATCATAGATTCAACATCCTCATGGAAAGCTAAAGTTTTGTTCCACATTGGCCATTATACTTGGAGGATGTTTGGGATTGCGTTTTCAAAATGGCGTTTTGACAGGGTAAGTCTCAACCTACTTTTTTAACTGCGTTCTCTCTCAAACAAAACGCAGTTAATCATTTTTTTTGCCACACTCTTCTTTCTGAATATTTGCATTTTGCGAACGCTATAATCAGATAATCTCTCCAAAACGCAATTCCAAACACCCCTTAATTACTTATAAACCATACCAATTTAGTCACTAAACTTAAAAATAAAAATCCATTTTTGTCAATTCTAAAGGAACTGCATTGTCTATAACCAATCAGAAACATTTGAGAACATATAAAAATGGAACAATTTTACAATGTTTAGAAAACTAAACTGATACAAATTATAATAACCAACAAATGCTTTATAGGATAAGTAAAAAATTAAATGTACCTCAACAAAACTGGTCATCTTAAGAAGCGAAATCCCATACCGAAAAAACATTCGAATCGAATTCGCAAGCGAAACAAAATACTGAACCACTTGATTCTTAGAATCCGAATCAATAGTCTTGAACAAAAACTTTTTCCCATCCCAAATCCCAAGTGAAAACGAATTATCATCAGCAGAAGGACCATTGACTTTAAGATTCAACAAATTAGTAAAATTCAAAGCATGGTAATTTTTAGGGTGAAGAATTGAAGCACCAGCTTCGAATGTTTCACCGCCGATAGTGACGGTTGCCATACGGCCACCGACGATTGGGTGACGTTCGAACATGTGGATTTGGGTGGTGGGTGTTGGGGAGTATTGACGGAGGAAGTGGGCCACTGAAGAACCGGCGATTCCGGTGCCGATGATGCAGACATCGGCGGTGGTGGTGGTGGTGGTTGTGGATGATGGAGTTGTGAAAGAGAGAAGGGTGATGATTGTGAGAGTGGTGGTGAGCATGGTTCACCGGCGCCGGTGATTATATGGGTTTAATTAATTAATGGGACGTGTATAATATGACGTGATGATGACTGACCTGTTCATCTAAACAATTTTAGGAAGATGAATACTGCCCAAATTTTAATAGTTTGATGATCATTAATACTAGTAATATTAATTAATGATAGTCAAACAAAGCTTGAGGTGTTGGATCTTATTTATTTGTTTTGGAAAACTTTATTCCCTTTTGTGAGAATATGTGGGCCTGTGTTTATATATAACTGGTAAAATAACTATATAACTGGTAAAATAACCGCGTTATGCAAGCGAAAATGAAAATGAAAATTTTTGTAACTTTTTAAATTCGAAAGCAGAGATGTTATTTTTCGACAAACATCATGAAATAATTTGGAATACATATTTTGTATCATGATCCTAGCTATTTTCAGGTCAAAATGTAATATAAAATTTTTCATATATGTTTGCAACAATTACATAATATGTATTCAAATGATTAATTTAAAGGTAAATTGATATATTATGTTAATTTAAAGGTAACTGAGAGATATTAATTATGTGTATTAATGTATTACCATATTTAACAAAGTCAAATATATAATAATTATTTTAGAGAGCAATTTAGTCTTTAGACAATGTTGAATATACTTTTAAGACAATTATAGAAATGCATTATATGTAATTAAGATAAGATATATAGCTTGTACATGGCAGATGTATTATGAATTTGGAATTTCAGCACATTTCTTTGGGAAAGAGATTAGGAGTTGAATTTGTCATTGAAGCCCGTACGGGGTCATCATTCTCGTGTATTTTCTCTTCATCTACCGATAGTGCTATATTTTGACGTTTTTCACTTTCAACGTCAAGAGTTTGGCGTTCACGCTTCACAGCAGCGTTCAAAGTCGGTGTTCTTCTCCGGCGTGTACAGCTGAGCGCTGCGTTCTTGGCTTCTTTGTCTTTTTTTCAATAAACCAGTAAATAAAATAATGAAAGAATAAAGAACGATAAAGAATCAAGCCGGAGTTTTTTCATTTTAGAAAAAAAAAAAAAAAAAGAAATGGGTCAAGCCCATCTAAAAATTGGGCTTTAAAAATCGTCAAAATTTTTGTTACTAGTTTAACAAAAATGTTTTCTTGAGTAGTGATCAAAATAATTAAATATGGTATAGAAAATAACTGTTAAGAGCTTTCTTAACAATTTATTGTATTGCTTTTAGTTAACATTTTACAAACAAATGTATTTTTGTTAATTATGAATGTATTTTGTTTTGTTTTATTTCTCGTGTTATTTATTTATTTAAATGATTAACTGAACACTGAAACTCAGTGTTCTTCAAAGCCTCTAATTTCAGCTTCAGTGTTTTTTTCAGTGTTGAACTGAACACTGAACACTCCGACAACCACTATACGTGCTTTAACAAGCTTAGAGGATTGAATTTTTTCTAAGGGTGAAGTTATATGTTTTACCAATCATCAATATTAGTAAGACCACCACTACTAATGGCCACGTCAACCACGACTAACCACTATGGATGACCAATAAAAGTGAAAAGTTTCACGACTAACAACCACTAAAAGTTGGGTCTCACATTTTCATTTAATTTCAATTTCAATTTTCTTTAAAAAAATTATTAATTATTATATAAAAAAGTTACATTTATAAAATTTAAATCATTACATTAAATAAAATAAAAACATTATAAAATTTAACAAAGTTTTAAATATATATTTTGTATTATTACTTGTTGGGCTTAGCCCGAAAAATGTAAATCATTTGAATGGTTTAAATAGCCCAAGCCCATATTTAACTTTTACCTAGGCTTTGGTTCAACTAATTCATTCACGGGAAAAATAAAAAAACTTCCGTGGTACGATTTGGTTTATGCGGAGACAAATACTATAGGACTTCCTTGATAGGATTGCAAAATGTATTTCAATTCGAATTTAAAATTCAAATCAAAGGAAAACTTCTTTGATACAATTAGCATTATGGGATAAACAGAATCATCGCGTAAAATTTTCAATTGATTTGTTGGAGATTAAAACAATCTATATATTAAAGAAAAAGAGATCAAAAAATATATATATTAAACTATTTAATATATTTAATATTTAAGAATTAATATATGTAAATTGTTTTGTGGTGAGTATATTATATTATTTATTTATTTACAAAAAAATTAAACCACCCAATGAGATAATATGTTCGGTTTGATTAAAAGTTAAGTCAATTAGTCAACCGAATGTATTTAATTCCAACTCTTGTTCTACTAAATTTCGGTTTAATATAAATGGATTTTTTCGAATGACAGCTCTTAGGGCTATGTTTAAGATATTCGGACATGCATTATTTTGTTGTACTATAGAAATAACCACATCACTAACTTTTTAATAACCACCTCACTAACCTTAGTATACCATCATTTATGCACAAAATATTTTCTTAAACATAGTCATAATAACTGTCATTAGATAAATTCAATATAAATATACAAAAATTTTAAAGAACAACAAATTTTTTTTTTTTATAACCATATGTGATGCCCGAATGACTTCCTAGAGATCACGGTTTCGATCTTTCCCTGAGTAAACATTTACCAGATGACCACGGAAGGTTCAAATGAAAGGTGAGATCTCTTCCAAGTTGTTCTGATTTATCTATCCAAACAAATAAAATAGGATATTAGGTCTCGTGTTAAATTATTAGACTAATCACGTCACTATTTGGTGCCAAAATCCACTCATCATTTTTCTCCTTAATTAAATTAATTATAATCAATTAAATCTTGAAAAAAATTAATTAATTAATCTAAAAAACTGTCATTAACACCGATTAGTTCTCACAATTTCTGATCGACCTACACCCCTTGATTTTTCACAATAAATAATCCACCTTTTAAGGAAGTTACATAATTATCTCATCATTCTAAAATTATTTCCTTTCACCTCTCATTTATCATATATCTATTATTGTTGTAAATGTAAATAACAAGAATAACACTAGAAAAAAGAAGAGGCGAAATAGAGAGGAAAATAATATTTAATCATCAACATAAGTGTTACAAGTGAGTTCTATTTATATAGCCTAAATATAGTTACAACCTTAGAGGTAAATGTGGACTATCCATGACTTAGTATTTTCAATACTCCCCCTTGAATAGTCACCGTTAATAATACACTTTAGACTGCCTTGATAAAAATCCAATGGGATAAAAAAACATGATGAAGGGAAAAAGAGCATAGTGCTTATAATACCCCCCCCCCACCCCCGAGTTTAATTTATGTCCTTCAAGTGTCGAATACCGACCTTCCGAACTAGCCGCTCAAAAACTTTTGTCGGCAATGCTTTTGTGAATAAGTCGGTCAAATTTTTGCTTGATCGGACTTGACAAACATCAATTACTCCATCCTTTTGTAGGTCATATGTTTAGAAGAACTTCGGTGAAATGTGCTTAGTTCTATCTCCTTTGATGTACTCTTCCTTAATTTGAACTATACACGCCGCATTGTCTTCATGTAGTAATGTTGGATTTCCTTCGTCGGAATGCTGGATTAGAACTATATCTTGCTAGCATGTTGAAGGAAATCACAATATCTGAACATGTATGTTAGCAAGACATTATAGCCCCCAATACACTTAGATATGGTACTTAAAGACCAATGATTTCTATACATTTTCAATAATCTTCATAAACACATCCAAACAATATTCAGAGGATATAGACATCCATTTTTAGATTTTTTCATAATTCTTCCCCTTGGATGTCCAATATTTAAAAGATTATGCTTCGTTAAAACCATACTAGATAAAACCCGATGGAACAAAAACCTAATGACGGAAAAAGAGTACACAATCACTTAATATGTTTGGATATGTTGCCTCGTTAAAAACCTTGCCAGAAAAATCAAGTGGAACAGGAAAGAAGAGTACAACATGTATTTTCTCGATGATGACACAAATTGATTTCCATCACTTGTATGAATTTGTTGACCATTGATATGATCACTCTTTATATTTTGCAAGTAATGAGTAAAAAAAATAATTTGGTCAAGATAAGTCATGACTCATGGATCAATCAACATTGATGAGGTTTAATATGTTATGCTCTCATGGAAGACAATGAATGTCTTTCTATATGATGTAATTTATATCTCACTAACAAATATGAAGATTTCAAATCTTGTATGACTAGTGAGAAATATAAATGTCCAATGATATTTTAATATCGTACTTCTTGACCAAGAATTTTGTTACCATGCATCTGGGGTTTGAAGGAGCGTCAACATCAAATGAACTTACAATCGTTGCATATGATAAAACTTTATCATTATAAGACATTTAATTTCATATCCATTTTGAGTATTCAATCGTCTTTTCATAGCTTCGAAAAGTTCCAAGCACATATAAATTTCAAAATACTCATAAGAAATGTCTTTGTAAAATTCATGGGCAACCATAATCATTTTCATATCATATTCTTTTCAAGAATATTTATAAAGGCGGTTTTATCAAATTATTTTAGTTGATATAAGGACTTAATCAAATTGAATAAACGGTGTTCTCATGAATTTTTCTAAAAAGCTTGAGGCTTCGAGACTTGATTTAAACATTGTATATCCTTGAGGGATCTTAATGGTAAATGAGCTCTAATTATCCAGTAGACGTGATTCAAGCATTCTTATGTTTGCTAGACTTTTAAGATATCAATAATACAAGTGCATCCACAAAGAGAGAATTTACCATGATAATCAAATCTAGGTCTTTTCAAATAGTCTTTATATCAACACTCTTTACTTACATCTCGTAGTTTGAGACTCTTTTTGCTTTCGCATAATGACCAATATATACAATAGGTTTTACACCTCATGTATATGACTTCAAGTCCAAAATTCTCGCATGAACAGATTTCATATTTCATAAAAAAATGCATCTTTTTATATTCGCCAAGAATATTTCATGATCCCCGTTCATAATATCTAGCGCTATATAATCGATAAAGAAATATAGTAACGACATGATGTCATTAGTTTCGATTCCTCACTTATCTAGACATGATATCATATGTGGAGATCTCTTTATTTTTCGGGTACCCAAGCTTCTGACAGAACCTTCATGTCTAGTGTCGCTTTATGAATTATAATGGGGTCTTTTAGTTCCTCGATTTGACCATTTTAATATCTTGCTCCTTTTATTTTGAGGATTTAACTTGGAATCGATTCTTTTATCACATTTGACGTGCCATTGGCTTAATAGCCATTTCAGTGGGAGCATTCACACAAATATGTTTAGCAATTATCAAAGATGAATTATCATTTGAACTTTGAGTACATATTTGATACTATGAGGATAAATATTATATAGTGACAATTCATTATCCAAGCTGTTTTAACATCCCTTTTGTTCTCATAGTTGAGCAACTATAGTATACACCGCACAAGCAAACAAGAAAGATATTAGATACGATATATCTTTTTCATGTCCAACTAATCATATTGGGAAGGAATCGCAATTTCATTGGTTGGATGCGAACTCATATTGTAGCATGGCCCGAATTTTATGTAATACTATTGCTCTTTTCATAATTTTTGTCGCTTGAACAAAATCAATTTATATGTGAACTAATATATGTTCAAACATTTATTAGAAGCAATTAAGAATGCTTAAGATGTGTTTATACATTTACCGACATTATCATATAAAATATGATATTATGAACCATGTGCTCGAAATCTCAATAGTCGAGTCACTTGGTCACACAAACTTAGGTTGCGATTTTGATGATCATTTAGACCTATCACTTTAAAACTCTAAATGGTCCATTACGTGGATATACGATATTCACGTTTATTAATTATAATGGATTTCACCTTTAAATATTCTCTTTTAAGTCCTCATTGAGATGATGACCGACCGAGAAATATCATTGCTTGACATGGTCCTAAAAAGAGACCTTGCTACCAATTTTAATTGATTCTCCAATATTTTTTGAAGTAAGATGGATTTCAAAATTAAATCCATTTGACATTGTAACTATAAAAATAAGTAATATACGAGTATTATTTATCGAAGACGCATGATCAAATATAAACCAATATGAAAATTAAAAATCAATTGCATGTAAAATAGATTCAATATCGACAACACATCTTTGTTTTGTTTCGGTAACACACACTTCTTTTTTTTTTATAAAAATAATAATAATAATATTAAAGTAAATTGAAAATTAAGTCATGTAATTATGGAGCAATGAAGTATAACACTTCTCCCTTCATAATCGGTAAAATAGTGTAAGTAGTAGAAGTGATAAATAAAATATATTAAAGTCAAAGTTGGTTCATAATCAGTTGAGCAGATCGAGTTATTCGGATGAAGATAAAATAAAATAATTACATGTAATTTTGATAAAGCCATAAGTAATTGATAAAACTTGTCAATTTCATATAGTCAAACTGATCATTCCAAAACAAGATTAAACAATTAAAATTGAACCATGAAATCACATATATGTGACGAGTAGGGTTCTTGTGGACGGAGATACTATCGTACACAAAGAAGGCAGCCAGCTTGACCTTCCGTTTCATATTATTAACGGCCCGTTAACTCATTTTCACCATTCAATTGATTCGTTTAAATTTCTGTGTATTTCATCAATTAATTGTGTGTTCGTTCAATTGATTCCTTCAATACAAAAAGAGATAAGTTTTTTGAAATTTATAATACATAATCGTTAAATAATAATTCTTAAGGGTATGGGTTTGTTATAATTCATTAATGAGATTTGTGTATTCAATAATTATCATATTATAATTCATATTATCTGAATGTAAATTTGTGAAAATATATGTGTTTATTGTGTATCAAAAGCATTTAACGAGGTGTTGAGCATGATACAAATGCATCTGCAGTATTTTGTGAAAATATATGCGTTTATTGTGTATCAAAAACATTTAATAAGATGATGAGCATGATATAAATTTATTTGCAGTGAAAATATATATGTTTAGTGTGTATCAAAAGTATTTAATGAAATGTTAAGCTTGATACAAATGCATTTGCGGTATTTTGTGAAAAAATATGTGTTTATTGTATATCAAATGCATTTAATGAGATCTTGAGCATTATATACATTGCAGGTAGAAAAACATAAACTGATGATGAAAGCAAGTTAAAAAGGGTATGAAAGTTGCAAAAAAAAAGAACAACAGTTGCACCCAAAAAGAAAGTACCAAATATAACACGAGATCATGTTTGAAGAAAATAACAACTTAATTTCATTAAGGAAATGCTGAGAAAGTTCCATTATGTATCATATACATATATATGATACACAATGAACAATACTTAAATTCTAGTTATTTCTAAACCCTAATCAATCAACCCTAGACATATGGACCTATATTAATTTAATATAATACATTAAGGGTGAGGTTCAAATGAGAATGAAAATTTTTGTGAGAATTGAGGAATCAATAGGAATGCGCCACGTGTCACAAAACTAATTTTTTCTCACGTTTTTAAAAATTATATATTTCAAGAATGGCTCATTGAAAAATTATAAAAATTGCCCATAAGAATCATCATTTTTTTCTCTTCGATTAGGCATCTCACATGATATACTTTCGACGACTTTTTTTTTTATGATTGTACAATATTAGTAACACATGTGGTACTCGTTGGTAACACATGTGTTACCTGCTAGTAACACAGCAGTTATTTACAATACCAACGAAAACATAATTTTTTTATGTCGAAAGTATACCTTGTGAGATCTATAATCGAAGAAAAAAAACGTTGATTTTTATGGTGCAATTTTTATGATTTTTCGACTTACCGTTTAGAAAATATTTAATTTTTAAAAACGTGGGGGAAAGTGAGTTTGGTGACACATGGCGCGTTCTTATTGGTTCCCCCATTCTCACAGAAAGTTGTTATACTCATTTGAACCTCACTCAATACATTAATGAGATTTGTGTATTCATTAATTGTCAGATTATAATTCATATTATATGAATGTAAATTTGTAAAAATATGTGTTTATTGTATATCAAAAGCATTTAACGAGGTGTTGAGCATGATACAAATGCATCTGCAATGTTTTTGAACATATATGCGTTTATTGTGTATTAAAAACATTTAATAAGATGTTGAGCATGATATAAATCTATTTGCAGTATTTTGTGAAAATATACGTGTTTATTGTGTATCAAAGGTATTTAATGAGATATTGAGCTTGATACAAATGCATTTGCAGTATTTTGTGAAAAAAATATGTGTTTATTGTGTATCAAAAGCACTTAATGAGATCTTGAGCATTATATACATTGCAGGTAGAAAAACATAAACTAATAATGAAAGAAAGTTAAAAAAGGTATGAAAGTTGCAACAAAAAAGAAAACAACACTTGCACTAAAAAAAAGTACCAAATATAACACGGGATCATGTTTGAAGGAAATGACAACCTAATTTTATCAAAGAAATGTTGAGAAAGTTGCATTATGTATCATATACATATATATGATACACAATGAACAATACTTAAATTCTAGTTATTTCTAAACCCTAATCAATCAACTCTAGACACATGAGCCTAATATTAATTTAATATGATGATACACAATGAGCAATACTAAAATTTCGTTATTTCTAAACCATAATCAATCAACCCTAGATATATAGAACAAATATTAATTTAATATGATACACAATGATATTTAAATAAGAGTTATTTTTTCTAAGTCTTAATCAATCAACCCTAGACACATGAAGCAAATATTAATTTAATATGATACATAATAAACAATACTTAAATAATAGTTAAATCTAAAGCCTCATTAATCAATCAACCCTAGACAAATAGAGCAAGTTGGGTTTAGAAATAAGTTTAATTTAAGTACTACTGTTCATTGTGTATCATATTTTCAAAAAAATAGGCACATGTGTCCAGGGTTTATAGATTAGGGTTTAAAAATATGTTTAATTTATGTACTGTTCCTTGTGTATCATATTAAAAAAAATAAAAAATTAGGCAATGTGTCCAAGGTTTATAGATTAGAATTTAGAAATAAGTTTAATTTAAGTACTGTTTATTGTGTATCATTTCATTATGTTTGTCAATCATATAACTTTGATGTTTATTGTGTATCAATTTGAATTTTATTAACCTGTTATCAAAATTCAGTTGATTTACAGTTATGGTTGAAAACTTTCTAAACCGTAATCTATAAACCTTAGACATAACTTTTAATAAACAAAAGCCTCATTCAAAAATCAATAATTACATATGTTTATTATGTATCATTTAAAATTATAACATACAAGTTTGAAATTCAAGATAATGAAACCAATAAATTTGCAATATTAAGCAATAAACTGTTGAATTCAAGTATATTCTTTTTATTCTCAATATATGTAAATAAGAAATCAACAAAAAAATCAAACTAACATCAATTATTCAATGAAATACTACAAAAATCAAACATCAATTATCTAAGAAATATAATGTTCAACCTTGACCTTTCTTCTTTAACTCTCCAAACATGTCATACACAGCTTGACCTCTGCTATTTCTAACAAGCCATCAATCAATATATTGTACGTACAACAAGAAGCCATGGCACCATCATAAACCATCTTCTCAAACAATTCACACACCTCCATAACTTTACGTGATTCCAAAAAACCATCCATCACAAAATTATATACAACAGTATCTGGACGAAAACCATTATGTTGAATTTCACTAAATATTTTAACAGCGTCGTGCTGTAAAGCCCCGGCAAAGCCGAAAGTCATGACTAATCGGATACTTTCATGTTTCAACTAAAATTCATGGTGGAATGTATCTGTTAGCCATAACTTTAAACTTATAAGGGACTTCAATTTCTTATCTCTTTTCGATGTGAGATGAGTTGTTACAAACTCCCCCACTTAAACTGGCGTCAGACGAAACATAACTAATAAATAGGATCCATACCCTAGGAGATGCACGAGCCGCGTGCCCGTCACACCCCGAGAGGCTATGGCTCTGATACCATATGTAAAGCCCCCGCAAAGTCGAAAGCCATGACTAACCTGATACTTTCAGATTTCAACTAAAAATCATGATGGAATGTATCTGTTAGGCACAACTTTAGACTTATAAGGGACTTTAACTTTTTATCTCTTTTCGATATGGGATGGGATGTTACACGTTCATCCTATAACATTTACTATAAGTGTGATGTTTGGTGGGGCACGAGATTTGCTATAACTGTGTCTACTTTTGATGAAGATGATGAAACAAAGTGAAAGAATTTATGAAAATATCAATGAAGGAAGCAGTTTTCTCTCCAAACAACTATTTTGTTTAGAGAAGTAGTATTCTAAGTACTCTTATTGTTTATCCAACATTCATAAGTATTCCCCGGCCTATGAGTTCAATGTATAAAAATAACTTCTATCTTTTTGAAGAATGAATCAACATCATATTTTCTAATAAACTTTACTTATTCTCTATAATAGTAAGATAAGATAAGATAAAATTGCTACCAAACTTTACTTATTCTCTATAATAGTAAGATAAGATAAGATAAAATTGCTACCAAAAGATGAGTTATCGTAATTAAATCAACAACAAAACCTCTACCTTCCATTTCTTCCACCAATTTCAAACTCTCTTCAATCATTCCCTCTCTACAAATATATTGTACGTGCAACAAGAAGCCAATGCACCATCATCAACCCTCTTCTCAAACAATTCACATGCTTCCATAACTTTACATGATTTCAAAAAACCATCAATTACAGAATTATATACAACATTATCTGGACGAAAACCATTATGTTGAATTTCACTAAATATTTTAACAGCGTCACACTGTGAAGTCCCCGCAAAGCCGAAAGTCATGACTAACCGGATACCTTCAGGTTTCAACTAAATACATAGTGGAAGGTATCTCGGACATGCATTCTGTAACATTTACAACATCCTTGTATAATTATCCTATACGTGAAACCATGGGGCTCGTGGCCCGAAATTCTCAACTCCTGCTAAACCATAAGCGTATCGTTCAAAACAAAGACCTTGAATCAAACTATTATAAGCACACAAATCAGCACTAAATGTGCTCGTTTCTTTCATCTCCTTAATAAGATTCAATGCACCTTCCATCTCACCCCAATCACCAAACCCATGAATAAATACATTATACCCCCATACATTATACCTCAACTTATCAAAAACATTTCTAAATTCCGCTCGCATACCCTTTTTTTGTAATGCCACGAGCAACTCATTACAAACACCAATATTAACAAAACTATCCTTTTCAATTGAAGCCAAAACTTTAATAAACGCAATCAACACCATACTTACACGATCACTACGAAGAAGTGTGACAACAACGGAATTATAAACAGGGCCGTCCCGAGTTTTTGGAGGCCCTATGCAAAATCGTAAGATGAGGCCCTAATGATAGTGATGTAATGATATTTTTAAACACAATTAATTTGTGTAACCAAAATAACGAAGTACCTTATAGGGGTCATTGTAAAATTTGTGTTTCTTTGTCTTGATAACGTGCTACTTAAACAAAGTCATTCGTCTAGCATTCTTCGATGCAAATTCTTCAATCAAAGTATCAATTTCTCCAAACATTAACATGATCTATCTATAATTCTCAACATGATCCAGCACTTCTAAAGTAGAATCAATGTTACCAAACTTTATAAAAGAATCAAGAATCAATTTAAAAGTTGATGAATCAAGAACCACCACATCTCGATTCATGTCAACAAGAATCTAAAAAATATCATTTTTATAGATCACAGGGTTTATACAAAGGGTTTTAAGCATTTGTGCATAAATGCACGCATAGTGTTTGTACAAGACTATATGAAAGTCGTGAGACGACTAGCTGTCACGTCACTCACGATTAGCCGTCGTGGATGACCGGTAAGAGTGGCGAGTTTCACGACTAACTGTTGGGTCTCACATTTTATTTTAATTTTCATTTTTCTTTAAATAATAATGACTTATAATTAAAAAAAATACTACATTTGATTTAAAAAAAAATTAATTAATAAAAATAAAAATTTACAATACTAAAAAAAAATTACATTACTTAAGAATTTATATACGTGTGGTTGTTATTGTTGCGGTTGTGGTTGTTGTTGTTGTTGGTTTTGTTGAATTGTTGGAATTGTTGTTGGTTTTGTTGAATCGTTGGAATTGTTGTTGGTTTTGTTGAATTGTTGAAATTGTTGTGTGTTGTATTTGAATGATGATTGTTGGGAGTCTTGGGGGTATTGGAATTGCTGAGTTTGTTGTAATGGTTGAAATCTGTTATATTGTTATGGACTTGGGTTTGGTAATGAGCTAGAACCCGGGGTATTCAATCCTTAGTATAAAATACCGATGTAAAAGAAATTTTCGTTTGGGTTAGGATTAGACATTGTTTGGTTTAAAAAAGTGTTTGTGAGAATTGTATAGAATATGAGAAGTGTGTAGAATAGTGTTGTGTGAATTGTGTAGAAAAATTGTATATATTTATAGTGTAAATTAGGTTTAAAAGAATAAAAAAATATTTATTTTACCACACCCAACGGCTCTTTAATTCCCGTCCTCTTGCATCTTCTGGAGTACGAAAACATCACCTACACCGGTCCACTCCAGTCGTGCTCTCCGTCCTGAGCTTGCACGAGATTGTGCACAAGCCCAATCCTAGTAGTCTAAATGCCCGAGAGAACACCACTTGAAAAACTCAAGTTTTTTCGATACAAAAAGTGAGTTTTGTTGATTATTTGAATAATGAGTGATTCAGAAAGTGATATTGAACTTGATTCATGATTAAGGTTACGCATACCTTAGTAACTACTCAAGGTTACGTGTACCTTCGGGTTCAGAAAGTGATTTGGATATGGATGCAACTACAAGGAAAGAACCAACTTATGGGTTTGAAGAATAGGATTGGGTTATTGTGCTATTGGTTCGAATTTGTAGAAATTGGATTAGGGTTTTGTTGAGTGAGATAAGAAGACACTGTTAAATAGATTTTTTGTAACCACCTTTACAAATCGGCCTATTAGCTCAGCTGGTTAGAGCGTCGTGCTAATAACGCGAAGGTCGCAGGTTCGAGACCTGCATGGGCCACGTTTTTTTGCACTTAACATGCGAATGTAATTTACTCTAAAACCAATATAACCATCGACCAACTAAAGTGTCTTAACCATATAATAATTCCAAATAATGGAGATATGCTTATGTGGTCACATATACATGATGAGAAATTCTCCTATATATTTTAAAATATTATACGCTCAACTTGAATTTATTATTATTCTAAATTTTACGTTTTGGACCATGTATTGTAGGGTTAATCATCTAAAACATCTATTTTCGATTTTCTGCGTATTTTTGACTATATAAATCGACTCATTTTTTGTAAGTTCGATACATACAATAGAAGTTAAATACATACAATAAAAGATTTTAGAAAGTTTACATCATACAATTGATGGTTTAAAACTTAGAGCATATCATAGTAATAAGTTTAAAAGTTTAACGCATAATAGAAGAATAAACCAAACTCTCACTTTTTTTTGCAAATAGCTTTTTTCACTATCTTTCTAAATTTTAATGATTTGGCAACGTTAATTGTTTATTGTGCAAGTATAACCCCTTCATTTTATAATCCCAGCAAATTTCCAATTGAAAGTTGTAGCAGTTGACTTAAGCTTCCATTGTTTATTGTACAACTATAACTCCTTTTTAAATTTGACTTTGGCTTTTGCAAAGTTTTATACTCTCTCCTTTTCAAAATTATTGTTACCGGATAAAAAAATATACAGATTAAGAAAAGTGTATTTATTACAGTTTATCACCAATAACATTTCATTTTTAACATTTTGAAACATTTTGCTTGATTAATTTTGATAGCAGACAATTATTTTATGACATATCAAAATATAAAGATGGACAATAATATTAGGACGGAGAGAGTACTTCTTTAGAGAAATGTGTAGGAAAAATATCTCGAACCAGACTATGGTTCAGTTACTACGACAAGTCACAACGATTAGCTAATACAATTACTAAAATGAAATCTAACCAATTCCTACAAACCGTACATTTACTACAATGAAATGTAAACAAAACTGAAAAGAATGAGTAGAGATAGAAAAGATGTCAATCAATAACAAGCCGAGGCACATGTATAAAACGGTACAATTCCCTCAATCGTATTCCTCATCGGTAAATGTTTACAGAAAACAACCGTCGAAGTGCCGGATTTAGTGTCCAGTTTCCCTACTTTTTGCGCATGTAGGCGTGAGCGTGAGCGTGAGAGTATATAAGTGTGTAAAATCTGTATCTTCTCCAAATCCAAAATATATAACAAACCTGCTTCTCAAAATTTTGGTAGTTAACCTCAGGCATTGGTTTGTCTTTATTTTGACATGTCTAATTGTCTTACTTTTTTGTTTTCGATCTCGTCCAAATAATGAAATATGTTTGAATCAATTAATATCAATATTATTATTTATATTTATAATTATAATTTATAATTGATGGTAGGTGGATCGTGGATAGGCGTTTTCATTAACTGTCACAAGCTCCATATATCTTCATTTGACATTTTTATCTACTCTATCATAAGTAAAATCTATCTATCTATTAATATAAAGAAAACAATCTTTGCTAAAAGTATTTCCATTCGTTCATATATCCCAATAATTCATAATGGTTATTCTCACCGAAATTCCAGAAGGATCTTCGTTGACTCAAGATCATAGATATGGCGTATTTTTAAGCTTTAGAGGTGTTGATACTCGTTATGGTTTCACCGATCATCTTTATAAGACACTCATGGATGCCAATATCAAAACCTTTTTGGACGACGAAGAGGTTGATACCGGAGAAGATCTAAAACCGGAATTGGAGAGTGCAATTAAAGCATCTAAGGCCTCTATAATCGTGTTGTCCAAGAATTACGGTACTTCGACTTGGTGTCTTGATGAACTAGTCTTGATCCTTGAGCAGCGTTTGACCAACGACCAGATTGTCATCCCTATCTTCTATCATGTGGAACCCACCGATGTCAGGAAGCAACAAAGCAGCTTCGGAGATGCAATGGATCAGCATAAATACAGGATGGAGGCTGAGACAAATGTGGAGAAAAGAAGTCAATGGGCTCTAAAGATTGATAAATGGAAGAATGCACTTACAGAAGTTGCCGATTTAAAAGGAAAAGATGCAAAGGGCAGGTAATAATCGTTCTAATAGATATCTTTGGAATTCTTTTTTATACTTTGATTGCTTATTTTATGATAAGGAGTAATATATCTCTAAACAACGTTCTTTCACGAGAAATAAGTAGAGTTTTATTGGGATTTTTATAAAAATGTATGTATTTAAGTAACCCCTCAGAAATGATTTAACTATTTGGGCAAACCATGTCATCTTTAGAGCGTAGGAAGTGGTTGTCTGTGTTCAGTTTAGTTAAGTGTTCAGTTTAACTATTTGCTCAGTATTAGTTAAGTGTTCAGTTTAATACTAAAAAGAATACTCAAATTGAAATTATGAGCATTGAAAAACTTCAAGTTTCAGTGTTCAGTTTATTTATTTATTTATTTATTTATTTATTTTTAATGCAAATAGTCAAATAATTATTAAATAAAAACAAATAACACATTAAATAAAAATGTTCTGTTTATTTATTTATTTACTTTTTTAATGCAAATAGTCAAATAATTATTAAATAAAAACAAATACACATTAAATAAAAATGTTCTGTATATTTATTTATTTACTTTTTTTTAATGCAAATAGTCAAATAATTAATAAATAAAAACAAATAACACATTAAATAAAAATATTCTGTTTATTTATTTATTTACTTTTTTTAATACAAATAGTCAAATAATTATCAAATAAAAAGAAATAACACATTAAATAAAAATGTTCTTTTTATTTATTTATTTACTTTTTTAAGGCAAATAGTCAAATAATTATTAAATAAAAACAATAAAACACATCAAATAAAATGTTCTGTTTATTTATTTATTTACTTTTTTTTAATGCAAATAGTCAAATAATTATTAAATAAAAATAAATACATATTAAATAAAAATGTTCTGTTTATTTATTTATTTACTTTTTTTTAATGCAAATAGTCAAATAATTAATAAATAAAAACAAATAACACATTAAATAAAAATATTTTGTTTATTTATTTATTTACCTTTTTTGATGCAAATAGTCAAATAATTATCAAATAAAAACAAATAACACATTAAATAAAAATGTTCTGTTTATTTATTTATTTACTTTTTTAATGCAATTAGTCAAATAATTATTAAATAAAAACAAATAACACATTAAATAAAAATGTTCATTCATAAATTTTAAAAAGTCCTACAAATACATAACTAAGAGACAACAACTAAAAAAACAATGCTTAAACATCTCCCGCTCTCGCTTCCGATCCGAGTCCAATCTCGATCCCGATCCATGATTTAACTACCCAAACTTTGAGTGATTTCATCAAAGTTTGAGGTGACCGAGTCATCAAAAGAAGGACGGGACGAAGTGGCGGAACCGGATAACGTTTTTGTTCGGGTGGCGCTTGTGATTGCTTCCATAGAATGAATTCGTAGTATTGTTCGGGTGTCATTCGGGATATTGTTGTGTTTGTGGAAATTGAGTTTGAGGTATTTGGTAGGTTTGACCAAACCGCAACAATTGAGCGTCTGACGAGGTTGGTGTTGCGGGGTTGTACGAAGGCGGAAATGAATTCCATTGCGAGTGTAGGTAATATGCCAATTGATCGTTGTTTTGCGACATCGTATTGAATTACAGTGAATAATATTGAAGTAATTGAGTTTTTGGTTGTGAAAAATGAAAGGGGGTAAAGGGTTGTATTTATAGTGTAAAAGTAATTGTGTGAAAAGAAAAAAAAAAAAGAAGAACGACTACTTAACGGCTATTTTTTAAATTGTTTTTCTATTCAAATGTAGCTGCTGGAATTGAAAGAAATTAATGATAAAAAAATGCTTGCAAACACGGTTCAAGGCCGAACACTGACCTTGAACATCGGCCGAGAGCGGTGAACATTGTATCTCGATGTTCAAGTCAGTAGAACGGCGACACCGTTCAATGCCCACTCCGTGTGTTCTAATTGACACGCCTTATTGTAATCTAACATACCATGTAATGATCTATCTATGACATGGAGCGTCATCTAAAACTATTATTGTGACAATTTACATGATCACAATACATGAATATATAAAACAATAATGCCAAGGATCTTGAATATGATAATTACCGCATAGAAGTAACGGATGAAATACATACCAGAAACGTTATGTGAAAGTTGACATCCTATAGAGAAGACTTGAGCGTTGAATACAACTTGTTTATCCCCTTACCAACTTGAGAGTAGAGATCTTGATGGATAGCTCATTTCATGATTCTACTTGTGTATGCTTTGAGTGGGGAGAGGAGTAGTTGATATATGTCCTTAAGAGTTACTATCTCCATCAATACTAACATACATGACGCTTTAAGATATAATGTACCATTAAATAAATTAATCATGTCGTTCATTATCATAGTTACATGATAGTAATATATACATGAATATGAATATAGGAATCAAGCGACATTAACATCATGTAATATTCTTATACGTCAACCACGAACTGTAACTTTGGTCTTCTTCGGTTCTTCGCAACACATTCTCTTTCAGTTCGAGTCATATTTCCAACTAATATGCTAAACAAAATTTCAAGCTAAATGGAATGATTTTGAGGTAGAACCTTGACTAAGATGTTTGAATACGATTAACCTTTGGATCAATAATGTGGTTTTCTGTGAAATTCATTTTCAGGAGAGAGACAGAGTTTATAGAGGAAATTGTTACAAACATTAATCGCAGAATAGGCGAATCCTTGTTTACTAATCTACCATACCTTTTGGGGATGAAAGATTCCATTGAATTCATTTCTTCATGGTTAAAAGATGGATCCTCACATAAGGCTGACATTCTCACTATCTTGGGTATGGGTGGGATCGGGAAGACATCTACAAAAACAACTTTACAGTGACATTTCAAAAACAAATTCGATTAAAGCTCATGATACTTGGGGATACACACCTATGATCGAGAATGCACTAACTCGTAAAAAGGTGTTGTTAGTTCTTGATGATATTGATAGTCTCAATCAGTTACATGCGTTACTTGGAAAGCAAGGTTTTCATCCAGGAAGTAAAATCATATTAACAACCAAAGAGGCGTCATTGACAGAGAAATATGCATCATCAATCAGCAGCATAGTTCAACCCAAGCTTAAGAATCACTTACTTAAAGGCTTAGACTGGGATGCATCACTACAGCTTTTAAGTCATCATGCATTCATGAATAACGGTCCCAAGGAAGGTTATGAAGAAGTATCAAAAGAGCTTATGGTATATTGTCATGGACATCCGTTGGCTCTTAAGGTTTTAGGCGAATCTTTGTATAACAGAGATGTAACTGAATGGGAGGAGCGCATAGATGCCCTAAAGGAAGAAACCAATCCCGATATTATTAAAGTCTTACAAATGAGCTTCGACTCTTTGCCATCCAAACTTGATAAGGAATTGTTCAAGTATATTGCTTGTTTTTTTGTTCGAAAACAACGGAAATTTGCTGAAACTGTCCTACAGGCATGTGGTATGAAGACAATATCTGGAATTAGGAATCTTACCGACAGATGCCTTCTTAGTAGTGATAACACATTATTGATGATGCATCAGTTGCTTCAAGATATGGGAAGAGATTTAGTACGTCAAGAATCACCTGAAAAGCCACAGGAGCGTAGTCGACTGTGGTGTCACGAGGAGTCATTCAATGTGTTGGAACAAAACAAGGTACCATTTGTGTATACCATGTGATTTTTATTTACATTTCTTAGAATTCTGCATTATCTAGCTATATATATGATTTTACATAAGGTTTTTAAAAAAAATTCCATTTGCTTTCTTCTTAGGGTACGGAAAATATAAAAGGCCTCATCCTTGACATGAGAATGCTTGGGCAAGAGAATCTATGGGGATCGAATGAAATTAAAACAGAAGCACTCAGCAAGATGGATAATCTCATGCTACTACAACTCAACTATGTGCAACTCGACGGGTCTTATAAGAATTTTCCTAAAAAATTGAGGTGGTTGTGCATGCATGGGTTCCCTTTGAAAGAAATTCCTTTAGACTTACCGATGTATAATGTGGTTGTTCTCGACATGTCATATAGCAATATCATATCTTTCGGCATGTGTTTTAGTAACCCACAGAAACTTTAGAGTGAACAAAAGGTGAGAACTTAGAAGCACCTAGCTATTTCAATTTCCTTTTATTGTTTCGTATCGAGTAAATGCAAGTTCAATAACTATTGTAACTTACCTCCATTTCAGCACTTGAGTGGATCGTTCTCAAAACACAAAAGAATTCTTGGATCATTGAAAATTCTCGATCTGAGTTTCTGTGAACAGCTTAATAGACTCGGTGGCTTTTTCGAACTCCCGGCTCTTGAGGAGTTGATAGTTAGAAATTGCATAAGTTTGATCGATATTTGTGAATCACTTGAGCAATGTGTTGAGGTTGTCTGCATCGATCTGAGTAACTGCATCAAGCTTGAGAAGTTTCCAACAGCCATAGGTAAGTTGAAGAAGCTTGAAACGTTATTGGTAGATGGTTGCAATACCTGTGAGCCTCAAATGAAGGTGAGGGATACGGATTCACAAGCATCTTCCTCTGCTGTCATGCAGGCTGTTGGAAGAGATTTGAAATTTCTTGCAACTTCTTTACCGAAATCATTAGTAAGGTTGTCGCTTGCAAATAATAATTTGTCCACCGAATCCTTTCCCATGAACTTCACTTGCTTATCCATGTTAAAGTATTTATGTTTAGATGGAAATCCGATTGTTTCCATGCCCAACTTTGTAAGAAGCCTCATTAGGCTAGAGGATCTTAGTATGGATTACTGTGATATGCTGACATCAATCGAACATCCTCCATTTACACTGAGATATTTGACAGTCGATTATAACGATTTGCTACGGAGAATTGTATTTAATACAGAAATGTCCCCACTAAAGTTTGTTGCAGATCCGAGTCGATTAGCAACTTCGTCTATTGTAATTGAAGGTATGATCAAAATCCAACCTATGGCAGATGTTGAGGAAAAGGTGTTACATAGTTTGGGCTGGACTGATTTAGATTTCATTAAAAGGAGACGCATCCAATCTTTTTATTTAAATGAGGAACCAAAGGAATCTCAAACCCAGGTTTTCTCTAGTTAACCATCTTTCATTCTGTGAATACTAATTTAGATATTATTTATGCTGATTAATCTTAAATAATAATTGGCAGATGTATTATGAATTTGGGATATTCAGCACTTTTTACGGGGGCGAGGAGATTCCAAACTGGATTAGTGATAGAAGCCAGGGGAAATCAATATCATTTACCATCCCATCATCTTCGAAAAAACTCAGAGGATTGGACTTCTGTCATGTGCAGACTCCTCTATATTTTGATACGGAAGCAGTTGGCATTGCTACCGAGACAAGTGTAGCTTCAGATTGTGGGAAGTTTAAGTTGCCAGATATCTTAATTAGTAATATAACACAGAACCAAGACTGGATATACATTCATTTTATTAGTCAAGAGAAAGTCTCTGTAGGTGAAGAACGTTTAACATTCTTAAGCCATTGGATGTTCAGAATGAATGAGATGGTAGGCGGTGACGAGGTTAGTATTACTGTAGAAGGATATGATTTCCCTCAATGTACAAAGGAGTGTGGGATTAGCTTTGTGTATAATGACGGAAGCATTGAGGAAGATGAAGAAGAAGATGCATTAGGTTATTACAAGTCATGGAATCACATTATTGGTGGTGATCTCTCTGGTTTTCAGAGCACGACAGGGGAATACGTCCTGTACACCGAAAATTTTAGACGCTATGAGGGTGATGAAACAATTTATCAAATTTCCGGCAACAGCTGTGATTATAAAGGTAGAAGCTCTTCTTTAGTTTACTAAATTAATCAACTGTTGTTTATTGTGAATTACTTTTTATGTTCTTCTAGTTTTCCAACAACATCGCGAAAATCATCAAAACGGAGACTCTTGTATCCGGAGACTAATAATTTACTAATACTCTTACTCTGTTCTTTTTACATCAGAAATGGAAGTGTCCTTTAGAGCTTTCTCCAAAAGAAAGTCTGACGTACTTATTCGAGCGCATGAGGTATACTTTTCGACACCCAAACACTTGTCTCATTAAAAACATGAATGCTAATCAAACACAATGAATATTTTTTAATCAAATTTCTTAAATTCTCACAGGATGTTAAAAGGATAAGATTTACAACCTTGTGATGGATGCAAGGAAATGGAAAAACCAAAAGTTCTTGGGGCTGATATGGTGACGGTGACGTGGTATGGTATTTTTTCTACCTTTATCCCATTGGGTACATGCAAAACTCTCATCATTGCATTGTGCTCAAATTAGGGATGTTCGGCATACGAAATAAACGAATTTGAATTGGGTTTTCGGTTTTTTAATCGGATTCGAATTGTGATTCTCATTTCGAATCGACCCAAAATTCCACTTCAAGTAATATATATTTTATTTAACTTTATTATAAATAAAAAATATTTCTGAAGATCCTTGCAACAAGTTAACCGATAAGGCTAGTTTATGATTCATATTTAACATTATATGATTTCCATTTTAACACTAAAAGTACTTTCTTTGAATTCGAGTAGTTATTCGAATTCGGATTGTTATTCGAATTTAGTTTTCTTTTTTAATTTAAAATTGAATAGGATAGGATTCTCATTTTTACCTGAATTCGAGTATTTTTTTTTTTTTTCGAAGTTGCCCAAAAATCTCCAACCCGAAGTGTAATAATACAAAATGAGGCTCCCTCCTCTCTTCAGAGTTGATACCACCAACATTGGATTTCCAAATACTGTTTTTGGCCACTAGCAATCCGTTTTTTGGCCATTCTGTTTGAGCGAGTGTAATAAAGGATCGTAATGAACCTATAAGTCCCCCAGACGAGCGTATTATGGGTTCCTTTGTTAAAATTATCAGGGTTAAGTTTTCTTATGAAATCTAATGCTGAAATGATTTGATAAAACTAACTTGAAATGTTTTAGTTTCAGGTTATGTAGATGTTAAAGGGTTGAAATGCTATTATGGATAGCTGAAGATTTAAAGTATCTCTCAAAGAGTTTGGTGTAGACTAGAAAGGTTGCTATTGTCGAAGGACCTTTTTGTCATTTTGTTTATGTGTGCTGCATATATTAGTCTCTTAAAGTTTGAGGCCATTTTAACGTCTCAATTCACAAATTTTTTCTCTACCTTCTATGCAATCTTGAGTATGTATTTCTTCTTTTTCTTTTGCCCTATCAACTTTCTTCCTCCCCTCCTCCTTCCTCTCTCGCCCCCAACCCCCACCACCACCTATGCCACTCCCCTCCTCCTTCCTCTCTCGCCCCCAACCCCCACCACCACCTATGCCACTACCCAGCCGCCAGATCCCGGCAGCTGCCGTTGACTGCTAGATTTTGTGACCATATGTATGTTTTTATCTTTCCTTTTAACACATTTTAGATTTTCTTTAACTTTCATCCTCATGTTTATATATACTTGCATTTTATAATACTTTGAAATACTCAGATACAATTACTCCTTTACTTTCACATAAACCCCATTTAAATTTGAAATTTAGATTCTATAGGGTCGCTTCTTATATAACTTGCAAACAGTCTCATAAAGATTAGGTTCTTGAATAAACATATCAAAATAAGATTTTATAGATTAAAGATAACATCCTTCTTATCTTATTAAATAATATAAAATCAACACTTTCAGATTGACAAAAACAAAACACACAATGATAAAAGAATCCAACAGTTAAAAAAAATCCCATAAACAGACATACGATAAGCACTTCTAACATCTGCTGCCCTATTTGACTTGCAAACCACCCCCCTATCCCCTTGTCTCTTTCCTTTCCTTCCCTCATTCATCATCACCATGTCCTATCTTTCACATATCACTTGCTTTGTATAAAAGAAAATAAGTCACATTCGACATATATATACCTCACATATGGAATCCTCAAACACATACATACTAACCTCTATTTCATCAACAAAAACCATTTTTATCCGTCGCTGAAGTCGAAACTGTCACTGCGAGAACTGCTGGCGTTTCGGCTGTGTAAAGAGAGACCCCGCATGTGACCACCAAGGGCAGAACCGTCCGTTTTGTTTTCTTGGAAAAATTTCTCCCTTTCAACATGTTTTGCAGGCGGGGGTGGGATTACTACACCTGCTGCAGTTGCAGTTGGAGCTGCAGCTGCAATTGTAGTTGGAGCAGCAGTTGCAGTTGTAGTTGGAGCTGTAGTTGGTCGGGTTGTAGTAGGTTCTTCTTTTGGCTCCAAACTGATGGACCTAATAAGGGGCCGGTTGAGCCTATCTGGCGGAACTGAAGATCCTAGTAATCCTAAAGGCCGCTCTGGTTGATGATTCTCAGCCTCAGGTCTTACACGCGCTTTTCCTTTCCTCATCCTGTCAAGTTTGTAATGATTCAATTTTAAGAAGTCAAATTCGTGGGTGCGTGACCAACTAGATATGAAAATCTAAAGAATTAGAGGTGGCAATTTCAGGCCAATTCACCAATTTTATGTGGCAATAGTTTAACAAAAACGATATAGTTCTGGTTAATGTTTCAGTGAAAGAGGTTAATATAGCAGAGATCAGCTACAAATAAACATGTTGAAATCTGCAGTGGACCAAATTGCTTACAACCTCCTAAATCGTTTAATGAAAAAAAAATCATTACTTATGTTATTTGAAAAATATTCATCCATCACTTTAACAAACAATAAACAGACAAAAATGATCGTGGGTTATTCATACCTTCTGAAGAGTTGTTCCGGGTCCTCTTCCTCTGCATCTTCTTGGTCAATTTGGGCATACGCAGGGACTGACCTACCAGAAACGAGAGCATCATGTCTTGAAAGTGCCTTTTGGAGCTGATCATTTAACTCGACTGCTTGAGATATTGTCCGCTCATCCCTAAAAGAGAAACACATAACACAATTAAAGGTATGAATTTCTGTGGTTTTGCTAAGCTCACTCGTTCATCCCTCAATTCAAACGAAATCCTCAGTTCTGTTACTGAAACTTAGCTGCAAAGATGCTGATGATGTTTGGTATAATATTTATTATAAAATGATAAGTAGCTTTTCATCACACCTAAGTTTAATTTCTTATATACTGATTGAAACTACCCTCTGCTTTCTGTCACGGTTACCTTTTGTTACCATATTTATACTGTAACTAATATGATGGAATATTGATAAGAATTTAAAACTTATATCGATTATAATTACCAGCCGCTGTATGTATATTTTAAAATAAAATGATTATATGATATTTAAAAATTATACTTGGATAAGCAAACGGATTGTAGAACGTAGTGTTCGATGTGCTTCTATAGCTTGAAGATGTAATATTCAAATAATCAGATATTTGAGAGGGTTTTGACAATCTTATTACTCAAAAAATCAACAGATAAAATGACCAATAAGAATATTATAGAGAAAAAACGGACGCATTTTTGTTAAATTCGAGTAAAAATTCTCAAATTAGATTTAAAAGAATAGAAGTAAATAGGTAAACTTCTTCCACTCTTTCATAATCAACCATGTTGCAGCTGGTATGAAACTCATGAGTAAAAAAAATGCTAATGTGACCCCTGAATAATCGGATGATCAGAGCAGGAACAGGAGCAGCTTACCCAAACACTAGAAACTGATTATTGTGATTTGTGACTTCAAGCCGCATTAACCAGATAATCAGTAGCAAAATGCAATCCAAAGACTTCATTAACCTATCTACTTTGCTTTCTTTACATATAATATATTTGTAATTTAACAAAGATATGGCCGACCCAGACACCCAAGCACCCAACAGCCGTTCCATTGATTCCACCACATAAAATAACTTACCGAGAGGTAACAGCAAGATGCATTACTCGTTGTTTATGAAATGAACACTGTTCAACAAGATCCAGGGTGAACTCATCCTTGGCTTGCTGTAAGAGTGACAAGATAGCATTGGTAATGATAATATCATCAAACTGTAACCATGTTCACAAAAGATGCCCTTACAAAAGCATACAAAGCATTCATGGTGTTAATAAATTCTTGATGTGATAAAAACAAGAGATAAAGTATGATAAGTCTCTGTAAATTCTGAACTTTTAGGCAGAGTTCTATAAGGAGACAGAATAAGCATTAATTTGTCAATTAATACATCAACCCACATACCTCCGGATGTCTGACATCAATGGCATCAAGGACATCTCTCAAGACTTCTAGTGCAGATCCAGCTTTTTTAACAATACTGTTTGAAGAAAAAAGGGTAACAAATTCTTAGAATCATGAAAGAAAAAACAATCATAATCTGCAAAGATCTCCATATATAGACATAATAATAAGCCTCATTCCTTTTAAGATATCGCCAAATTAGCATCCACTACCACAGACACAGTACAAAACTATTCGTCTTTAAAAAGTTACCTATTCAGGATCCCTGAAGTGCAAAGTTTTAGGAATCATGTAAAACGTAAGGGTATGGATACACACGTAGGGAATATGTCATGGTATTGAGTTATGGAGACCAATAGGAAATGCAGGTTCATAGATAGCACAGACCAACTCGATAGATCCAAAATAACAAGACCATCCTGAGCTATTTCATTACAACCATTAGAAATGATAATTTTGAAGACTTCAATATTGGCATCTCAAAGCTAATAAGATGGTTGCCACTATTCATGCCCACATGCACATGAAGGGAATGGCTCACAGATGTGTCACAGAAAATGGTGCAAATAATTTGGAGGTACAAGGACACATCTTGCTTCAATCTAAAGACACCAAATAAGATCTTGAAAGCAGAGACAGATAAGCACGCTTCAAATAACGACATAAAGAAATACGAGACAAGAACCAGGTTACCTTACCACACAAGGGGAAAAAACATCAAGACTAATTGGTCGTGTGAAAATATAGAAATTTCATTTTCACCTTTAGCCCCACTATTTAGAAGATAATAAACTTGGTACTTAGAGAGTCAAAGGGGATAAATTAGTCATTTGATTTCCTGATGAGAACCTATTATGATTTTTTACGACTTATGCTGACTAATTAAGCCTCTGCTATGGTGAGCACCTATTATCAGTTTCTATGACTTCTAGTCATTATGCTTCAAATATGATAATTATGCCATTAGCAGATTTGCCTATTCTCTTAGTAATGTAGCAAATGCGTTATTTCCTTATTTACGGGAGTCTATATAAATACGGTTACTCGGTTTGAAATGTTAGTTGATTATGCTTGATTTATTATAAAATTTGGGTTACTTAAGCGGGAGAGACAAACCTTTATTCTATTTTGCATCCAAATTTATTTTATTTACAATCGATGAGAGAGAGAGAGAGAGAGAGAGAGAGATCAGCATGTATCCACCATTTTTAGTACAATTAGGTTTAGTTCCATAACAAGCAGCAATTAAAGTATTTTAAATAGAAAGCAAACCTAGATTCAGGAACAGCCTGAGGGACAGTTGGGGGAGGTGGTGGTGGTGCACTCCTGTCATGTCCATTGGTGGCAACTTCACCATTACTTGAGTTGCTTTTACTGCTGTCTGAAGTTGAACGATTTTTTGGGAGAACTTCAGGTCTCTGAGAGAATTGTACTCCAGAACTCTGACAAAATAATGAAGTCGGAGAAAAATAACTAAAAATCACAATGACAATCACTTGAACATGTAAATCTAACACATGCTCAAGCTATAGAAGAAATAAATAGAAAATAATTAAAATGCCAATTGCACGCAGGATGTGATCAGGCAATAAGCATGATATAACAAAAAAAATTGTAATCTGATGCACTTAGAAGATGATCACTTGATATTCAACATATATAAGCTCAAATGTAGATATACCTACCACCAAATCATAGTATGCAGAGTAGTACTGAGGGAATCTTCCAGAAGCTCCACCGAGAGATGTCTGTGTTGCATCTAGAAGAAGAAATATTTTCTCCCGTACAGGCAGATCAGAAGTGGACTGGAAATAGATACCATTAGAGCAAAGTAAAGAGGATTATATACATGCATCCAAATCAAATCATACCAAAAAGTTGTAAATAATTAATATACCTTTTTCTTAACTAATTTGACAAGTACAGGGAGGATCCCAGTGTCAATTACTTGTGTATGAATTGGTTCTCCAATATTGTTCATCAACACCTCCAGCAACTGTGAAACGATAAGTCAAACAGCCAGCATATTATCAGAAACATCATAATCATCTCAAATGTAAATGAATACACCAAACGAAAATTTAAAATATGAAGTCCCCTAAATAATGAAATATTCATCACATTGTGCAGACATTCCCAACTTACCATAACAGCAAATAACTGAGTATCTTTGCTTTTACTTCCCAGCCGTTTTTTGATGGCTTTAATGACATCTCTAGCTTGCCTATAAATTTAAACACGTAGGAATGACAAGTAAATCACACATGTACACGTTAATAGTTATATAAAATGACAAAAGCTATGTTTTGATTAATTTTCCTTATAAACAACAAAGGAAAATAATGGAGCTGCAATTCAGGCATTAAACAATAAACTATAAACTTTTAGCTGATTACTCCCGCAAACAACTTACAATATTCGATGAAAATAAATCATTTGAAGATGAAGGTAGAACATACCTTTTCATATCAATATTAGCATATGTACAGATTTTGTATAGTATTATAAACCTTGTTCACAACATTTAGTAGTTGTTTGCTTTGAAATGAAATAATTGTCCAATCATGATGGTGACGAGTGTAGTTTTTGTTCAAGTTCAAACAATAAATGGAAGTGAACTTAAAGTGTGTGTCCATTTTGGCCTTATTCCTTTATAAACACGTATCTGCATTGGCACCACTTTACACTCGGTAACTAATTATTTTGCATATATAACGACAAAAACATCAAAGTATGATCATTCAATCCCTTTTGTAGCAAATTCCATATAATGCTTAAGTAGGATGATATCAAACATATGTACATGTATACATAGACAAACACATAAAAGAAATCAAAAAATAAAAAGCAGACCCAGAAATCCTTTCTTTCTCGTCCACTCAGGGGAAAGGAGTTCACCAGCATTAAGCTGTTCATAAAAGTTAACATTAATCACCAATAGAATGATAAAGCTTTGACATTTACCTATGATCACGTGCAACTGATTCACAAATTTCGATGCTTTTGGTCCAATCCATTTCTGCTAACTTTTCGCTTGTTGCTGCATTCACAAGTTCAGCTGCCATGTCTAATGCTATCTGAGAGCAGCAAAAAACAAGAAACAAAGTTCACAGCTTATCATTTTCAAAATATATAAAGCAAACTGAATCAAAGGTCATTGCTAACTGATTTACCAAACAACATCCCAACGATCAAAACTTACACTTTCACTTGTGGAATTAGATCACACACATACATATAATGTAAATTAAGTAGCATTTACATACATACTAAAAGTAAACCACCAAATTTCATCAAAATAACCCTAACACATTAACCATAAACAGATGATCATGTTACAAAAACACCACCAAATTTAATCAAAATAAGCTCACTGATCAACTTTACAACCATAAAAGTACTAAAAGTAAACATTACAATACATCAATTCATAACAACAGCCCTATCAAATCAGCACAATGATCAAATCAATTCATCAAATCTAAGCAGATAAGTTCGCAATCAATCAATCAATCAATACCTTGAAAATCAGTAAATAAGAAGAGGTCAATGATTAGAAGAAACTAAAACCCTAGGATCGATGCAACATTCAATGATTGAAATTGATGATTCATTCAATCATTAAATGAGGAATTGTTGAAAGAGAGACAGATAGAAATATATAGATATATATATATATATATATACAGATGTGTGTATGTATCTATATGTGAAAAAGAAAAGAAAAAAGAAAGGGTTTTGTTTGTGTGAAGGTGAAAAAAGAAGGCACGAGGGGATGTTTTGTGAAATAGAGATAGAGACACACTGGAATCTGGATACAGCACAAGTAAAGCACTGATGCTGCTGTCTGCTACCCTCACCTGCGGGTTATTTAATATTTTATTTTATTACTTTTGACACGTGTCCTTATCAATGTTTTTTCTTTTTTCTTTTTGCTTTTTTGCTTTTTTGTTGTATTTTAAGTTGTATTCTTTTTTATATATTTTCGTATCACTAATCTATAAGTCAAATTTAGTCAAACAGTGTTACATTTCGGCTTTACTTGATTCTAAAACATGAAATTAGAGTTTGAGAGTGATCAAATCTTTATTTTCAAACTTAGATTAATTTTTTTCATACTCTTGAGCTCGACTCGATTATCAATACTTATTTAAAATAAATAATAATAATAATAAGATCAATTGTCGTTGTTATTATGGAATTGATACTTTGAAGCAATCAAATTTGTAAATTGGTACATGCTCGATAAAGTTTGCGAGTTGTACGAGCTGTGCATTTTGATACATGAACTCAAGCTAAACTCGACTGATCGATCAGCTCAACCTTGGCTCTAGATAATGAAACGTCCCATTTTTTTTATTTTTTTTTTAACACTTTATATATTAATATAAAGTAGTAACCACATAATTCACAAAATATATACATTGTTTTTTTTTTCCGCAAAACATCAGATGTTAATATAGAGCATGATCTATGAGTCCATCACTAGCAGCTCTCGGGTCGCTTGCCCGAATTCCCGCCTTTCATCTCTTTAGGCATACCTATCAACACGGTAAACAACAATACGTAAGCACATCGCTTAGTAAGTAAAGGGATAATCCAGTTACAGCAATACAATAAACCAGACATTTCATGTGTGTATTCTTTAATCATACATTTATCATCTACACAGTTGTCACAGTTGATCACTCAGCAATTTGACACATAATTTATACCGCTAGACACAATTGATCACTCAGCAATTGATTATTTAACTCACATATACATAGGCACAATTGTTCACTCAGCAATTGCCCTTTTCACTTAATCTCACATGCACAATTGGTCACTCAGCAATTGTCCACCCAATTCGACTTCATAGGCGCAATTGATCACTCAGCAATAGGCCTCTCAACTCATCCTCATAGGCGCGATTGATCACTCAGCAATAGGCCTCTCAACTCATCCTCATAGGCGCGATTGATCACTCAGCAATAGGCCGTTTAACATATATATACATGGGCACAATTGTTCACTCAGCAATTGACCGTTCAACTCATTGATACACTCAGTTATTCAATACAACTTTATAACACTAGCATTATTGACAGATTAGTCAATTAATATTCTTTACTCTCCTACTACTTACCTCGAGGATGACGATCGGATATTTACGAACTGCTACTCGAAATACCTGTCGAGGCGATCGTACCCAATTAACTCTAATAATAATTAATATTATTTAAAACATCAATTAATCCTGCGACACTACCCTCTAGTGTCGCTACACCTTCTGGCGACATCAGATTAGTGTCGCTCAACACACTTTTGCGACACAACCTGCGACACTAGCTCTTAGTGTCGCTAAATCAACAATTCAATTAACAAGAGAAACTAGCGACACAAGCTCTTAGTGTCGCTAAAATAACAGTACTAATCAGCAGTAGAAACTAGCGACACAAATCTTTGTGTCGCTAAAGCAACAGTATTAACTGGCGACACCATCATTGCGACACAAGCTGCGACACTACCCCTGTGTCGCAATGACGAACAGAACAGCAGCAGCTTTCGATTTTTAACAATTTTCTGGGTAAAACTCACACTTTTAACCCAATAAATTTACTGAAGATGATAAAGCACGTAATAAGCTCAAACTCTTACCTGGAATTGGTTTCAAAACACACAAGAACACTTTCAAAGATCAAATCTTTAGTAACCTCAATTTTTTTCTTGCTTTCTCTCTCTAAAATCTCAAAACTCACATACAAATTGTTCTGGAGGTGTTTACTAGCTTCTAGAAAGTTTTGGAATCGAAAAGTGGGGTTTAACCCCTCTATTTTACACTTTAACCCCTCAAAACCGACTTTCTGCCCGACACTGCGACACAAGCCTTGTGTCGCACTAGGCTCTGTGTCGCTACCTGCGACACTAACCCTTGTGTCGCATAACAGTACACAACTTTCAATTTTAACGAATTTCGGGGTGTTACACATAAAATGATTAATTTTCATATATTATTCGAGTTGGTTTCAAATAGTTCAAGCTCATTGTACCAAACTACCAATAGTACGTAACTGTCTAGTTGGTTGTATAAACACATGGAGTCCTATTCATTTGATGATTCATATAAATGAACGAGAGTACTTGTTCAGTAAGTGTATCTTCAAATCTAATAACATAAAAGAAATGTTAAGTTTTGAATAACGCATGAATATCGTGAAAACTTAAGCATGATTTCCGACTTTCGGTTATGAAATTCTTTCTATACCTGCTATGTACATGTCATATCTCGGTTTAGTTACCAAACTTTCTCTATATGAAAGTTAAACTTATATTATGATGTATTTGCCTTATAAAGTTTAACATTTGTACATTTTAATGTATAAATCAATCAATTATTCTAATGTAATAGGATCTTCCCTTTATAAATTAAGGAGTAGTTAAAAGATAAGTAAATGAAATTATAATTCTGGACTGCAAATCTGCAATTTTTATTACCTTCTGTAACGATAATAATTAAGCCATCACTAGACTTGAGGCCCACAACTAAAGTAGACTTCGGGCCCAAGAACAAAGCTTAGCCCAAAATATTGGTCAACTGGACTTGGACTCATCGATGAAAAGCCCTGAAAACTTCCTTTTCATTAGCATGGGTTTTAGAGTTGTGAAAAAGATAACCCAACTATCTAAATACATCTTTTTTACTATTAACTCAATATCATGTGTTGCATTTTAAAAATGGTTTTTATTGAATCATATCATTTTATAATGGAAAAACATTGTGTAGCTAACTGCGCGAATAGTTTCGTTTGCTGTTATATACGAGTGGTCATTTGTGTATATATGTAAAATTTAATTGGTTAAAAGTTAAAAATATAGAACTTTCTTTGCTTACAGATCGGACAACAGCACAAAGCATTTATGGATTTATGTATGTTGTTAATAGTCCTAACGTTATGCTTTTTAATAATATTTGGTCCTATATTTTTGTATTAACATTAGGTAGTGTTTACCATGTTTTAAAATTTTAAATACATCACTTCTCTAAATGAAGTTACTTTTTTTGCTTATAAACAAACAAGATTTTATGAGCTCTATTTGCTTTGACACATTATTAGGACTTATTTATGTAATAAGAATCTTTACTAAAATTATATGTACCAACCAACATCATTTTGGACTTTTTTGAAAATCACTTTTGGCATTAGAACAAAACATCCACCTTACTATCCGTCTTTTATTCCACTTGGACGGTCCAATAATTATTTATTTTTTATTATTATTCCTCCTTATGATTACATCAAGAAAATATAATTTCGAATATGGTAAGGTTCCGAGGGACAGTTGCATTTTGAGGGACGGAGTGACAGACGATTTCAATCTCTGCCGTTGATTTCTGTGATCAACGGTTCAGATTCATTACTTCTTTAACAATTATGTATTTTACGTAAAATGCAGTGTTACGAATATGAACCGTTGATCATCGTAATCAACACATATCTTTCAAATAATATAAAAAGTGAGGAGCAAAAAGAAAAATGTTTCTAGAAGGTAAATTCAATACAAAGTTTTTTTAAGTGGATTGATATCAAGTCACTATCACATCCATCTATTATTAATACTAAGTTTAATAATAAGATAATTCATAAATTGTTGTACCATCAACACAAGTTACTCTTTAAAAATGAAGTTAATGACAAATTAATCAGTAACAATGGTAGGTTGGTCACTTGATCACAAGTGTCATATTCCATTTTATAAGTGCACTTAGAAGTAAAATCGTCATAATAAACTAATAGTCATGTAATAATAAAATAATAAAAAAAATAGGATGATATATGTTAAATGATAATATGATTATACGTGGGGAAGATTCAAATGAAAATTACTATAAAGTTGAGAACTTGTAAGAACCGCAAGAATATGTAATTGTTCATATGTGATTAGCTTTATACATATGTAAATAGTAATATTTGTTTACACGAGAAACAAAAAAAAAGTTAAAAAATGTAAAATACGTATAAAAACGCATATGTTCACGACTGAACAACAACAAAAACAACAGCAATACCCAATCCAGCCAAAAGCAGGGTATGAGGAGGTAAAATGTAGACAGTTGTACATCTACCTTAATTTTTCGATTAAAGTTAATTAAAATAAGTTTTAATGCAGAATTTTCCGGGCTACAAGATTTTATTGATTTTTATTAACATTTTTAGAAATATTTTAACATTATTACAAGTGAACAATCACGTATTTTTGTGGTACTTGCAAGCTTTCAATTTCTCAATAATTTTCGTTTGAATCTCTACTTAAGCGTATATACATCTATCTATATTTAGATAAAGATACATCTATGTTGGACATGATAAACAGCTTATCATATTTTGTTAACTTTTGACATAATTGACATGATAAATCAATTTGACATGTATTTTAACAAAGGGTCAATGGCCTAGCGGTATGTTAGAGGCCAATCAATTAAAAGGTGGGTTCAAGCCTCGTGAGAGGCATGTATATATATATATGCGATGTGTGATGTCTATACATTATGTGTGATAGGTTAGTTGTAAGATTGTCTTTCAAAAAAAAATTACATTGGCATGTGTTTTTAACTAATTTGTAGGTAATATCTAAAGTAAATTAACTAAATTGTCACATATCACAAGAGAAATGCGGAAGCAAGTAAGCAAAGCAATATAGGGTTAATTAAATGGGTGGAGGAGAACAAATGTTTTTCTGAATTAAAAAATAAATAATATGGTTGTAAACATGGAGTAATAAAATAAAAGAAGTCAAAGGAATGGTAAAAAGAAATAAAAACAAAAGTTGTGGTTGGTGGTGGGTCAACAACTTACCTACCTACCTACCACCTACCCACATTCTCTATACCACTCCATTTTAAATACTTTTATATTTAAATTTTCAAAAGTTTATCATATAAAAATAGTTTTTTAATTAAAAGAGGGAAAAAATAGATATTTTTCAAATTAAATACATTTTGGTTTATAAATATAATTTCAAACAAATTTATTATTTATCCTTCAACAATAATTAAAGTCATAGGTACCCTTTAATTTTGAGTTAGAAGTTATTTTCTAAATTAATACGAATAACAGAGTTACATGTAAAGCATTTTAGCATTCTAGTTTAAGTAACTTTTAAGAACAATTTTAAAACTCAAGATTTAAACATTCATATTTTTATAAATTTTGTTATCGTAACTATTTTATTAAATCTACTAACTTACTTATTTTCTCTTTCACCAAGCATCATCTCAAACATTTTAAATAATTCAAACTTTATCATCATGTATTTATTATGACTTACGTATCGAAAAAAGAAGAAAAAAGGCATGACCTTCGACTATTATTTTTATAATTTGTTAGACTGTTACATTCCGTGGGTATTTTGCTTTTCTTTTATA
Source organism: Gnaphalium uliginosum (assembly GCA_963930675.1). Lineage (NCBI taxonomy): Eukaryota > Viridiplantae > Streptophyta > Magnoliopsida > Asterales > Asteraceae > Gnaphalium > Gnaphalium uliginosum. The sequence goes on from OZ005683.1 coordinate 33,714,188, forward strand.
AATCGTTACATACTTTTGCTATATTAATGTTTAAGCTCTTTAATTAATTAATATTGTACATGATTCAATTCTTAAAGTTAATTCTACTATTCTAGTGCATCTTAAACATACGAAATAAGTTTAATTTAAACAAATTTCAAGAGCTTAAGCACTCACATTTCCTAATCAATTATAAAAATAATAACTAACGGATTTAACTGTCTATGCAATAAAAATCACGTATGATTTTTCTATAGGTAATTCTTATAATAAGTATCAAATTTAACGGAGTAATATTTAAAATGTACAAATAAAGTTTTGGTCCTAAACATAATCGATTAAAACCTTTTTTCGGCTACTATGATATTCAATTTTTGACCATTAAAAATTTGTAGCACTATTAGTTAAATTAAATAATAAAGGTGTAGAATACACTATTAGTTAAATTAAAGGTGTAGAAAGGAGGTTAGAGTGTCATTATCAAATCAAATACTAATAAGTGTCAACGCTTAATCTTCTAGAACTTCATACCTTTTTATCCTTATAAAGAAAAAATAAAAAAAAAAAGTTTGGATACAGGGATTAATTTAGTTCCTCATGTTGCAAAATTGGGAATTAACAAAAATATCCCCAATTTCAAGAATTAGAATTGTAAAAATACTTTTTAAAAATATATATATTGCAATCCTTTATAATTAAAATGAAACCAACTCGATGTAGGAATAAGAATTAAAAAAATACAAACTGAGTTTATTATTAATTCTAACTTAATAAGAAGACAATAGCACAAGATAGTATAATTGTTTGCAAAGTATACAGAAATAGATGACAGAAAAGTAAAGTTTGGCCGTAGTTTTCGTTGAATGCAATTCTTTTAAAATAGATACGAGCAGGTTTCTTCGGGTACGGTGGTCAAAAGTTGTGTGCAACCAGAGTCTAACTTGCCTGAAAATGTTGTAATGAGTGTGTATGTGTGTCTGTATTTTCCGTGTATTCTGGTTGCTGTTTGGTCTCAACATAATGGAGGTGGTGGTGTATTTGCATACCGACAAGTACAACTGAAGCTTTAATCACCTATAATTAACTTTATTAAACTGGATCATCAATGAGTCTTGATCACTACTTGATGTAACTGATGTGAACTGGAAAGTTAGGTCAGACCTGGTGGGTCAAACAGACTCACTTAACCTGATGGGTCACAGGTCGGGTACAAAATAGACCTATGGGTCAGGTGCAAAACAGACCCACTTTTGTTCATTTAGCTTCAATATCAAACACTTCACTTTGAATATCTCATTCACCACAACATAACTTTAGACACACACTATACCGTTACGAAGGCTCAGGAAAATTTGCACATGAAATCAAAAAATACATAACAATCCCCCACATAAATAGATATCGATCAATAAAACTCAAAACATACTCATTCTCAACAGTTGTGTCTTGCATAAGATAAATATGTATTACTCTTTGAATATTCCCTAATGAAACATACTTAGTCTCCTGGATCTTAGTAAATGCGATGGTTTTGAACTGACATGCCTCTTGTGTAGGCGACAATAAATTTCACATATGACTCTCCTTAATAATATCAAATCCTCATATTCATGTCCATATGAAACTGAACACTAACTTGATTCTGCAAGAGTTCAATATACTTTGCCTAATAATTCATTTTAAAACGATCTCAATTTTATTTTTATTTGTTTCATTGAATAAACCAATTAAAATTATTAAACTAAATGTAACTTCATTTCGGTAAAACTTAAGAATTACATAACATAAACTTAAAAATGAAAATGCAAAAACACTTATAACAATACACTAACTTATTTTATGATTAAATGTTTTTCGAAATAGCATTTAAAAGATCGTCTAATATGTTTTTTTCAAAATTGTGTATTTTTTTCAAAACGCATATAATCTTTTCAAAACGTAATCCAATACATCTGAAGACTATTTTGCTAGGAGTTTTAGAAACTAAGACTTAAAATGCAAAGAATGCGCCTATTCAGGGTTAAAATGCAAAACTATGAAGATCAAGGGATCTTCTTGTAACAATATCTCTTTGTATTTCCAACTACTGGAATGATAGAAAACATTTGCTTCTAAAAAGGAACCGGTCATAGTTTGTTTACTAGGGCCCACATAAGATCGATGACCGAGAAACAGTCAAGTTGTTTGGAATTTGGACTTTGAATAAGTTTTCTTGTTCAACGAGGGGTTAAATATAACGAAAACCAACTTTATTAAATTTTTAGTTTGATCATTAAGGTTTGAAAATGATCAGATGATCAAGAATTTATTTTAGAAACGGCAGACTTTATATATTAAAAATTAGACGGACTTTATATATTAAAAATTAGCAAGACGGTAGAAATTACAATCAAACGACCATACTAAACTAGCGATCCAACATCTAAATTCCAACATAAACTACCTCCATGATTCCAACCAAAATGACCCTATCAAAACTACCAATTAACAACATGACTTCAGCCTTACATCATACTAAAACGACCATACAACTTGATTCCAAACCCTACATCCTACCAAGATGACCATACAAACTTGACCCCAACCCTGCATTGTACCAAAATGACCATACAACTTAAACCCTATATCGTACCGAAATGACCATACACCTTGATGCCAACCAAAACCAACCGAACAAACTCGACCCAACCACAATTGACCATACAACTTGACCCTAACCAAGATTTGAAACCGCCAAACTAAAACAACCAATCGGAGACACCTTAAACCTCCAACGATAATTAACATGAGACCACCTACAACTACCCACCCGAAATTACCTCCGAAACGGATCGAAACCACCCGAGACCGCTAACGGGAACCACCACAATCCACCACTTGAAAACCACCATCAAAAACCGCCACTTGGAATTAAAAAGCCATGCTTTGAAACCGTCTAAAACCACAACATGGGATCACCTAACAACCATCTAAAACACCAACATGAACCACACGAAAACACCACCTGAAGTCAGTGAAATCCACACCCTACAACACCCAAAAGCACCAAAAGACCATCTGAAACCACCACCCAAAAACACTTGAAACGACCACCCAATACACCATAAAAATTACCTACAACCACCACCCAAAACCGTCTGAGACCACCACCTGAAACGACCACCCAAAATCACCTGAAATAACCACCCATTACACCAAAAAACTACCTACAACCACCACCCAAAACCACCTAAACGACCAACATGAACTGTCGACATAAACCTTCAACAGCCAACGACCATAACCAGCAACGACCACCTAAAACCACTGAATGAAACCATGACTAACATCACCTAACATCTCCAACCTTGAAACACCCACCATAACCACCAGAACCCACCATAAAAACACCGACTACCACCTGATTAAAACAACCAATAACTAAGATCAAATTCACCTTATACCGAACCTGAAACTACATGAACCACATATAACCATCACTCAGTGATCTGAAACGACGACCCGAACCACTTGAAAACCACCAATCTCACCCGATGACCTAAAACGAACCTCAACAAACATACACTGAAAAAAATAAAAGAACACTTTAACGATGTGAAAAGAATTATGTACAAAGTAGAATGGGGGAGGAAGAGAATCCCTCCGGACCGCCGGCAAAAGCCGACGGCTGGAGAGTGAGAAGAAAATAGGTGGCAGCTGTCTTTTAGGTTTTATGGTTTTTTTGGAGAGAAAGGTAAAATTCTATAGAAGGAATTATATATTAAATTAGTTATAACCCTTTTATATCATATGAAACTTGGCACTAAATTGCAGGGACGAAGACAGGGCAAGGAGAGTATATGTAGTCGCTCTTAAAAACGGTAAAAAAAATTATATTATTATTAAGTATTCTTTTAATAGAAAATAGAATAAAGCGTATTAAAATGGAATTAATTCAACTGAGTTTAAAATGTTAAATATAAAAATCTTAACCATAGCTCTGAGGGCTCAGGTTATCATTCTTTTTATTTTTATAACATCTTTTGAAGTAAACAAATCAACATAATCTTGTATGCAACAAAGCTAAGGTTGGCTTAATTACTTATGTTAGAGGTTCAATTCAAACTTCATAATTACTTATGTTAGCAATTAATTACGATTGTGTATAGCTATTATGAATGATGTTATAAATCAAACATTTCACTAACTATATCCCATTGCAAATAGTTGACAATGCAAAAAACATATTATTAATGTTGATATTTAATGATAAATAAATATAATATCATATAGTAAATAAAAGTATTTCAACAATGAGTATCAAATTTGCCTCTTCGATTATAAAAGTTACCCTTTTAATCATGTTAAAGGTTGAGTTTGTTCAAAGTTTGGTAACAAATGCTTGATTTGATGAGTTTTATTAAATGACAACCAAAGAAGAAAATAAAAATAAAATAAAATATAAAAATATTATGCTACACAAAAGTTGTTGTAGGTAAGTAGGTGGATGGCGATTGGTTCTAGAAGAGGAATCTAGTTAAAAGAAAAACGATAATGTTTTTTAGAAATAAAATTCTGCTTACCACTACTTTTACTTAAAAGTTTTCAATTTATAAATTTGTTTTCAATTTTGATTTTTGAGAAGTAAATTATTATGGAGACTATTTAAGGCTGACTGTGATCACACTCTCATTAAGTTGATGATAACGAAGAAGGAGTAAATTTCATAAATGGTTCATGTATTTTATTCATTTTTGTACTGTCAATTTAAGAATTTACTTTAATCTTATAAACGTACTTTTATCACTTAAAATGACTAAACAACCCCTAATCTCTTCATTATTTTTAAATAAAATATTGGTTAAGCATTAATTTTATCATTTCAAGTGGCATATGGATCATTTACGACTTTCTTACTGATAGTGTGGGAAAAAAAAAAGTTAAAAGGGAATTTTCATAAATTTGTGTAAGCTACAGATACCTTTCATGGAGTTTACTCTAATAAATTGTCCTCCAAAAAGTTATTTGCAACGTTAAAGAAAAGATATTAGTTATACCTTCAAAATTAAATTAAGATTATTTATTAGTAATAATATTATTAATAGTAATAATAGAATAATAAGTAAAATAAGGTTTTTGGTGGCAACATGTGGACTAATACTCGACAAACTTTTAGTAAAACCGGTGGATTATATATACAACTACTTTTTTGGCATTTGTACTATATTTTAAAAGAACAGAAAACCATGTTTCACGTCTCATGTTTTATGTTAGTTAGCCAGAATTTTCGTTATTCTTGTGTTTATAACTTTATACTACAATTAAAAGTATTTTATGCAATTAAATATTAACAAACTCATATCTCGAAATTTTAATTATGTTATTGTGGGGAAAAGAAAATTTGAAATAATAATCATCCACATTACTTAGTATGTAATTCATAGTATTAAGCCCGTGTTGACGTATATTTATATACTTCTGTTCTACTATATAATGTATTTTAAATAATAATTTTTTAAAAAGTTATTTTAAGACCAACTTTTAAGACGTATTCAACGTTAAAAATTATGTAACTTTAACTATTTCATTATATCCAACAATGAACTCATTCTCGCAATCACTATCCTCAACACTTAAAACGAATCAAAGAAGCACATTACCGTCACCGAGTCATCATCATGGCTAATCCATCGAAAAAATAAAAATGACATAACACTGTCACGATTCACCGAAGTTAATAAATCTTTGTTTTACACTACATTGCTCCGTATATTTTGCTAGTAAAAACACGTCTTTAATACGTCAAGTTTAAATTAATGTTTATTTATCAGTTATCTAGCAAGTATATATGTATCTAATTATCAATACTAGTCATTCTAAATAACATTTGTATATATCATGTTGAATTTGATTATTGTATATATACTATATTATTCGAAAGTTGGAAAAGTAGTCGATCATTACTTGTTAGAAGAAGATTGGAAAGGTGTGTAAAATAATTAAAAAAAAAAAAAAAAGAGTAGTGTTTTTTAGGTAAAAACACACATAAATTGACTAAACTAAATATATTTTATAGAGTGGAGTGGTTGAGACCTTCTAGAACAAAACCATTCAAACGGCAATGGGCAAAATGACATAAGGCCATAAACAAAGTGGTTCCATATAGTTTTCATAATTTCTCATATGATATATAATTTCTTAGTTAGAGGTTGTGTGTTTTCAACATTTATCTTTTTCAAATGGTAAACTCACATGTTTTTCATCATGGTAACTCACATATGACTATATTCTTAATCAAATGAAAAGATTATAATCATCAAAAACAATAATACTTAGTTAGTGAACGGGTTGAATCTGAGTCAAACAAGATCGACATCGAATTGCTAATTGAATACGTATTTATTTATTATATACACTAACAGAATATCCATACAATGCTTCAAAATCGAAAATTGTATTCCAGATGACGTCCAACATGTTTGTATGATGATAAAAGAAATTAATAAAGGGTCAAGATATGATGATAGATGAACCAAAACATCAACGACCTTAACAATATGTATTTTTAAGATACAAACAACATTACAACTTTAGTTATAAAATACAGATCTAAATTATACGGAGTAAGAAATAGATTTACTTACATATAATGAGATATTTCAATTTTGGTGTGTAATCTCTTGTTCAACAATCTTGATTAATATACTAATAAAAGCAATTTATAAGCATTTAAATTCAACTTTTAAAAATGAAAGAAGAGATGTAATCCCTTTTCTAACAATGTAATAAGGTTAAAATTTCCCAAATAATAATAAGGAAAAAAAAATTATAAAAAGCATTGTAACAATGCAACTATCTTCTTCATAGTGAAAAAAAAATAATAAAAAAATAAATAATTAAATAATTAAAACAATAGTACTCCATAAATATAGTGAAAAAGGGGAAGATGGAAAGTAGGGTAGAGAAGTACCTACCAAATCCAGCACTAACTTCAATCACAACCACTCTTTCTCTTTCTCTTTTCCTCACACCAAACTCCCTTATTTATTTCCCTTACTCATTTCCTCACCATCAATCTTTCCTTCTTTCTTTCTAACTTTTTATTTTTTTTATTTTTCACATATTATTCATCAATTAATAATCAAATTAATAATCAAATATTACAACTTCAATGGTGAGATCACCTTGTTGTGAAAAAGATCACACCAACAAAGGTGCATGGACCAAAGAAGAAGATGATCGTCTTGTGACTTATATCAATGCTCATGGTGAAGGCTCATGGAGATCTTTGCCGAAATCGGCCGGGTTAAATCGTTGCGGTAAAAGTTGTAGACTTAGGTGGATTAATTACCTTAGGCCTGATCTTAAACGTGGTAATTTTACACCTCAAGAAGATCAACTCATTGTTAGTCTCCATGCAGTTCTTGGCAACAAGTATGTTTTTTCATTTCTTCATTTTTTAATAAATTCTTTTTTCATTTATATTCGCGATAATATTAGCAACGGATGTGACATCCGTTGCTAAAACTATCTTGAGGATAATTTTCACTACCACGTGAATTAGAAAGACAAAATTATAAAGTTCGAGTAAAAATGTTCGTTTCACCACCGCCACCGAAAAGATTCAAATTGTGCCACTTTAAATCAATTTTCTACATGAAACATAAAAAACTTACCAACGTAATTGGAAAAAATAAAAATTAATAAATTAAGGAAAAGACACCCAATTAAAAGTGTTCAGTTTTGTCACTTGAAAAATGTTTAAGTTTCGCAACTGCACGTTAATTTGAATTGGGTTATTGTTACAGATGGTCTATGATTGCATCAAGATTACCAGGACGAACGGATAACGAAATCAAGAACTACTGGAATACACACATCAAGAGGAAACTAGTTGTTAACAACCAAGCCACCAACACGAATGTCGTAAAAACCATTGAGGAGGTACCTATAGTCCCACTCGAATATTCGACACAAGTTGTGGAGTCATCTAACAGCGGTGGCGGTGTTGGTGGTGGCGATTTTAGTAGTAGTACCACTAGTGGATTATCAAGCGAAGAATTCGTACCAGTTGTGAACATCGCACAGCCCGAAATCAATCTCGAGCTTTCCATTGGTCTACCAACGGTTTCTGATCAGAAACCGGTGGCTGTAGCATCAGTAGCAACGCTACCACCACCGTTTTCTTTGTATAAAGAAAAAATTGGCGATGAAAATGCCTTGTTGTGCAACAATGAGCATGGTAGTATTAGTTTTGCTAGATTTGATTTTTTGTCAAGTAGATGGAGATGATAATAGTTTATAATTAATTAATTATTATGTTATTGTACTTAGTTAATTAGCTATTATTAACTATTAAGATTAAGACAATTTTTGTGTCATTTTGAGTTTGATGTAAAGCCAGTTAGTTAGCTACTAATTAAGACAAAATTTGTTGCTTATAACGGTTTGGTGTAATGTTTAAGTTTTAGATGTGGGCCACCCATGCTTGTTGGATAGGCTTTAAAATGTATGTACCTAATTAAATTTGTTAGGTTTCAAGTAGCAACAACCAATTAAAGATGATACTTGAATGATTCATTCATTGCTTGATCTGACATGTACACTTTTGGATCAAGAAAAATCACTGTTTGGTCTTTGGTTGGTAGGTATTGTACCAACCTTTTTTTAGCAATTAAATGATCCCTCTTAATTAAACCAATTCTCATATTATCTGCACCTACACATAACCTGTTATGTTGAAGAAAAATATTGTACCCAAATGAAAGGGTTGTACACTTGCAACTTATGTTCTTGCAAAACAGCATGAACCATGCCATATCATATTATGGTGTCATATACTTTGCTTTCACAAAATGGCAAGGAGCATGCCTCAGAAGCAATTGACCCAAAAGGTCTAACAGATGGATATTGTAACGCACAAGGGATTGGGACGGAACCTTTATATAGAAAAGACTTGGAAAAAATGTAGTCTTTAGAGACGTGAATACAACACTGCAATGCTATCCTTATCATTTTTCAAATTTGCCGGGGGCAAAAAAAGAGCATTAATTTTATTGTAAGACTAGCAACTACGATAGAACAGCCATAACATCAGAGGCACGAAGAGCAATGTACTCTGAACCATCAGGCCCTTTGAAGTCGTTGCCGGCATATTTGGAGTAAAGAACTGTGTTTCCTGGATGCAATGGTACTCCTGTTCTAACTCCTTCCTCATTAAGAGGACCAGGCCCTACTGCAATCACCTGCGTTTCCAAAAGCCAGCATAAATATGTAGTAATCACAAAGTACAATAATAATAATAATAATAATAATAATAATAATAATAATAATAATAATAATAATAATAATAAGTTATTCGCATTTAAAGCAACAACGGCATTTGGTAGTAAGACGGGTGGGTCAGGCAACAGGTTAAAACAGGTGCCGTGGAAACGGGTAAATACTAAAGCAAACTCCATTTGGCCCATTTTTTAAACACTTGTACTTAAGGCAGAATATGGCACTCACTACATATTAAAGAGGGTTGGAGGTGCGGGTGAGGCAACATGTCAAAAGGGGGTGAGGATGAAACAGGTGACAGGTCAATACAAAACAAACTCTATCTAGTCCAAGTTTATTATGGCTATAAAAACAACATTGTTACAAATATAGTCTAATTATTAAACAATCTTGAAATATACTCTAATTATCAAAAACAATATTTAAACAAATGTCTACTTTGCACAAACTTTCAAAATAATTGACCAATTTGATCCGTTATCCCATTTGCTAAACTTTAAAATTTGATCCCTTCGAGATAGAAACAACCTTAGCAAAATCATCCTTAAGAAAGTGTTTGGGACCCATCCCAGATCTGTAGAAAGTGAAGTCAAGAGTTGTGGCCTAGTAAAAACTTTCACAGTGGCTTTAAGTTGACATCCAAAAGTTATGGGCCACCCTACAAATTAAAACATGAAACTAGTGGTCCTACAAAATGGGCTGAAGTTACCACACATGATGCAACCATATGTAGAAGGTTTTACTCACCGTGCCAATGGAGGGTTTCTCCTTGCTTGCCTGTGTAAGCAATAAGCCGCCAGCTGTTGTTTCCTCAGCTTCCTCAACCTTTTATCAAAAACACAAAGCGCCGAAAAAGAATGATTATGTAATTTATAAATCATAAGCAGCTGCAGTAGAATGGCTGTTGGAGATGGTGTCATGATGCAAATTTGTTTCTTAAAATTGTAATAACTAATAATCAAATAATCAGCGGTAAGTGTTTGACACAATATGGTTATTTATTTAAAAAACTGATCGATAGAATACCAAAAGGAGACTATTGTAAAATAAGAAGACTCGTCTTGTGAGATGCAAGCCAAATTCTACCCATATAGATTTTAAGAAAGGGTAATCAGGTATTTCATTTTATAACTTGGTAGTCACTTTTGTAGATTAGCCAAAAATAGCTATTTGGTTATATGACACGTAAATATTAAGATAATCAGAAGCAGAATCTATTTGATCCTACCCTACATCGTGTGGATTAGTACCTTGATCAGAACTCTATCATTGAGAGGCTTCAAATCTTTAACATCATCTGTTTCAAGGATACCAACAATGTCGTCTTCCTTCAATATGAGGTGGTTTGATCCATTAAACTCAACTTCAGTCCCCGAGTATTTGGAGTATAAAACTGGGGTGCCGGTCTTCAATATGATTATATAGATTGTAGTTAGTTAACACATCCGACGAAATTATACAAAAAATGCAAACTTATACATCAACCGCTTATGTTAATGAAGTGGTTACCTGCACACCAATGTCCACCTTTTTCTCTCCAATTGTCCTACCTTCTCCAACGGCAACAACCTCACCAGCTTGAGGTTTTGTCTGTGCTGTTGATGGTAGTAGAATACCGCCAGCAGATTTTTCCTCTGCAGCCTTGATCTTTATCAACACTCTATCACCCAATGGTTTCAATGAAGTGTACTGCAGCATGAAACGGATAACCACATAAATCAGAAAATGTATCATACAGAATGAATATAAAAAGAACGATAGTTCATCTATATTTTCATCCTTAAGAAAAGAAAAGTAAGAAGGTTGTTGCTCATCTTGGAATCATGGAGAAGTTTGGTTTAGAAAATCATACTTTAAAAGTGGAGCCTTTAAAAGACATAACTTCAGAACGCTAATTGTAAAACAAGAGATGCAAAGGTAATGAGGTAAAGAAAGTTTCCGAGATGCATTGAAATTTCAGTAAAATGGCGAACATGTTAACAAATGTACATCAAGGGGCAGGCGAAAGCACGAGAATGAAGACTTAATAGTAACAGAAGCTCTTCATTTTAAAGGTTCCTTGTTCTTTGCCTTGGAGTATGTAAAGCAAAGAACAGCATTCCACTGAGCTTAAAGTTACGTAAACCCAAACAAATCCAGTGTGTACAATTACAAATCACACAAAAAAACGTTCTGCAATGATGACCATTGCAAGTTTGAAACTTGAACAATCACCAGAGTTCTGAAGTTTTTAGTCCTGATGTATTGATAATATACAGGACCAAATTACTCAGATTCGAACAAAGGAAGTTGCAGACTATTAAGAAAAGATGTCAAAATTACCTAACAATCCTTATACTTCAATCAAATATATATCAAATAGCCTAATTACCTTATTCTTATTCTCTTTCTAAATCGACATCCAAACGTAACCTAAGGCTATGATAACATATTTACTACTGTAAAACACACCACCAAACCAAATTTATCAATAACAACAAATTTAAGAAGCTCTAACAAAACATTGAAGGTAAATTATAAAAATTAACACAAATACAGAAAATGTAAAAGCAATTGTCTAACAGAATAAACATTTGGTATAAAAATTAAACCTTTGGAGCAACTGTAGTAGCAGATTTAACAACTAAACAACGAGTTGACTTAAGAGTCAAACTTCTTCTGAAAGGTGAAGAAATAACAACTGATGAAACTTTAGATGATGTTGTGGAAGACTTTAATCCTTCAAACGCCGGAACAAAACATGTTACTGATGTCAATTGAGCAGCTGCCATTTCCTAAACCCTAATTCAATCCACACAAAACAAAATTAGATTGATTCTATAAATACATATAAAATGAAATCATATATTATGTATGTATACCTTTGATTGAGGTGTGAAAGATATGTAGTTGGCTGGTAGGTTGCAGTGGTAATATCGAATGAGAAAAACGGAGAGGATAACAAAACCCTAGGAGGAGGGGGTTTATAGTTGTAAAATTATGGAAATAATTATAATTATGGATAGATAGATGCTTCTGGAAGCTTTGTGTTTTTGGAAGGACTTTAGACGGTGTCGTTTTGGGCCTTCGAAATAATGTTCTTCACGTTTCTCAAGTCTTCAATAAAATCAAACTTGTGTTAGTCATTAATCCATCACTAATCCATCAGATCAGATTTAAAATGGATTAAATATATACCTTTATATTTCAACTACAAATCAATGAATGTGCAAGGTATTGATTAATCACAACTTTAAACTTACAAAGTACTTAAATTTCTTCTATTGTACCGATGTAGAATTTTCTATATATACTAATCGAGTATCCTCCAATATTAGGTGTTAGATTTCTCATGCTACTATGTAATTGTTAATCCTACATATAATTATTAGGAATTTTATGTGGAGAAGGAACAAGATAGAGCACTCCACCTCAAATTGTTTGGTGTCAAAAACCATCTGCAATTAATTCAATTTCAATACTTTTTTCTCTGATCTTCCCTCTAAGAGCACAATGCATGGTTTTCTTTGTGCTTTTTGATCAATTCGATGTTCAATTGGACACTGAAACTTAACACGGGTACGAATTTGAGGGGAGTGGTTCAATGTTCAACTCGAAATTCAAATAATTAGTTATTCTCGTCAGACTTAAACCTAAAAAAAATAAAATTATCAATTATACATTCAATCTTTCTTTGATTATAGCTAGTAACTATGAACTGTAAATATGTTGTTATTTGACAGTAAATGATTATCACCCGTTCATCATCCACCACATTTATTAATCATTGGGTTCAATATCAAAACCATCAAAATCCCTGTACATTTGAAAGATTGTAAATGTTTTATATCTTCTATATAATTTTACCTCTTACCTATATACTAACTATATATTCCCCTAGATTAGATGGTAATTTCTCTAATCATCATCTCATATTCAATCCTATATGTAATTATTATAAATTTTATGTGTAGAAGAAAAAAAAATAGAGCTTCCACCTCATTATTTAGTTTACCACAAATCAAAATTTTAACTTTAGTCATTTATAATAATACGTCCTTGCTTCATGACTTTTAATTAATGTCATCACGAGGGAGTTATATATAAGTGCTAACTTCTTATCCTTTGAATGCCTTTCAATATATTCAACATTTAATTTATCAAAATTATAAACATTATATAATAATTATAATTATAAATTATAAATTATCATCCGTATAATAATTATCACAAGAAGGTGGTAGTATATTCACACAATTAGTTGTTTCAGTCTCGGTTAATATTTCGTTATTATATTTGTGTTACATTCTTTTTTTTATTTCCTTCCACTTTCTTAAATGATTCAAGTGTAGTATTTTAAGATTTTTTATGTTAAAATAATGTTTTAATTTTGCAAGCCACCTGTTTGTCACTATACACTCTATTTTAAGATTTTTTTTATCCATAATCTTACTCTTATGTTTGTAGATGATATTGCATCTCTACATAAATGCAAGACAAGTTGAAAATAAATTCGAAAAGGATATAACTACTTGACCGATCACTTTTAGCTTACCTAAGGTAATTAATTAAGAGAAAAAATTTAGGATTGAAATTCGAGCAGGAATTTTTCCCTAGCTACGTTTTAGGGTGGTAATTGGTTCATGAATAATTTAAAATGTCGATTAGGTTACATTATAATATTTTATTATTATATTTTTTCCATTTTGATTTCATCTGCCGTGCGTTCTGGAAAATATTCTATATTAGATGGTGGCTAAATTCTTCTCGTTATGTCTATACTTATCAATATGATGATTGAAGTCACTTTTTACTTTTTCCTTGAATTTAATCAGCATAACTGGAGTGAATTCTATAAATGGTCCTTGTGGTTTACATCAATTTATAAAAACCGTCTCTCTACTTTATTTTTTACTTTTTCAGTTCAATAAGTTTATATATATATATATATATATATATATATATATATTCTTCTCTTGTATATACTCTAAGATCACTGCCAACAGTAAACACAATTGACGACGTCAGTTTTTGCCAAATCAGCGTCAGGCCAGTAGTTTACAAAACTGACACTACACTGCCAACAGTAACATCACTTCAGTTTTCTTTTAACCCCACACATTATTTACTTTAATTATTTGAACTACAAAATTAGATAAAAAACATTACATTAAAATAAAAAAGATTACATTAATTAAAAAGAGTAAATTCCATAAATGGTCCCTATAATTTATACCGATTTACGAAAACCGTCCTCATACTTCTTTTTTTACCTTTTCAGTCCAATAAATTTATGTTTTGTTTAAAAATAGTCCCTGCTCCACCTAAAATGACTAAAGTACTCTTTTCTCTTTGACATTTCCGGATAGCAGGATCTAAACGGATAAAGGGTACTTTAGTCATTTTAGGTGGGTGGGGACCATTTTCGAGCAAAATGTAAACTTATTGGACTGAAAAAGTGAAAAAAAAGTATAGGGACTGTTTTCGTAAATAGTTATAAACCACATGGACCATTTATAGAATTTACTCAATTAGAAATAAAACATTACAATAACTAGAAAAAAGTACATTTATTAAAAAAAAATCGACTAATTAAGTCTTCGACGGAAATTTGGTGGGAGTCGCAATGTGTTGGATAAGAGCATCACGAAGTTGATGATGTACCTCATGGTCGCGTAATTCCTTGTCCATACGAAGTTGTGTTGCAACCCTTTCTTGCCACGAGCGTTGGGGCATATTTTCTGTGACACCCGGCGAATTAGGCCGTCATTAGTGATTAATCATAAATCATTATTACTTGTATTTAGTATGAAATAGGACTAAGTGCAGTAACAGTTCGTATGTATGTAAATATATATACACGTACGTAATTAAATTTTTAATTACGCAAATTCGATCGGATGGAATCCGACACAATAATACGGACGTTGGTGAAAAATATTTTATTAAATAACGTAATTATAATAAATAATTGTTATTTAACTTATATCGTGGTAATAATATCGAAAACGTTTTACGTTTCGTATAAAACGCACCGTACGCGACAAAAACGCGCGAATCGCGCCCGACAACCGAACTAAGCCCAAAATATATTTCGATAACTTAAAAAGAAGTATTTTAAATAAAACTCCAATCAAAATATACACGAATAAATCATTAACGAAAAACTGGAATAATAAACGTTTAACGTTTAAACGAACGACGAAACGAACGGGTAAACGGGCACTGCGCGTAACGTAAACTTGGAGAACAACTTTAAACATCCCACACCTCAAGTGGGGCCCACAAAATCTGCCATCCCTTCCCCAAACCCATGCCTAGACACCACAATACTCCCTCCCATACTCAACATCATCACCATACCATATCACCCCCTCACCTCATTTTCCCACTCACACACACAAACTACCATACATTCACACACACCACCTCTCCTCATTTTCTCTCTAATCTCAGCAGATTCAACACTCCCAAATCACCATCATAAACCACCACAAGCATCACCATAAACCACCATAGCATCATCTCTTTCGGTTTGCAAAAAAAAGCAAGAAAACGAGCTTTCGATCTTCATTCTTTGTGCTTTCGTCATCCTCTTTGTAAGAAATTCCATCCTTCCTTTATAATACTTGAAACATACATATAAACATGTTAAAAGGTCCATATAACAAGATTATGTCCAAAAACAAAGTCGAAAATCATTTTTGAAAACATAAAAACCGTAGCAGTTTCTGGGCAGGAACTTGGCCCGACTTCAAGGGAAAGTTTCGTGCTCAAAACTCAACCAAAATGGACGATTCAAAAGGCAAAAGTTAAGTTTAAAGAGTTAGCTTTCATCTCCAAGTGGTTTCATAATTTTTCGACACCGTTTGATACCCGAAAATGATTTTACAAAAATGTGTCGCATTTCTGTCTCGGGTGACAGATTTTTGACTCAACTTCTCGAGTCCATAAATCGAGCTACACGACTCCAAATGACTTGAAACCACCGCCAAAATCTCACAAATTTTGTTAGGTACAAATGTCGTTTAGATAACTTTCTTTAAAAATGTGTAGATTTTGCTCAGTAATTCGATCCTTGAACATGTGTCCAGATTGGTCGACTTTGGACCTCAGAGGACAAATGGAATTATTAAAAATACTTAGACTCATCCAAAAATTCTAGAAAAATTACTGAAAGTAGTTAAGACACATATGAACAACTGGTAATTTTCTCGGATTCCTATCTCGACACTTGACTAGTCAAAACGAACCACGAAAACGACTCAAAATCTGAAAAATTAACCACGGGGACTGTTTTTGCAAAAGTTTTAAAACGACACTTTCGGGTCGACCACAAGACGTAACAATAATTTTCCTAAGCTCCAAAAACATATTTAAGACATCCCTAAAAGTTTCGGGTCAAACCGAGCACGTTTGGCCACAATCCCGAACCCGAAATCACAACAGGTCCCCTGTGTCGCAGATGGCCCAAAACCATTGCGACACAAGCCCTGTGTCGCACTACTGATTTTCGAAATACTCCGACACCAATCCCTGTGTCGCAACATTTATAAACCAGCAGTACTAACTTATGTCGCAACCTGCGACACAAGCCTAGTGTCGCTAGACAAGCAGTGTTAACTCGTGTCGCAACATTTTATATCGAACAGTAGTAACCTGCGACACAAACCACTGTGTCGCACACCTATTTAAAATCTCGACTTGCGACACCAACTCTTGTGTCGCACAACTATTTGAATTTCATACTTTGCGACACTACCTTTGTGTCGCAACACCTCATAGCGACACAACTTCTGTGTCGCATAAAACAGTCTGATTGAAAACATATTTTTCTAAGGAACGTTTTCGCGAAACAACAACTATATCATATACGACACTACTTGTACACACAACACATATACTATTACAAGTATACAACGAAACAAAACATAATAATAATGTATGTGAGAATTATTATTACAAAACGTCACCAACGGGTTGTACATGTTTTCTAAACACATATGATAAACACACTTTGGACATAACTAGTTGAGTGGACGACTAGCACAAGTGGACATTAACCCTCCACTTGCATACATAAGTGTACATTAACCCACCACTTACATACAATCTTATGCGTTTAGGGCGCTAGAAGATTGCGCTTTGGGACATGAACACCCACTCTTTGTTATAACTGCTTTCAAGACTCAGGTGAGTCTCATAGCCCCACTTTTACTGTTTTATACTATGGGGTGAGATTACATACACTGTTTATTATAATTACAAGTAACTGAAACAACTCTTATACGGATTGCATGAGACCTTTAATCCACTGAAAGTCCTCACCTTATCATAGTTCGTTAATCGTATGAGCTCGAGTATTATTGGATAGATCTATCGGGGATTGACATCCCCGTCCGGGCTAGTCGCTCTAGCCGACCCACGGACGCATTAATATTTGACTGTTACAGGTGTATTGGATTATGCATCTGCCCGAGGTACAAACTAGGTTAAGCGTCGAACTGTGAGACTCATGGCAATAGTATACACTTATTTTGCATTTGTGCAACACTGATTAAATCTTGTGATTATTACCAACTTTTGATAACTGTTTCAAACCTATGAACTCACCAACATTATGTTGACCGTTTTAGTATGTAATCTCAGGTTCGCAGACACAGTAGGATGGCCTACAGGGAACTCTAGCTCGAGTCGCATGCTTTACAAACAAACAGAGAGATTTTCCTGCATTACTATTTTTGTATTAGTAGTTATGTACTAAGATATCTAGGCTTTTATGCGAACTCGCTGATAGAACAAACGTGTATTTTTGGTGAACAATGTATTTTTTATGGAATGTAATTCTAAACGTCTCATTTAGAGGTCGTTTGTTATAACTTGTGTAATGATCCATGATTAGTCGCGCCCCGACCCGACTTCCGCTGCACATCAAATTTGGGGGTGCGACATTTTCCGAGTTCGCCGTATACTCTTCCTCAAGTCGACACATGTATCGTCCATTGTCCTCGGTTATCATGTTGTGTAAAATCACACAACAATACATGATTCGACGTATTTTGTTGACGCTATATTGTTTAGCAGGGGTTTTGATGATTTCCCAACGGCCTTGAAGCACTCCGAAAGCTCGTTTCACATCTTTTCTAGTAGATTCTTGGTATCTTTTGAACCTCATCTCGCTTTCTGTTATCAGATGCTTAAACGTCTTCACAAGCGTCGTTCATTCTGGATAAATTCCGTCACTAATTCTGGAGCTCTATTTTGTAGTAAGTCTTTGAATAAATCGGATTCATTAAGGACGTTGAGGTCGTTGCTCGATTCCGCAGGGCCAAAGTAAGTGTGCCGAATCCATAAGTCGTGAGAGGCAACCGCTTCGAGTATGATTGTTGGATGGCCATGATCACCTCGGGTGTATCGACCTTGCCATGCAACTGATAATTTTTTCCAAGGCCAGTGCATACAATCGATACTTCCGAGCATGCCCGGAAAACCATGCAACTCCGCATGATGTTGATGTAACCGTTGCACATCTTGGAGTGTTGGTTTTCTTAAATACTCGGTCGAAAATAGATGAAAAATACATTTACAGAAGTTGTCCAAACAATCGTACAATGTTTGTTGACCCATATGTAAATATTCATCAAACGCGTCCGCTGCACAACCGTATGCCATTTGGCGTACGACGTAAGTGACCTTTTGGTAAACATTAAAACCAAATCTTCCGGTCGCGTCCTGACTTTGATGAAAGTAAGCAAATTAGTCTGGTAATGGAAGATTAGAGTACGACAGTACACCTTGACATATACGGATAAACAACGGCCGACTCATCCGAAAACGTTGCCAAAAGTAATCTAGAGGGAATGTTTGCCGTTCGGCAAAGTCTTGAAACAAACGTTGAGCGACACCTTCTTGATCTCTAGGTAAATATCTTCTTGTGCACGAGGTATACGGATTGATGATTCGGCATCATCGTCCGAATCTGTGTCTTCCGCCTCTAGCTTATTGAGCCTAGCGATCAGATCGAAAATTTGAGTGACGGCATAAAATCTTCCTTATTGGAATCGGATGACATTTGAATGTAGTGAATGTAGTAGTATAAGTTGTTGAAAATATGAAGGTTGTAGAAATAAGATGAAAGTTGTGTGTTTTGAGTGAATGTGTATGTGTATTTATAGTGTGCTTGGGGTTAGGGAAATAGTAATTTTTTTTAAACGTATGACCGTTTTTAAAAAAAAATTATTTTTTTTAATTTTCTAACGGTAAAAAGGAAAAAGAAAAAAAATACAAAAAGTCGCTACTCCCACCGTCCGTTCCTGTCGAAAAAGGGACGCGAGAAACCGACGACCGACGACCGACACCGACGCCACCGTGCCAACGGCGTCGATTACCTTGCCAAAATCGACAGCCACGACCATCGGCCGTTGGCACACGTTTAATATATATAATACATTCATATTCAGTTATTTTATAGCCTGTTTTGATGTAAGCATATTAGACATCTTCATGCTATATTATTCAAAACAAATAATCGTTTAGCATCATCAAGCATATAATATGTCAGTAACACCTGACCGAAGCTGTTGTTTAAGCTAACCACCATGACACAATTAACAAGGAAAACAATAATCAATAATCACTTATCAATCAATCAATCAATTGTTTATTAATTCCATTCCCTAAATTACAATTTCATAATTTTGAATTTGAAATATATTAAATATATATTTAAGTAGTTTTCAAGTTCCATGATGTTCAATTGTAGTTTTAAATAACAACGTTCAATTGTGACTTGACTGCGGGGTGTTTGGTTTGACATTTGAAATCACTGAGTTTGGATTTTTAATGAAAATAAGAATTGAATCTCAAATCCACCAATCTACTTCGATTTGAAACATGCTTACATTGGTGGGTTTGATTCTCAATTATTAAAACTACATTCAAGGCCGCCAAATGAATTTGAGAGGCCCCGTGCGATATCATATATGAGGCTTTATATAAACATTAACAATTCGATATTATCTTTTTCTAAAATATCTAATATATAAAAGTCTTATGATATCATTTCTTACATATCGAATAAATAACTATTTGTATTCTACACTTAAATAGTCATTTCTCGAGCATTTTATGAATAATTTGTTGATCGAATCTTTGTAATCATCTAATATGCTCTAGAATAATAAAAATTTAAGTCATACTTTTTGAATACTTTATTGCAGTAACGATAGATTTTTCGACTTTAAAACTATAATAGTAATAACTTTTCTTAAACAATCGAAGACCCTTAGAAATATGTGACACTGTACGCTAGCACATACTACCCTTGCTAATATCCTTCACTACTACATCCATTAACCAAACACTATTAATGAAAATAAAACTCATTCCCTCATTCTCATCTGAGTTCCATAAACCAAACATACTAACATACTGTGGATTAAGGGTATGTTTGGCAACAACAGGCTGGAGCTGAAGTTTGTAGCTGGAGCTGGGGCTTGGACTTCTATTCAAAAGCCACTTCAAAAAGCTTCTTGTTTAAGAGCTTCTGGGGACTTATTTTTTCAAGAAGCCCATTTTTGTTTTGCTTCCAAATAAGACTTATGGGCTAGGATTAATAAAAAGTAAAAACTCAAGCCCCTAAAAGCCCAACAAACACACTCCTAAGCGTGAGGAGATCAATCATTATCTTTACTTTAATGTGATACAACTACGAAACTACGAAGAAGTGACATGTTGAGTACACTTGGGGATTAATTAAAGACCGACATTTATAAAATAAATTGTAATACTAAACATCTGATCTTTATAAAGTAAACTACACATTTTAAAATATGATGTCATTACATATTTATTTATTTATATCGTAACTGTTCACGACTTATATTTGATTTTTTTTGATATTTTTTTTCTTAAATAAATCGGTCTATATCATACAAGCTGACATCCCTTTACTCGTTAGTCTTTTACCCGAAATTTGTTCCAACTCCGTAGGAGTGTCATCCAAACATTTTTGTAGCTTATATAGTTAGAAAGTGATTCGTAGACAATTATATAAATGTAGTAGGCCTTGGGCCCGTACGATACACGATCATTTATAAAATACAATTATATTGATTTATGAGTTTAATTTTGTTAATTAAAAGATGTAATTATCATTGAAAATAAAAATGATTAGTATGACGGACTTTTATTTAATTTTCAGCAATTGATACATTAAGTATGATGTAGTATTCTTCTTTCTTTATAAGCTATTAAAATTTGGGCATGTGCTCACCTCTCATGGTACACGACCTATCTTGTCACCATGTGAATGACAAAAGTAACAACCGTCAGTTTCAAAATTATGTTAAATTTTAATACATTTGTCGAGCTCTTGCGATGCACGATACTTAAAAAATAAAATTAATCATGTAGTTTTTTTTAAGTTTTCAATTGTATTAATAGTGTTAAAAATTTATTATTGAAACTCAATAGTAACATATACCAAAAGGTAAAGAAAATAATCAATTTCATATAATCAAAACTAATTTCTTTAATACATTATAGTTGATGACTAGAATATTAGATAATTGCAAAGTATGATAATTGCAAAGTATGAGATATTAGCAAGAAAAATTAATTTATTTTATATGTAGGAAAAAAAAAAATCGTTATTTATTAAATGTAATGTAAAAATTTAAAAAGCTATTATAATAAAGTATAATAAAATTGAATTAAGGCTCTTCACAAAATAGAATGTAATAGTTTGTTAGGAATTTACAATTTTGAAAACTTTTAAGATGAGAGTGTTAGGAATTATAAAGAATTTTAAGGAAAAACGAATTTGATGTTGTGACATAATTATGAGACTATTAGGAAAATATAAGTAGATGATGTGGCATTGCTAATTTAAGATGCAAGGGAAAAAAACTAATTTAATAATGTGGCATAATTAGGAAAAGGTAAGTAGATGATGTGGCATTATTAAGATGTAAGAGAAAATCTTTTATATATATATATATATATATATATATATATATATATATATATATAAATAGATAGATTAGCTTGCCCCATTATCTTTCTAAAGTTACCTTCACATCTTTCTAGATACCGGCCAGTTGATTCGGTTTTCAACAATAACAATACCCAATCTCATTAGGAGCAGAGGGACGGCCAGTTGATTCGGTTTTCAACAATAACAATACCCAATCTCATTAGGAGCAGAGGGAGGGCATAGAGAGACTGTTTCTAGAAAGACCTCCGACAAATAATTACACACACACACACACACACACACATATATATATATATATATATATATATATATATATATATATATATATATATAATACAGACATGATATATATTTATAGTAAATAAAAGCATAAAGTACTTTTAAAAGTGTATACCCTAAGATACCTATACAACCTAAAATAATTTTCCTTCTAAAAGGTGGAGAAACAACACCTAAAAATCATATTCAACTATCCTAATTTTACTTCTCCACATATTCCTATCAGAGGTCATGTCCTCAGACAAAAGGACCTCCTTCATGTCTTCTTTCAATCTATCCTCTCACCTAAGTGTTGGTCTACCTGTTTTCCTCATGTCGTTAGCAGTAAGCATTTCCACTCTCCTAACTGGTGATGTCTGTAATCTTTTCCTGACATGTCCAAACCATCTAAATCTTCCTTTGTTCAACTTGTTGATGATAGTTGCTACTTCTAAATTTGTCTTAAAAACTCCATTCGACAATAATAATAATAACAATAACAATAATAACAATAATAATAATAATATCTTTTAAAAAGAATGAGTTGTAATTCTTCTCTTTTTCTTCTTTTCACAATGCTACAGGTTAAGAAGTGGGAACATTTGAGGATTTGGTCGACAGACATATATGACTCATCCCACACTAGTCACTCCTCTGGATCATCGATCAGGAAAGGCCGAGACATTTTACTTGTCAAAAGAGAAATCGAATGTTACGACAGAGAATATATTTCATCCTTAGATCAGAAAAATAGAGATAAACTACCCAAGAGACACTACACTCTAACAATGAAAGTCGTTGAATTTAGAGAAGATGCGTCTCTTAGAGAAATAGGAATACTCAGCAAGTGTAAGCATCCCAACATACAATCTATATTTGGATTTTATGACCAAGATAGTACGATGATGCTTTTTTATGAGTATGTTTCTCTTAGATACCTTTATGAGTTTTTGAATGATGGTAATCTTACATGGGGGAAACGTTTGAAAATTTGCATTGATGTTGCACATGGATTAGATTATCTTCACAATGAGATGGAGGACCAAAAGATGATAATTCACGCTGATATAAATAGTAGAAACATTGAGTTGGATGATATTTCAGGGGCAAAGATAGTCGGATTTGAAAATTCCCTTATCCTGCATTTGAATCAAGATGATGATTCTCCCCAACTCAATGATATTGCCACTGATAAATATTATACGTACCCAGAATATACTAAGACCGGCGGATGTATTTAGTTTTGGAGTAGTTATGTTCGAAATCCTATGTGGGATGTGCGGTTATGATGTAATACATACTGATGGCAATAAAGACAAAGGGTTGGTACCTTTGGCGCGACAATGGTTTGACGAGGGAACAATAAAGAAAAACTTATCTCCCAGAATTAAGGAAGAATATTATGGAAACAATTTCTTTCTAAATAAAGGGCCAAACGAAGATTATTTGGATACACTTATTAATATTACGTATCACTGTTTGGCGGAATCCCAGAACCAGCGTTCAGATATGAAAGTCGTCATTAAGGAACTTCAGAATTCATCAACTTTTCACGTAAGTGTAGATCTAATTATGTTCAAACTACTTTGTAATTTCAAATTCGTTGCACATACGAACATAGTTTAATTCGCTAGATCGCGTAGATGTCATAACTGACATAAATTAAGGTTGCAAAATTATCGGCCAATGATGTACTAAAAGATACATTACTACTACACTACATGTTTCTTGATTTACAGGAAAATCACAAGGATTCCTTGAGAATGTCATTTGATGATGTTAAATTGGCCACACGAGATTTTGATCGTGCAAATTGCATTGGAGGAGGAGGTTTCGGGCTAGTATACAAAGGAAAATTTGCACATGGAAATGATAATGGACAATCTACCATTGTTGCAAAGAAGTTGGACAAAAGCCAAGGTCAAGGGGAGAAACAATATTACAATGAACTACAAATTCTTTATGAGTACAATCATGAGAATGTAATCGGTCTTGTTGGCTATAGCAACGAAACTGATGAAAAACTCATTGTCTATGAGCATGCATCGAAAGGGAGTCTTGATAATCATTTGAATAATGATAGTCTTAAATGGAGAAACCGACTTAAAATATGCATTGATGTTGCGGCCGGACAGAATTTCCTTCATGGAGGTATTCGTGGACGAGGGGTGGTGATACACAGGGACATCAAAACCGCTAACATTCTATTGTTTGATGATTGGAAGGCGAAAATCGGTGACTTTGGACTATCTTTAGTAAGTACAATAAACAAGGAAACAAACTTTACCATCGATCATCCCTGTGGCACAAAGGATTACGTGGACCCGATGTACTTGAAATCGGGTATTTTAATGGTAGAATCTGATGTTTATTCATTTGGTGTGGCTTTATTTGAGATCTTGTGTGGTAAAGCAACATATAAAATCCGCAAAGATAAGAGCACGTCTCTACTCAGTTTCATTAAATACAACTTTGAAAACGGAAACAAGATGAGATGGTGTTTAAAGCTATAAAGGAAGAAATCGTTCCGAAATCATTGACTACATTCGTAAATATTGTCTGCAAGTGCTTAGATGATGATAGAGAAAAACGACCAACAACAAAAGAAGTTTTAGCACAACTTGAGAAGGCATTGGAATTTCAAGTAGGTTATCATCTTTAGATTAGATACTAATGTTACACTATGTCACATAATGGTTAAGAAATGGGCAAATTTTGAAATACTTACAGGGTTTACGAGAGATAAAAAAAACTGAACTGATTTAAAATAGACTGAACATTACGTCTTAAGAATTGGTTTATATATTCATAGATCTTGAATCGTTTATTTTGTACACAGGGTGAGGATAAGATATAGGAGCCAAACTCGCTAAAGACTGCAAGAAAAAAGAATCGAGATGTCAAAAACTTTCCCGCATCTACTCGGTCCAAATGAAAAAAAAGATCCTCGCCAACCTCATTTATTTAAAAGTGGGTACAGTTCAGTGTCGCATGATATAATCACAATTTATGTTGGAGTGATAATTTTAATAGTAAAATACTGTGTTGTTACGATACAGTGAATCTGAGTTGTAGATCAGAAAATTAAGAGCTGAGATTGTATGCCCC
Source organism: Gnaphalium uliginosum (assembly GCA_963930675.1). Lineage (NCBI taxonomy): Eukaryota > Viridiplantae > Streptophyta > Magnoliopsida > Asterales > Asteraceae > Gnaphalium > Gnaphalium uliginosum. Next base: position 33,739,770 of record OZ005683.1, read on the forward strand.
TTCTTCTTTCTCTAACCAACTTGCCCGTCTGATCTCAAAACTTATTTTAATTATTTTGTGTTTTGCTCGTTATAATCTAGTTTCATAAAAAGACAGAATTAGTTTTACCTTCTTATGTCATCTTGAATGGGTTAATATACACGTTTTTGAATAATTCTGTTGTATATTTTTAGTGCATTGGTGGATTAATGGACACGAATTAGATAATGCAGCCGGAGTACATACTCAACTAAGTTACTACATTCTGAGCCCTTGGGGATCCGAGGACATAGCCCCCGGCTTCGATCCTGAAAATCAGTTTTTGGACAACAAACTGTTTTGTTGGTTGGCATGTATTTATGCATACTGTAAACACAATCTGGGAACTCAAAAACATTTCGGATTTAACTTTCTATTGCCTAGAATGTTGAATGATTTCTTGAATTATCCCGGCCGGAAGAATTTTCTGAACCCATAAAAATTAGTGTCAAATACGTCTTTGGAAAAAGTGATTTTCATACACGATTTATAGAGATATATCTGATCATTCAAATCGTATATCATCTCCAATTAAAGAATTACAATCTTACTTTGCAGACTGAACGAGATGTCGAATACACATTGAAATATATCAATCCCGGCGAATACACTCAAATAACTCTAAAGCTAAGTACCAGTAAACAAAGGAGAGAATTGATCTAATCTCCTATAAATTGCCCGAGTCTTTGCTCACTATGAATACACAACCAATTTCCTTCTGGTAATGTTATATTTATAGCCGACTTGGGATATTTAGTAGCCAAACATGCGTCTTCACGAATCTTTCTTCTTGTTAGATGATTATGCGCACACTTTGTGGTCATAGATAGACAGCAACCTAAAGTTGTAGTATGTTGTTTGGCGAGTGCACAACACGCGCGAGGCTGATTAGTTTCAATGTGAGTGGAAATCCATAGCATGCACATTTTAGGGTACGTACAAGTTTATACTGATGGAAATCGGTAAGTAACAGTCTTTTTGATTGAACAATAACAAGATAACAATCGTAAACGCAGGGTAACAAAAACAACAATTATGTATAAGACGATTTTCAAAGATGATCCATTTATATCACTATGATTTAACTTACAAACACATAAAGATGGAGAAAAGATAATACTTTTCTTGAAGTAACAATAATCAAGAAAAGCTTACAAACGTTCTCAAAACTACACAAGAAAGTTACCATAAACTTTCTTTTATCGTTTTTTAATCAAAATTTTAACTGGTGTAAATATGTATTTACACATAATTGCGTTACTACGTAAAAACTCATTGATAATTGTGTCGATATCGGATTTATCAATAAATTAACAAAGCTCGAGCTAGACCTTGAAAATTAAAGCTCTTATCAAGCATGAGTCAAATTTCAAGCTGAAGCCTTGCACTGTATTGACTTAACTTGATTACAACCTTTTCTGATATATTAAGTTTTTCAATCTCAGTGTACAACCTTACAAACAAGCCTCCATATTCAAGGTTAGATGTGGTGGTATGATCATAAAGACGATACAACTACAATGATAATTTTTACTATTAAATAAAGACAAATTAAAAGGTTGTTGCATTAGAAATACACTTTGGAGACTTTCAACATATTCAATTTTTAGCCTAACTTTTCCTATTTGACCCGTTTGAGTAAACGGGTACTCAAACGGGTCAACATTGATGCCTATGGTGATGAATTTACATAGTTGGTCGAAACATGGCATCACAAAATGAAAAGCCAATGACTAGGAGTCTTCGTCAACAAACGCTACACAAGTATTATATAAAAAAAAGATTAAGCAAAATACTCGAAGATACAAGTTTAGTCGAACTGCATTTGCAAGTATCAAAATCTTTACTCACAACTCTTTAGGAATGATTTCAAGGTGCAGCTAATTTCCAACATTACCCCTGGTTGGACGACAAACATGATTCCTTTTACGAGCATGATCTTCACTATGGTGTTGTGTTCGACAAGTATAACCATACCAACAATCTTCTCTTTGCACTGCGTCCCCTGGTAGATGCTACAAGGAGAAAACCGAGATTAGAAAAAGAAACTCAGCAATAAAGTCCAAAGTACTAGTTGACAATTCGTTTATAGAATCATTTAGTACTTCGCATGGATAGTCGTCATCAATATGGTCTAGCCGACAAGTTGTAATTAGTTCAATTAATTCAACCGGTGCTCGAAAACAGGGATATAGTTTTAAGCCATAGAAACTCGAGAACACAAGAATTTACTTTTCGTTCAAATTTCAAAATATACCAAGTTGGAAACTTTGTAGATATCAATAGTCTTCCACGAAGAAGAAAAGAAGTTGCAGCAGTTTAACGTTGAAATATCAAAATATCCGGTGGAAGAGTCGAATAAAATTTCTGACGGTTCAATATAGAAATCTAAGAAAAGGATTAGTTATTATTATTATTTTTTTTTAATGTGGGAAGTTTTCCCTTTTTTTTTTTATAATAAAATAGAAAAACCGGTTTAGGACTGATTTCAGCCTTTTTAGAACGGGTTTCAGTTTTCAAACAATTTTGGACTGGTTTCGTGTTGGTTTAAATAACCAATCCTTCACTGGGGTGGGACGATAGATTAAAATTGGCACGCTTAGTCCAGTCATTTCTTGGGCCAGTTTTAAGACAGTTCAAGACCAGTTTCAGCTTTGTATCGACTCAAATTTTACTAATTTTTAAGATACCTGGAAATATAATATAAAGATATAGTAAAAGAAAGTTACGAGTTGTTGAACTTTTAATGTACTTACATGTTTAGGCAAGCTGACCCGGAACCAGTACAAGAGGAATGATACTAGCTTATCAAAGCAATCACTACACATAAACAGCACCAGAGGAGTTTCAAAAGTTATGAAACTTTATACTCCGTACATCAGTTAACCATGCTATAAAACTGAGGGTTTGACAATTCGAAATTTCGAATCTATTTTGCAACAAGGGCATAATACTTACATGCACATATGTGTTCCAACAGTAATCATCTCGGAGTGATTCAGTGGCATCCTTGTACGATCTGCGGTGTTCATACATTAAGTTCTTAATAACAACATTTTAATACATGTGGCAAGTGAGTGGGTTGGGTAATGGATTAAAACAGCTCTTTCTTTGCACAAATCACAGCAAACTTATAATAGAAGTTTCACAAATCGAAGGTATTGTTTAATATTCAATGTCAAACTGTCTAATTAGCACCTTATTAATCGAATTAATTCTTTAAGGTTACAAGAAGATATTAAAACATTAAAAAGAACATAAACTGAATATGTTAAACTTAGTAAAACTTAATTCCTAATGGTTCTGCCACTATATTTAAAAGTTTTTAGCAGGGAAATGAAGGGGTGGATGGAAACAGTATTAAAAGCTTGTTTATCATTTTGCATCAAATTAAATTACAAAAAGTAGTAGCTTTACCTATTTCCCGATTATTCAACTTTGTAATCCATTCTGAAACAACACCATGCAGTGTTTTTCCCATTTGCCGTATGCATCTTTCAGTGATCTGAAATTGCAGGCAAATGTTAGTTTCAATCCCTATTAATACACATTGTACTTATCCTCTTAACTTCTATAGCTGATAAAACAAAAAAAAAAAAAAAAAAAAATAGTTTGGAAGGGGTGAAAAAAGAAAATTATTTCATACATCTTGTTCGTGCCGGTTTTTTTCGTGTGCCAGAAAAGGAATTCTTATAATAGCACGTTCTCCAATCTGCACGCATTTTCAGATTTAATCACATCACTTTGTACATCTAAAAACAAGAGGTTACACAAAGAACTTCAAATTACGCTTCAAAGGAAATGCGAGAGAATAGTTAGGGCATGGAAATCATATCATATATCTATGAAGACAACTGTTAATCCTTTTATAGAACACATAAGGCTTATGTGGTACATTCAAAAGAAAAGGTCTAAAAAATAGGGTCATCAATAGCTTACTGGCTTGAAAGTCTCAGGAGCACACATATGATGCGAGTCACTTCTCGTAACCTGCTGGGAATGCCAATAAGCGCCACAAAATGCTCGATCACACCCTAAGCCTGCAAATTTAAGGGAAAAGTCGAGTATTTTTTAACCAATAATACTTCAGCGGGACCGTCCCATTGCGTAACACGGGTACTAGTAACTACATGAAGCTAATAAAATTTCAAAATACTTCGTTCAGAGGGTGCCCATCATGAGCCAAGGAGTAAGTTGACCACTTACAGTGTTGTGGTACATGCATATTGGTTCTAGAAGGCATCATGCCTCCACATGCATGACATTGCAGATGCACCGTGCTTTGGTTGCATTGGAACCCAGAGTACTCTGTACCTGAGTGATATATAAAAATCAATCAGACTAAATTTGGCAATTTCAACCCAGTTACTTGAATATAGGTTGATTTGGGTAAGTTATAGATCAAACAGATCAAAATGGGTATAATTGAACTTTTATAAAAATCAAAAGGTATAAAGCAGACAGGTCAAATAAGTTGAACAAGTCAAACGTCACCCAAATATAGTTTTGTAATCCCTACAATATAGTTTTGTAATCATATTTAGCAAACCAAGTATTTACAGCATTATATAGGATGGAAAAGTTTTTCATGTCAACCAACCCGTTTTAGCCCACACTATAATCACCTGTTACCCAACCCCCGCCATGGCCCAGAAGGCAACTTGTATAATCAAACAAAATGTAACAAGAAAGATCGGTGATCAACATAATCAATGCATTTTGTAAATCAAGATAAGTTTAAATTCTTAATGATCAAACGGAATATTTTTAACTTCAGAACTGTTATGGGTAAAATATAACAAAATATATATCAATTTGGTAGTTTGGAAAGTACTAAATTTGACTAACTAACAATGATCCCTTCTTACTCCTTTTATTTTGGAGAAAGGATACAAGGTCCAAGAGATATTGGTGCATTACCACATTGGGCACATGCATGATCCGTGACATTGCTATCTTCAACTGGTACAGAACGTGACCTCTTGCGCTGAGGCTTCTTTCTGTTGTTAATAACCTAATGATCATGAAGTTCAAGTATTACCAGCAGAACTGAGTAAGATTGTTGACATGATTAAAGAACCTCATGATGATAAACAACTAAACAAATCAGAATGTCAGATAATGAGTCGTTTGACTCACAAGAGGTGATTTTATTAAGGAATAGGAGTTCAAAACAGCAAGTTCTTCGTCACTGCGTCTTAGCGAAGGATCACCTTGCAGTATTTCCTGCATACAAGTAAGATAAATAAATTAATCATACAAGTCAAAAGGATAATAGCTGTCTGTTTTTCTTAAATGCTGAAGACTGAAAAGTGAAAACCAATTTAAATGAGCCTAATAATTAAGAGGTGAATGTAACTTATGGAGCTATTCAGGCTGTTTGAAAAGTGAGATGCACAAATTTTCCCCGCAGTATATATTTTTCGATTCTAATCATCTGAACAACAAATTCGAACTAGTAGGTTTTCTATTAAAATGATACGGAGTATAAGAAAATGAATAAATAGCTCCTCTAAAAATTGTTTCTCGTGAATAGAGTAGGGAGAGGCTGAGAGGGTGATGGCAACAATAACATATTTTAATGTAAATGATGGAGGGATATCAAAAATTGAGGAAGAATTGGATATAAACATGAGCAAATTCATTCATAATATGGTATTCAGATTTCATCTTTTCGGAATTTCCATTTAGACTTTTTTCACGAATCCAATATTTGTAGGCACTTTCAGAGTTCAGACCTTGATGGAAAGAATAGAACAATTCCACTTGTTCCAATAAGTTTGACCAAATCAAACATATGGGCCATTAAGTAAGTTTACAGACAAACAAACTGCCCCTAATAAAATAAGATTACAGGTTGCCATTTTGAATCTATTCGGTATTCAGGGTATGCTTTATCTCCGACTGATCCAGAGGGTGAAAGTAATAAGAGTGTAACTTTATGCATATAACCTCCTTAAACATTTAATGCAAAAATTTAGTGTATTTTTAAATAATTTTAATTCTATAAACATATTTGACACGTTAATTAAAAATAAAAAATCAACAATTTTGAAAGAGGAAGTATACCGGGTCAACCCAGCCCAAACCTGTTAAGACAAGTTACCCAGCCTGACCCACCCATTTTGCAACCTAAAGATCACATGTTACCTCTTCAATCGTATGTAGGAAGTGGTTTCTCCCAACAAACTGTACAACAGCTCTGCAATGGGGACAAAGAACGCTTGCATGTTTCTCTTGTGACCTTCTCAACCACTCCGAGAAGCATCCATTGCTTTAAAAGACAAAGAAGAAAGAATCAATCAAAACCACATATCTGTAGAGATATAATTGAATCATCAAGAGAATATAAATCACATACCAAAAGTTGTGAAGGCAGGGGGCAACCGTGACAACATCATGCCAAATATTTAAACAAATGCTGCATTTTGAGTGTTCAGAATCTAAAGATATCTAGCATAAACAAATCAGATTTTCAGTGCCAAATAACTAATGGAAAATAGTATGTGTAGTTAATGTTCGGTGATATAAATGTTGTATACCTTTAAAACCTTCTTGTCAGACTCGCTCATTGGCATCACTTTAAATCTGTAACTCAAATAGCCTTTCAGCAGCACAAGAAATCATGAGAATTAGAATCGGTATCTTTTTCAACATATAATTAGACGGTATTCAAAAGGCAGGCAAAATGTGTATTCAAGTGGTCTTAAAAATACTCATCGTTAGAGGGACAAGTTAAACAGCAGGGTCAAAAGGGCCAGTTACCAGTAACAGTGACTATCGAGAGGGACAATTTTGACCCATTTATTTATGCATGGGTGGATTCAGGTTATATTTTATATGTAACGGTTAAATGGGTACAATAAATTCAAAAAATAAAGCTACAAATAGAACTGGCCAAATAGGTCAAATGTGTCCAAATGTGTATTTTCAATGCATACTACCTCCTAAATTATTACGGATATGGGCCTTTTCCACATAAAAGGGGAATCTTTTGTTACAGCAGAAGTGATGTGGCATTTTGTCACTGCTATATAATAATGAGTAATTTGCAAAAATGAAACTAGTGCAAGGTTTATACCATCTGAAACAGGGCCAGGAATTATCTCACTTCCACACCTAATCATGATCGTATCTTCAGTTGGAACATCAGTCCCATCAACAAATATCACATTTGAACTGCACAAGCAAAGAAGAAAATTTATGCGACATCACAATTAATACTGTATATTTTTTTTTCTGGCTTATTTTCGGAAAGTATATAGTATATACTGAAAAAAGAGTTCATTTAAAATTAATACAAAGTCACGTGGTCCCATAAACTTCAGTTTATAAGCCATTTTATTGAAAACATACAAAATAATCAGCCTTATATCTCCAATCACTAGTAGTAGGCTAAACATCAAGTCTAGGGGTGGCAAATGGGCATGTTGAGTAACGAGTCAAAACAGAAAAAAAAAAAAAAAAATTAAAAAGAATCATGCGGTAGAGACCGGTTGGGTTGACCCGGACAGATTTTTTTGTTCATTTACTTAAACCCTTTAAAGTTATATAATCCTTATATATATATTATTACTAAAATTATAGCATTACATTAATAATCTTAAATTTCAAGTAAAAGCAATTTAGGAGGTTGTACGCATTATAAATTCACTTTGGGTTACATTCAAACCATTCCCGAGTGAGCTGTTTCTTTTTTTGCTTCAATTGTTTCATCCGAACCGTTTGAGATAAACCATAACCAAATTGACTCACTCATAAGTAAATGGGTCGAAATTACCACCTCTAATCAACACCTCCATCAAATAATACAAATCGACATAAACTGTCTATATGACCAAGGAACATGAAAAAAAACCATATCTAGGGCTAAATACTACTCCTTTTGGAACAAATCGGAAGTGGACTATAAGTGTAATATAGCAAGTATCATAAGACTCTATCTCATATATTTCAACACAACCAAAACATTCTTTTAATGGTTATAGCTATAGCTATGCGTAAACACCCACATATAGTAATTAAGAACCTCTTATTTTGCAATGTTGCAGAACAAAGATCTGTATTTCTTGTAATTTTACACCATTCCTGCTTTTCGAATGAAGAGACCTTGACCTCTGAATGTATCTCCACCTCATCTGACCACAATTCAACTTCCGAATATTTGGAATCTGATGGCACTGAAACATGACAAAAATAACAGATTATCATACTGGTATTAGCTACGTACTCTTTGAAAACGTAGATAAATTATTCACCACATTGGAGAAATCATTATACATGTACAATGATCACTTTTCCACAATACTACAGCAGATTATAATATTAAGAATAAGCAGGCTTAGGCTTCTCTTCATCAGCAATGAGTAAAGTTATCTTCAAGAGACTCAAAACCAGGTAATTTACCATTCTCATTTTAAAATCTGTCATAAGATATTTTATTTTTCTGCTACAATTACAGAATAGGTTAAATTCATCTTTACAGTTTAGGGTCAAAATAATCAAGTTTGGATAAGGAAACGTATTTAGGTAATATGTGACAATTTCATCATTAAGGGCACAATTACCAGTTTTTAAACACCCCATAAATCTACCAAAGATCAAAATCGTATAGGAATTGCAGCAAGAAAACTAAAAAAAAAAAAAAGATTACTTTTTGCATGCACATCCAAACACCCCTTAATCAATGGTCAAAAGTCACCAATTTAGAAACACCCACAAAAAAAGTTAGGATTTTTATAATCAAGAAACAATCAAATATTCAGTGGCAGTCACAAACAGATATCAATAATGTGATTAGGTATATAAAGATTATAAGTTTGTGCTTATAACAAACAGTGAATTGAGAAAACAAATTGTGCTTGAATGTTGAATGAAGAAGAGTACCAAGTTTGGACCAAATTTCATTGGAGGGCTTTGAACCTGAACGTGAAGTCTCTCCTTTTTCCATTGATTACAGTTTGGTTGTTTGTTTGTATGTTGGCACGTTGTCTCAAAAGAGGGTTTTCTTGTTGAGTGATGATGGTTTCTTTCTGGAAGGAGAACGGAGAAGAAAGAGTGCTAAACACGAGTGTAATTTTGATTTGAAAGGAGGGTTTTGTTTAATTATTATTATTATTATTATTATTATTATTATTACTACTACTACTACTACTACTATTTATTAAGAATTATAAATAACAACAATAAATAAAGAAAAAAGAGAATAGATTATTCAAAAATAATAATATTTTTTAGTATTTATTACTCCCTTAGCACTGGTGAAACTATTTATTTTAACTATGCATACACTTTTAAAAATCTCCATTAACTATACTTATCACCAATCAAATATTATTTATACCTATTAAAGTCTATTTGAATTGGTTAAAATATAAAATGGATACTTGAAATGGGACAAATAAAATAGAAATGTGAACACTAGAAATGGATCGTTGAAATGGGACAAATAAAATAGAAATGTGGACATTAGAAATGGATCGAAGAGAGAGGTATCTTTATTAGTCTATGCTTTTGAAGAGAGTGTTTGGTTGAGAGGTATTGAAATGAGAGTATGAGTTTAATTACCAATAAAAGGGTTTAGTTGATGGGTTTATTTTGAGGTATGGTATCAAACACACATAAACATGCATAATTTATAACTCGGGATTTGAAAACTCATTTTCGGTACCATATAAACCTCATATCCATATTGATTTCATGTATGAAATCAAATCAAATATCCCCATTTATTTTGATTTACATATTCAATTTACAATTAGTATTATGTTACTAATTGATCAATGACATATTTGGTAAAGAGAAATGAGGTCAGAGAAATGGAAATGACCTTATTTCTCGTTTGGTAAGCTGAGAAATAAATTAGGCAGAAAAATCAGATATCTCGGAGAGTTCCTTCCCTTTGCAATTGAATTTCCATCCGATTTATAGAGAAATGGATCTTGTGAAGTAAAGATTTCTCCGTGTTTTATAAGGAGAAATTAGAAGGCTTAAAAAGCAATGCGGTATAAAAATTAGTCTCACGTGATCTCCATATTCCACATACAAAAAATTGAAAAAACCCTAACCTTCTCATCTCCGGTGAGTTGGGGGATTTTCTTTTGTATGCGTATTCTCATCCTCTGCTCGTTTGGTGATCGGAATTTCTCTCACACCAAACCCTCGTTGTCACTACAAACGTATGCCATCTCCTCTACCGTTCTATTTTCGTTGTTTGTTACGATTTTGTTGTAAATTTTGTGTTGTGACTTTGTACTTCTGGTTTGTACTAGATCTTTTTAATCACTACATAAGCTGATTTGTAAAGTTTTGTTGGTGTTAGGATATATGTTGCTGATTTTATTTTTTAAGATATATGTTGCTGATTTTATTTTTTGATATATTTCCTTCCTGCATCATGTTGTTATCATGTTGTTGTAGGTTAAAGAGCGCAAAAAAAATCATAAGATGTTTGAATACTTAGGAAACAATACTCTTAACATGTTGGTAATGTTCTAATTATAGAACTTTATAGGAGTAAGTTGAGAAAAAGTATGGGACAATTTGATGTAGTTTTGCTTACGGACCTAGGGTATGTTTAGCAAAACGAGTTGTAGGCTGTATCTGTAGCTGTAAGCTGTAGCTTTTAATTGAAGCTGTAAGCTGTAGATATATTTTTCTAAATGTGTTTGGTAAAGTAGCTGTAGCTGTAATTGAAATGAGTAAAATGACAATAAAGGACAATAATAAAATAAAATTAAATTAAATGGTATATATATATTTAACGTATATAACTCATAAAAATATAATATAAATAACTAAATTATTTATATTTTATTATCAATAACTAAATTATTTATATTTTTGTTAACATATTAATTTTCTTATAATTAAGTTAACATTATAAAAAATATGTATAGTTAATAGTTATAATATGAAACTACTTTATAATAATAATATGAAATAATGTGTATAGTATATGTGTATATGAATATAAAAATAATAATAAATATAACTAAATATAAATTTGACAAATAATATTTTAGTGTAAGAAAAATGATAATGATTCAAATATCACCTCTTAATGTCAAAATTTATGTATATGTATTAAATATTTGATTTGATACAAAAATGATTATGAGTTAATGTATTACATACTATATTTCGTGTAGTACTAATATGAATATGTCCACCGTTATTTTAAAAAGTGTTTCTAATATTTTGAGGGACATCAGGTCGTCAGTATTGTTAATAATTAACTAGGTTTAATTCCTTATTAATTTATTGAAAATAAAAAGGACAATAACTTCGAAAAATCATTTGGAATACTAGTGCTGATAAACTAACTAGTCTCAAATTGTAAATATAAATGACGAGGGCAATCATGTAAATATATTCACTCAAAACTCTTTTCAATTTTCAAAGCTTGTAGGATTAGCTTTTCGTTTACAAGCTTTTTGGAGCTTTTAAAAAAAATAAAAGTTCAAAGCTCTTTTATCCAAACGAAGCTTTTAGAAATGAGGAGCTTTTCAATTTGAAAACGAAAAGCTAAAGCTTCAAAAAGCTCTTAAAAGCTCTTCGTCAAACATACCCCTAGTAGGAAATTCCTAATGTACTTTAGTGCACACTGAAAACCATGGCTGTTTGAAGGTGTCGATTTATTGATCGTATGGAAATGCAAATATGGGTTCTCCAGTTCATTTTTGGTTATAGTATATGTTAAAATTAATTTTATTGTTTGAAGGCATGTTAAGATTCATGGGTGAGGTTCAAATGAGAATGACAAAAGTCTTGAGAATAGGAGAACCAATAGGAATGTGCCATGTGCCACGTGTCACAAAACTCACTTTCCCCCATCTTTTTAAAAAGTAAATATCTCACAAACGACAAGTTGAAAAATTATGAAAGTTGCACCATAAAATTCAGCGTTTTCTCCTCTTCGATTTAAGATCTCACAAGCTATACCTTCGACGAGATTTTTTTTTCATTTTTTGGTGGGTTTTACAAATTAGGAACACATGTGTAAGTGTTGCGTTTAGGGTTTAGGGTTTAGGGTTTAGGGGTTAGGGTTTAGGGGTTAGGGTTTAGGGTTTCGGGTGCCCGAAACCCTAAACCCTCAAACCCTAAACCCTAAACCCTAAATCCTAAACGCTTTACTAAACCCTAAACCCTAAACCCTAAATCCTAACCCTTGCTAAAACCTAAAACCTAAACCCTAAACCATGCTAAACCCTAAACTCTGACGTAACCCTAACCGCAAATCAAATGTACAACTAATCCGTAACACATGTGTTACTAATTTGTAAAACCCACCAAAAAATGGAAAAAAAAAAACTCATCGAAAGTATAGCTTGTGAGATGTTAAATCGAAGAGGAGAAAACGCTGAAAAATATGGTGCAATTTTCATAATTTTTTGACTTGTAGTTTGTGAGATATTTAGTTTTTAAAAAGATGGGGGAAATGGGTATTTGATGAAAATGAATGGTTGAGATTGATTCCTCTATTCTCACACAAAGTTGTTGTACTCATTTGAACCTTACTTAATGATTCATTATGTATCATCAATTTAAATTTGGAATCTATGGTTGTATGAAAAGAAAATTGTGACGACATTTTTATAATCAAAATCAAATTTCATTTCTGCCATTTTGCTACAACCAAATAATGAAATTATTTTTTTTCAGCTTGACTTCTCTGTCATTACCAAACAACAAAATTTTTTATATTTCTCAGACTATTTCATTTCTTTGCTTCATTTTATTTCACTGAATTTCTCCCTATCAAATGAGCCCTAAGATTATCTTAGTCTACGAATATCTAAAGTACTATATAATGTGTCTTATTTAGTTTCTCTCACCTCCTAAAATTCAGTTTCAGCTTTTGTCTTTTTCCCCCCCTCTCTCTCTCTCTTTACTTTCTATTTTCTCCCCACTTAGGATGTGTTTGGTAACAACTGGTTGTAGCTGGAGTTTGTGACTGGAGCTGGAGCTGGAGTTGATATTGGAGCTTGTGACTGGAGCTGGAGCTGAAGTTGATAATTGGAGCTTGTGACTGGAGCTGGAGCTCGAGCTGATAATTGGAGCTTGTGACTGGAGCTGGAACTGATGGTTGGAGCTTGTAACTGAAGCTGAAGAAGCCCTTAAGTGTTTCTATAAGCTACTTGAAGTAACTTCTATTTTAAGGGCTTCTAGAAGTTATTTTTATAAGAAGCTCCACTAAATTTGATTTGTCAAAAAAGGATAATTTTTTAGTAGCTTGAGCCTCTAAAAACTATAAACTCAAGCCCATAGAAGCCCCAAAAATAGAGGTACTAAATACACTCTTAATCTCATCCACATTTTTAAACTGCCCTACTCAACTAATTAAATAATTATCAAACACACACTCCTTATACCTTCAGAAACACATTCTAACTTTTACCGATTCTCAACCTAAAACTTTTATATATCAAACTTTATAAAATCCCCAAAATTTAAATTTTATAAAATCCCTGACCCAACAAACTTAATTAAATTCTCAGCACACACTTTTCACACCTTAACAACAACTTCACTCACATTTACCAATTCCCAACCCCGAAATATTAAATTTTATAAAATCATAATTCCAGACAGTCACTCGCCGAATTATGAAAGAACTCGCCGAGTTTCTTCTCACAGAAACTTCCATTTCATAATTAAACTCAACATAAATCATTTTCAAATTCACTAATCCACGTCCTACCATTACGGGGAATGCATGAGATTGTTTTTCAATAAAACATTATAGATTATGTGTCAATAATAAAATAATAAATCATTAAAATAATATTGAGAAATCTCATGAAATAAATTTATTATCAAATCATTTTCACTATTTCAATTCCAGTAATCAATATACATTTAAATACTATAACTAACTCATAGAAAAATTAGTTGCACAAACAAACGGTCAATATAAAGAAAATCAAAATTTGAAGTACAAGATAATTACAAACCATCTATTACTTTCTCTAATTGGATTGAGTGCATGCTCCTTACCTTCCTTACAAATGCTAATGGCAAATATTTTGAAAATATATTGAACTTGTCACAAAATCCTATTGTATGCATCCTACTTTAAAAACTCCTATTATGTGTATCGAACTTACTAATCCGTTCTATTGTATGTATTAATGAACCGGGAACCTGCAAATTGCTTATGTGGAGCAGATTAATGACATTTAACCCACGTCAGAGTACATTATGATCCCATGTAAGACTCTACGTCACCTTAAAATGTATCAAACTTTTATTTATGCCTCAAAGTTCACTTTTTTGACCCCATTTGAGAAAACAGTCACCATGCCATCTTCTTCATCGAGACCCTCCATGAAAAATTGGCCACCTTATTGTGAATGTGGACATCGCTTGTACGTTCACAGCTCTTGGACGGCTACTAATCGGGGCAGTTAATTCATTAGTTGTCCTGTTTATGTAAGTCACATTTGTGCCCTAATTTTCAAAATTTCAAATTCTTCAAAATTGCGATTGTAACATATTTAACCACTGTGATTGTCTTTAATTGTTGGAACAATTATCAATTTCTCGATGACGAGCTTCCAAGTGATTATTACAAAGACATGATGTCCGTAATGCGTTTGCAAATGATGAAATTGAAGTCTGATACAGACCATTTTGTAGATGTTGAAGGTGTTCAAGTTTTGAAGATGGAGAACATACGAGCTGACTTTAACAAAGTCAAAATTGAAACATATGGAAAATTCATTACATGTGGTAGTAGTAGTTTGTGTTGTTATGTTTAAATGTATGTATCCTTGCAATGAAAGTTTGATCAATTTTAATACTTTGTTTTGGTTGTAATGTATGTTGATGAACCCGTATGTATTTCCCTCAAGTTTCAATGAAATGTACTGAACTTTTAGTAGAAGCAAGTTATGAACAAAAATGCATGTTTGGGCCATGTAAACTTTAAAGAATGTTAGGGCCAACATGTTACATTTATAATTATACTTATACCTGCATGCTACATTCATAAACAAGTTACATTCATTTCATAGACATGGTTATAATAAACTGCAAATTTACATAAACTACTAAATATTACATTCATGGGTTCCATATTATATAAATATTGTATACTAAGTTATGTCATAACATACTGCTAGGCATACATGCATACATGCAGTCTAGAGTTATGGCATAGTACCATTGCCATGCAAAAGTTTGTTTACAGTGATACAAACAAATCAAAACCTTTTTTAAGTTGAAATTACATGCCTATTTACATACCAAAATCACACATATTTGGATCGATTTTAAACTAAACTTAATGATCAACAAATATGGTGAATCAAAAAAATGAAACTCTAAACCAATTACACATCATCCGTATCTTGAATGTTCAATGTTGTGTAGTGATTTTGTGTTTTTGGTGGTCTTGGGTTTTTTTTGTGGTTTTCTAGCTTAGTGGTTTTGAGGGTGGATGGTGGTTTTCTAGCTTTGTTGTTTCGATGGTGGTTTCGGCTTTTTGGTGGTTTTATGTTTTAGTGGTTTTGATGTTAGATGGCGGGTTTCTGGATTAGTGGTTTTGGGTTTTGGGTGGTTTTGATGATTTAGTGGTTTTGATGCTTGTCTTGAGTTTTTGGTAGTTTTATGTTTAACTGGTTTTGATGATTTTTGGTGGTTATGGTTTAGTGGTTTGATTGTGGATGATTATTTTATGATTTATTGGTTTGATGGTTGATGATGGTTTGTTTGTTTTGATGGTGAATGGTGATTTTCTGATTCGATGGTTTTTATGGTGGCCGGGTTTTTGGTTTACTGATTTTGTGTGTAGTGGTACTTTTTTGTCACTATCACACCTTTACAAGGTAACAAAAAAAACAAATAAATCAATAAAGCAATTATAATGTTAATAAAATATATATAATGTTAATTATAATCAGTAAAATATTAGATGAATGAGACATAATGAACTTGATGGGTACTAGTCTAAATATTTAAGTAGAAAAGAAAATAAAAATATAAGATTGGTTAGTTAGGAAGGCAACATAATATAGAAACTTGAAAAAAAATCTTTAAAAATCCAACAACTTTTGCTTAAGCATAGAAGATTGAGTGTCTTTATTTTATTGGATCAAATACAAATGATTGCATTGGGAATGTGAAGTTGTTGTGTGTAATTTTCTATATAATCATGAAAAAGGTCATGATTAAGTCACTCCATACAAGAAAAGCCTTAGCTAATTTGCTGATGTGACGTGAAAAGTCACGTTTTTATGGCCCATATTCCACCTATATTGACTCAATCTTGGTAAAAATATTTTATTTAAACTTTTATATCTACTTAAATTCATCAAGAGTGCCAAAATATTAACGAGGCTTCAAAAATCAACAAACACGATCAAATAACGTGTAAAATAGAGCAAATAATCAAAGCACGATTTACTCGTTCGTATGATTACCCTTATGCTACAAATCAAGAAACGATTTAATTAGTCTCATGTGTCTAATAACGAGATCGTGGGTTCAAGAATCGTACGAAACGAATGAGGTACGAAGAAGATAGAGCATAACGATCAAAGATAATGCTCTTGCGTTCCAAATACCTCCTTGATAAAATTCTTTAAAGTATTAATTGGTATCATTTTGTTCGTTACGAAATTAACTTGGACGCAAGAATCGCACAAAATGGACAAGGAACGAAAAAGTTATGGGCAAAATACGAAGCTAGCCTAGTCGAAAATCACGCACACGGGTCTAAACAAGTTGTATACGGCACAAACTTCCGGTATAGGAGACTTAGGAGCCGTATAAGGACACAAACAATCCTAATGGGGTGTGAAGATTAAACAACGGACCAAGGAAAATGGATGACGGTGAAGTACCCGGTGGGTACTTGAATTACCCGGCGGGTAAGCATGGTGAAATCGTAAACAGAGAGTTGGGTTTGATAGTTACCCGATGGGTAGCCTTGGTGTACCCGGTGGGTACTCGGTTGTTCATACTATTTTTGATGTTTTCTTGTTGCCTATGTTTTGTATCCCCTATATTATGTAACCTTTTGTCTTGTAAATCCTAACCTCTACAAAATTAATAAGATTTTCTCTCGAGTTAGCCGTGGATTAAACCAATCAAGATGATTGGATATAACCACATTATATTCTCCTATTCGTTTACTATTCTTGCATTATTTTTATTGTTTTGCTTAGTTTGATCTGTTTATTGTCGTGGGGTATAGTCTAGTGATTGTACGTGTTCTTGGTTGGGTCCTAAATCCCTAACAAGTGTTATCAAAGCTCGTGTTTGGGAACAATGGCAGACAAAAGAAAGTTTAAGATTAGTAAGTTTGATGGTAGTGATTTTGGGTTTTGAAAAATGCAAACCGGGGATGTTTTGTAGGAGAAAAAAGTGCACCAACCATTGTCGGGCTCTAAACCCGAAGGTATGCAGGAGGATTGGGTTTTGTTAGATCGTCTGACACTTAGCGGTTCAACTTTCTTTGGCCACGAATGTCGCCTGCAACATTGCGTGGGAAACCACGACTGGGGTTTGATAACAGCGTTGTGTAACATGTACGAGAAACCCTCGACTTTGAATAAGACAAAGTCAGTTTATCTGTCACACCCCGCTAAAGCGGAAACACGAGATGTAACAGCACAATGGTTTCATTACACAAAGTACAACTAATTTACCGTTTACAAAATACAGCTACTAGCACTTACAATAAGTTTACAGTACAAAATACTAGATCATACAACCAAATACATTCAAAAGATAAAACGAAGTAAGTCTAATAGTTTCAACATTAATAAAGATAGATGTAGCTTTACCCCAAAGACAATGCCCATCGCAAACATTTAAAGTTGGTGGTATGCACTCACATGGCCGTGTGAGTGGGAAGGTGGCCTCCCCCCAAATAGTACTATCCATATCAACCATCGGCTCAATAATGAGTTAATAGGTTGTGTAAAGAATCCGGGGTCTTTAGATGCGATAGAGTCACAAGCATACAATAAGAGCGTAAAAATATGCATACAAGATAAATATTTACAATGAGATAGCATGCTTTTCACCCCAAAACGTTTAGTTAAAACGATAAAAAGAGGGGCTGTGAATACTCACAATTAAGCGTGAATGATACGGTTTGGATGTATTCCGAGTGCTAAACGAGTACGACTCATATCCACGACCTACGAGCACGAAGGTTCTATTTAGGTTCTTGTCTAATTTTGTTCGTAAGATTGTTTAGCTAATTATTTAGATTACAAAGTGCCAATATAGTTTGTTTTGCTTTTAAATTTGTTAACGTCCAATAATTACGTTTGAGTACCACAATGAATACACACATATACAACATCTTAAAATTGTCGAACCTTTTATACAAATCATATAATGTCTCACGATCGTTAGTTTTGAGTGTTGGAACTTTGGTTCCTCACAATTTATGATTAACAACATACAAACTGATAATTACATCATAAGAACCCAAACCCTTTTCGTTATCATTCCTACCAATAATAGTAAGTTTAAAGTTTTTATCAAAACCGAGCCCTTTTTAGTTGACTTGGTCTGACTTGAAACTTTCCCCAAAATATTTATATATGTTTATAAGCCTTAAAAAGTTAATTTTTCCACTTTTAGCAAGTTTACAAATGTTGATTTATATCCACATGCAATTTCAGTCTACATTCTTATTTTTCAGAAATGCATCAATTGGTTGTTTTTGGAAGTTTAAGTATTTTTAAAATTTACTTTTATCATCTGAGGTCAAATCTGAACACATGCATGCAATCATTATTTCTGGGAAACATCTATTGGGTTCCAGAAAAAGTGATCAACACGAAAGTCGTAGCCAACAAAAAGTTTAAACTTTTGGCGTTCGTTTCAAGTTATTTGGAGGTGTGTAGCTCTAGTTATGATTAAAACACTAAGAGTAAAATTTCTGACTTTTTATAACAGCTTACACATCGTTTCTCACAAAAATTATTAGAAATATCAAACGAACTCAGAAAAATATGAGGCTTATGGGGTTGGAAAGCTTATTTCCAGAACTTGATTTTAGCCTATAAAAACGTCCATTTTCATGAAGGAATGATTTTTATAAAAATCGTTGATGTAGACAAAACTTTCTGGACAGAAATTTTGTAAGTCCATGATGGGTGTTTTATTCCAAAGTGAAGAACACCATTCATGAATTAAAAGAAGATTTTCATCCTTTGACCTTTAAATCCATGTTCTAACACATGCATGGTGTTGAAATACATCTATGATGTGTTAGAGATGATTATTAACATAAAAATAAAATTTTACATGAAGACGAACAAGATTTAACAAGATTACAAGTAATAATTCGATTTTCACTTGATTTTCGATTTGATCATGGGTTATCCTCTCTTTTAACACATAAATATGTGTAGAGTTGTAACCTACAAACATCAAAGTTTGTATGAGAATTTTAGCCATGGAAAAGGCTTAAAATCCGAATTTTATGAAGAAAAATACACGAAAATGAAAGATAAATGAGTGTAGATGATATAGATTACCTTGAAGGGTTATTGTGGTGGATTTACACCTTAAGATTCTTGAATTTATCTTGAATATTTTCTGAAAATTTTAGAGAGAAAATGAAGAGAATGTGTGTGTGTTTTTGAGAGAGAAGAGAGAGTGAAGAGATGTAGGTGTTTTAGAAAATGAGTGAAGTAATGAGGAGTACAGGGAAAGGGAAGTAAGTTGAATGAAGAGGAGGGGGGAGGGGGGGTTTGGAGGGGGAAAAGATGTGTTTGGTATTTTTTTTTTTTTGTTAAATAATGTATATAATGTTTAGTCTAAAGTTAGGTATTAATTTGGTATAAGTATTTGTATATTATAAGGTTTATTTGGGGATAGTTTAGTGATTAATATTTGTGTTCTAAAAGTCAGTATTTTTAATTTCTAAAATACTTAGATTTATGTTTGGATGATCTATCATAAGGTTCATCTAATAATTTATCGAATTCGGGTCTCGTTTACGTAGGTACGAGACTTTAACTTAATTCCGATTTTGCGATAGAACAATATTTTGTGATATTTTAAAGGTTGATATTTGATTTTCTTTGGCACTTCGTAACCTAATTTAGTATTTCTCATGAACTTAAGGTTTGCTAAGCAATCTCTAAGAAGTTCTACGACTTCAGTACGCTTAAGGAGTCATAACCTAGAATTTTCACTAGAATATATGGAATGCCATAATGAGGTCTAAGATTAGTGTGCGGTAATAACCTGAGATTTTTGACAGTTGTCACAGTATCCCGGATCTCCTTAGCAGTTTTGCATCCTGCAATCCTTGAAAAAATTGCTTCTGTCACAGTATTACTTAATATGATTTTTTCTCTAGCATCCGGATTATACTTGATCTTGTCCTCATCAGTCCATGAATGTCTAGCTTTTTCTTAATCATATCCAGGTTTGATAACTCTATCACCTTCCTTAACTGCTGCCACGGGAGATGTAGGAATTCCATGGGAGATGTAGGAATTATAGGATCTTCATGAGTAACCTTTAGCATATCTTGATAAACTCCAGCTAAAAACCATTCAGCCTTGAGTTTCCAATTAACAAAGTTTGTTCAATTAAATATTGGAATACTTTTCGTAGTTATGATTGATTGTTAGCTACAAATGTCATTGTTGTTTGATTTGTGAATTTCTGGGTTTTCTTAGATCGTTAAAATTAAATATTAATAATTAAATCTTATTTGCTCTGATATCAGTTGATAGGTCTTAAAGTAAGAACTCAGAAACTTATTTACAGATTATCAATTAATTACCAAGTTAGTTAACTAATTACAAGTAAGTATTCAACGTTCAATATCAATGTTTATGATTAAGTTAAACTTTGCGGAATTAAGAACGATTAATCACAGTGATATTTGTCAAATATATATACTTTTATTCAACGTGATAATTTATTAATAATCGATGAAACCCAATAATCCTATTTATACAAGATTGTGAGTCAGTTGTAGAAAACATAATCCTACCAGATCTTCTATTCCTTAGTAGTTATCTTTGAATCCTTCAGAATCACAACTGTAAATATTATCTTCTATCTTCGAACTCCGGGTCTGAAAATCTAAGTCTATAATATTTTAGTCCGAAGTCTTGTTAAAGTTTAAAAATCAGTTAGAGTATGATATTTCAGACTCAGTCGGGAACTGTTCCTTTCAACTGTAATATGACACTTAGCTTATTTTTCTTATACTTAGATATTTTGACTCCATAAAATATGATTGATACATTGTTTTTTCAACAATCTACCCCAATTTAATGATGTAAAAAAATTTACAAGATTAACTAGTATAAGAATCAAAATAAACTAGACTTTTATTATTTTTCAAGTCATTACATTTAGCTAGTCTATGACAAAAGATCTTCATTCATTTCCATCATTTCTTCCCTGGTCTATTAGCTCAATCTCTTTCGGACTGTCTTTAGAATGCTTCATGTGTTCTTTTCTGATCTTCTCACACTTACTTTTCAATTATGAAATCTTCTCTAACTCACCCAAAGATAAAATACCTCTAATCACACTTCTTCTGAATGATAGACTGTTCAGACTGACATAAATCCACTAAAGTAAACAAGTGATAATATTTAGTACAACGAAAGTTACTGAAAACATTCAACCCCTTTTTCATCTTTATATAGAAAGCCTTCCTGCAGGCTTATAAAAAAATGCTTTTAAGCTTTTTTCAATATAGGAATTGCTTTCGAAGTTCTTCTAGTTCGACGAGAGCTAGATATTAATGATTGTGATCCTCATTATGTATTGTATATGATTCGTGTTAGGATCTACCAAAGAGGGTGGGTATAACCGTATAAGGCATCTGATAAAAAAGTTTACATCTAGCATAAGCATATGAATAATCAGGAATGCGACGTGGCATACCCGAAAGCCCTAAGAAATGCATGGGAAAGAAGGTCGGATTAACCCCAAAAAAAGTGATCCAACAATGGATTTGACCTAAAGTTTTAGGATATGTCCGTTAACTTAAAACTGAGAAGGGGTACTGTCTACTACTGAAAGACCCTTTTTTGCCACAGTTATGTTCTTCTATGCAAGACGAAACCCCGCGAAGCATTTTCTCTTTCGTTCTCGGACGTTTAGACCTTTTGTTTGATTCCGACACTTGCGTTCTCATGCCCAGAACCCTCGCGACTAGTTGGGAGAAAGAGTGAAAGCGAGAAAGATGTTGCCAAGAGTCTTTCTTCGGAATTCTACTGAACGGTTCGATCCTCGCCCCCGATAAATATGGATAGGCTTGTAATCACTTAATTGAAATCCATCACAACTCTATCATGATGCCATATTGCATGAACACATGATTTTTCCACCTTCTTGCTCTGCATTGGAAAATTATCTTTCATTCTGCAGATAATACATATTTTTTATTTAACTAATGAGGCATAGTCTGATCCTCTTTCAGTTGTTGTTCATCCTATTGAACTTTCTTCAAATATTCCTCTCTTGTCATACCCATTTCAGCAGCAGTCTTATCTATCATTGTGGTCGATTGACCAGGTTGTTTCTTCTTGTAGTACACCTCCCTTGCCATCTTAGGTCTTATTTCTTTCTCTTTTAACTTGGTCAAATGTTGAGCAGTAATTCCTTCTTCTTGATCTGGTGTATCATCGGTGTGTGCGATTTTTGTATCCACTGTTGCAGACCGAGTATTATTCTTTGACTTTTTACTTTTAGATCCAGACTCTTTGACTTTCTTGAAAATAATAGAAATCGGATCATTATCAGAATCCTCATCTTTGTCTTTGTCATCATCCTTCTTTGTTTGATCTTTATCAGCTTTACAACCCTCAGCAGCCTTCAAATCTCTTTTTAATTTCTTCTTAGTCAACAACCTTATACTCTTCTTTCTCTTCTCATTAAAAGTTAAATCAATTTTACTTTTCTCCCCCTCAACATCAGATTTATCTTTCTGTTTAGCCTCTTACTCCCCCTTAATTAATGATTCCTCCCACTGATTATGATGATGATCATCAGCTTATGTTTTAGCATTTGAGGGTGCCTCTTGGACATCATATTCTGCAAAAATATGTATATGTATGTGAGTATCTGAAAATGCTTCATTATTTGGGCCAGATATGGGGGCTATCTCCATATTGACTGGTGAGTCAGCAGGGTTAGTCATTGAATATTCTACAACTTCTGTAGTTGTGGGTGAAGATTGGTCAGAATGAGATGGGTTATTCTCATTCACGTCTTCAAGGTTAAAAATATTCATATCAGATTCTCCTGGCGGAGATGATCCTCCCGAGGTTGATGCAGGTGAGCTAACAAGCTCTTCAACCACTGCACCACCTTCAAGCTACGCATCTAGATGTACTTCATCTGCCATCTCTTGATCTAGCTCAAAATTTAGGTTTTTCTACTCTTCTTGATCAGAGTATGAAGCTTCAGACCCTGATCGATTTTGTGGTTGAGCAACTAGATTCTCTAGTGCGTCTGCAGCAAGAATGTTGGCTTGGCCAATTGCAAGCCAATGTAACATGGGAGCAGTCAAACCAACCTCAAGTGGGTTTATAAGATCCTGAAACATTCTAGAACATAATTTAGGAACCGGAGTGTCCACAAAAACATTGTTTAATCCCAAATAATTCTTTGTTCCCAAAATATCTTCAAACATCAGTGATAAAAACCTTATGAATGGTACATTAAAATCTCTTACAGGTTTATCAACTAGATGTAATATTTCACTAAAACATAGTTTGACAAAATCTATATTTCTCCCAATTAGGATAGCATCAAAAAATTTCACTTCTAAATCATTCATTTGATCTAGACCGCCAGATTTGCTACCTAAACTTTTCAAAATATTTGAAATAATGAACCTCCATCTGGTAAAAAGTATGTTCATATTTATTGTACGTGAAACCCTTGGTTGACTTATTAGTAAGAAGGATTGATGGGCTTTGTCTCTGGTTGGGGGTTCCACAAAATCATTCCTAAAAGGAATCTCAAACTCTCTTCTTAGAATCTCCTTAGTCAGAGTAAACTCATGTTGCCCATCCCAGTATCTCCGTGTTATTGTTCGATTACCCATATCCGGCGTACAAGTATACCTGAATTCTGTAAGCATTATATGTATATTTGACAAGGTATTTAAATAAAGCATGATTTAAGGGGTGATTTTCAAGAAAAAGTACATGTTCTTCATACTCGTGATTCTTGAAAGTTTTAGGAATAATCACATAAACGGTTTTTTTATTATCAGAAACTTGAACATTTTTACTCTTTTTAATCAGTTTAGCATGAACTAAATGTGTAGTTTGTATATGAACAAATGGTGCCATTTAGTGTTTTTTTTTTAAATAAAGTCTTTCAGGATTAAAATCAAGAATAGAGTATGAAGATGAATTAGAATTTCTGAGAATCAAAAGCATGTGTTTGTGCGATTGAAGTTAGAACAGTAGTATGAAATGATTAATTTCAGCCTTAAATACCTTTTGATTTAACCCTAAGCCATGTATAACGGTAAGTTATTGTGACAACTAAGTTACCGTTAGGCCTAAACTATCTAAGCACTATATCTGTTTAGTCGGGTCATTATTTAACCCTATTTTTACCTTTCAGACTCAACCAGAAATCATCAATTAAGATAAGAATATAAAAGATCAAAACAAAATGATGCTTTTTGACCCAAAAAATAAAAAAAAATAAAATAAAGTAAAGAAAAATAACCTAACAACTTACTAATTAAAGAAAAAGGAAAAATATATTTGTATTTTCAAAAAACCAAAAAAATGTAGTTTACATGAATTTACAAAAGCCATGAGTCTGAAGATTAGATTGCAACTTAGTGTGTAGTGACGTTACTTATACTCACTCTAGGTAAATTTTCAGACTCCGACTGAAATTTGTTAAAATTTTTAACAAGTTAAGGATTTAACATCCTAAGTTGTCCTAGCAGATAGAAAAATCTATCTTCGTTCAAAGGTTTAATAAAAATATATGCTAGTTGCTCATCTGTTTTGACAAATTTTAGATCCGCCGTTCATTTCTCAACACAATCTCCGATAAAGTAATGTCTGATCTAAATGTGCTTTGTTCTAGAGTGAAAAATTATATTCTCAGTTATTGCTATTGTACTTTGATTATCACACATGATGGGAGTTTTTGTAAACTTCACAACATAGTCTGCTAATTGATGTTGCATCCATAAAAATTGTACATAAGAACTTCTAGCAGCAACATATTTTGCTTCAATTGCAGATGTTGCCACAAAATTATGCTTTTTACTTGACCAACTGACTAACTTTCCTCCAAGCATTTGACATCCACTAGAAGTACTTTTCCTATCAAGATTACTGTTGGGAAAAACAATGATCAAACCTAAGTTATAAATCTGAAGAGTCAAAATCTAACTTAGTTGTATTCAGGAAACTTAGTGAAATTCCTGAGTCTGTGTTCCTGAGTCTGTGCTACACAGACTGAAGAATTGGTTCTGAGTCTGTGCTGCACAGACTGAAGATCCTCACAGACTGAAAGCCATGCTCTTTCTGAAGACTTATGAATTCATCATCTGGAGAATGAAGATTGAATACAGAAGGCTTCACAGACTGAAGTTCACAGACTGAAGATCACAGACTGATGAGCACAGACTGAAGAGCACAGATTGAAGAATGAAAGTACAAATGTACAGGAGATATTCTTCTTTCCTTAGGCTAGATACAACTGATAAGATGTTTGAGAAAGGTCAAACATCATATAAAGGTTCTCTTCTCAGCAAAGAAACCTTTTACCTTTTTGCTTTTTCTATTTCCAAGAAAAGCAAAAGGAAGGCGTGCAAAGTTGCCCAAGATGCATCTGTTATCCCTTGGACAACTATGTAAGCTGGATAATATAGAGTTACATCCAACTCTATAAATAGCAGTTCAAAAAGCACTGCTATTATCCAAGAAATTCAAGAGAATTAGTATACTAGACCTTTGAGCTTAGGCTAAAGCATTACCACACTTACTGTGAAGTTTGTAGTGATAACTGTATCTTTGTATTATACTTGGATCGTATTCAAACCATCTGTGTGGGTTTGAATACTTTGTCATCTGTGTGAGACAAACACTTTATTGTGAATAATACTTTGATTCATAATAAACTCTGTGTTAAAATTAATCTTGTTTTCCGCCTAGATTAATTTAAACTTGTTTGATATAAAACTTGGATATAAACTAACACGTTGAGATAACTGTTATTTAATCTGTATCTAAGTTTTGGGAACCTTGTGACCCAACAACTGGTATCAGAGCAAATAAAGATTTAATCTTTAACGATCAAAGGAACCCAGTTTATCAAACAATCATCTAAATCCATTTTCTCTATATTTTCTACTTTGAAAAATGACTTCCTCTATTGCTATGGCTGGGAAGGGAATTCCAATCTTCAATGGTGTAAATTTTACCCACTGGAAATTGAAAGCTGAATGGTTTCTTGCTAGCATTCATGATGAAATGCTTAGAGTCATTCAGGAAGGACCCATTATTCCTGGCAGAATAGTTCCTGCTACTTTAGATGCAAATGGTACTATTTTGACACCTGAAAAATTTGTTGAGGCTGCCAAAAGTACCTGGACTGATCTAGACAGGCAACTATATGCATTAGATTTTAAGGCCAAATCCATTCTGGGCAATGCAGTTACTGAGCCTATCTTTGCTAAGATATCTGGCTGCAAAACTGCTAAAGCCATATGGGATATGCTAACTGACCAATATGATGGTGTAAGTTTAGTACAATCCCAAAAGAAGAAGAATCTCATAAGAAATTATGAGAACTTCTCTGCTGGTCAAGGAGAGTCATTAACTGATATTCATACCAGATTTCAGATCTTAATCAATGATCTTGAAAGGTATAATATCATCAAAGGACAGTTTGAAATCTGTACAAAATTTGTTGATGTCATTCCAAACACTTTTTCTGAAGTTATCACTTCATTAGTTGTAAGTGAAAAATTGGAGACATATGATCTATCTGGCTTGTTTGGACTTCTACTAAATTTTGAAGAAACCAAAGCCAGAAAGGATCTAAATGCCAAAAGGATTGCAAAAGATCCATCTGCTGCCCTTGTTGCAACAACAAGGAAAAATAGAGAACTTTTCTCTAGAGCAGATTACCATCTTACTCTTACAGACTCAGAATCAGATGATGAAACTGAGTCTCTAGAAGCTGAAATGGCATTGCTAGCCCAAAGGTTAGAAAAAGCAAGATTCAAAGGTTCAAAAGGAAGGCCAACTTTTGATCCTAAGAAAGCTACTTGCTATAAATGTGGGCAAGTTGGTCATATTTCTTCTGACTGCAGAGTAAAGATTGCAGAATCTTCAAGTTCTGATAAGTGGGAAGAAAAGGCCAAGAAGTACAAGAAAAAGTACTTCAACTCCAAGAAAATTGGAGAGAAACAACAACCAAAGAAACTAGAGAAAGCTTTGGTTGTTGAACAATGGATAGATGAAGAATCGTCATCATCTGAGGATAATGAAGATATGTGCTTAATGGCTATCACAGAGAGCCAGTTTGACAAAGATGTCAAATTTGCAGAAAAGGCACGTGTTCATCCAGACTGGGACAGAGTATCTGCTTACAATGTAAATCATTTTAAACTTTACAATAGCGATGCAGAAAAACAGAAAATGTTTGAACACATCTATGTAGATTTTTTGAAAAGACTGGAGGAAATACAAGATTTAAAAACCAAACTCAGTCAAGTTCAAAAAGATCTACAATCAAAAGTGAATGAAATAAACCAAAATAAACAGTACAAACTTGAGCTTGATGCTCAATATGACCTTCTCAAAAAGATCAAGCTTGAAAAAGAAGCTTATAAAAAGAAAGCTGATCATTATAAAAGGATCTGTAAATCTTGGTGTATTTAATCACTTAAAAATGTGGACTGTTTATCCAAACAGATTCCAGCTCAGATACAAGCGGTCATAGGTGATGAGTTTGATCTTAAAAGTCACATAAATTCAGAAACAAACTCAAAACCTACTATATTTGTACCTGAGATTTTACCTCATACTTTTAGTCATACTGTGGG
Source organism: Gnaphalium uliginosum (assembly GCA_963930675.1). NCBI lineage: Eukaryota > Viridiplantae > Streptophyta > Magnoliopsida > Asterales > Asteraceae > Gnaphalium > Gnaphalium uliginosum. The sequence goes on from OZ005683.1 coordinate 33,767,830, forward strand.
AGACAAAGTTATATTGACAAATGCTTTTGTTAGACCAAAAATAGTTACTAAAGAACTAGTATATGAGACAGAGCCAGACTCTGAAGACACAGACTCAGAAATCTCAGTCTGTGAAACTTCTCAATCTGAACAGCCTGAACTTATAATCACTAATGAATCTTTAGAAACTATAGAACTTGAAAAGAAAAGATTTATAAAAGGCAAAGTTAATATTCCCACAGTATCATCTTTAAAAAGACAAAAAGAGGTAAAAGGAATCAAGAATAAACAGAAAGGTTACAATGTGTTTGAACCTTCCACATCTCAGTCTGTAACTGGTCCAGACAATTATATGCCAAATGATAAATCTAAAGGCATAAAACCAGTAACAAAGGAGTTAAAAAGATCTCAGTCTGTGAGATCTAACTGTCAGTCTGGAAAAATAAATTTTCAGTCTGGCAAACTTAACTCCAAATCTGTTTGTGTTAACACTCAGTCTGACTCTCAAAAGTCAAATCTTAACAACCAGACTGAGACCATTAAGCTGCTTAGTGAAAACTTAATGAAGTTAACCACAGATTTTAAAACATTTGTTGAGTCAAAACAAGAGTTTAACAGAGGATCTAGTGCAAATAATAACCCAAAATCCAAAAGGACCATTATGTTGAACAGAAAATGTTACAACTGTGGAAATCTGGGACATGAAGGTATTAAATGCACAAAGTCCATTCTTAAACAGCCAAAGGCTGCTTTGATCAAACAAATGTCTTCTACAAACAACAAAATCAAAAATAGAGAGGTTAAAAGTCAACTTCACAAACTTAGCACCAAAACTGCTAAAAATTGACTTCAACCAACTCTAAAGAACCCATCAAAAGATGGGTTCCCAAAAGTAACTAATTGATTTTGTTTGTCCTGTGCAGGGTAATAGCAAATGGTACCTAGACAGTGGACGCTCAAGACACATGACAGGTTCTTTGGAGAATCTGTCAGAGTTTGTAGAAGAAGAAGGACCTTCTGTCAAATATGGTGACAACTCTGTTGCCAAGATAAAAGGTTATGGTGTGGTGAAGGCTGGCAACATCAGAATAACAAAGGTGGCCTATGTTGAGGGATTAAAGCATAACCTGCTTAGTGCTAGCCAGATTTGTGATGATGATGGTGAAATCAGAATCAGAAAGAAGGCTGCTGTTATCTATAATTCCAAAGGCAAACCTATATTAGTTGCCAAAAGAGAAAGAGATATCTATCTCTTGGATCTTTCTTCTGCAGACAACAATGTAGAGACTTGTCTCTATACTCAGTCTGTGCCAGAACTAAGCTGGCTATGGCATAGGAGGTTATCCCACCTGAACTTCAAAAATATTAACCTCCTGTCAAAGAAGAAATTGGTTAGAGGTCTGCCTGATGTTACATTTGCAAAAGACAAACTTTGTCCTGCATGTACACTAGGGAAACAGACCAAGAACCATTTTCCATCCAAATTGTTAGCTACAATTGATCAACCACTGCATATGCTCCATATGGATTTGTTTGGACCCATGAGCATTAGCAGTTTGGGTGGAAAGAAGTATACACTTGTGGTTGTGGATGAATACACAAGGTATACCTGGGTCATCTTTCTTAAGGCAAAAAGTGATGCTCCTGAAGAGATTATTAATCTAATCAAAAGGGAAGAATTGCAGAAAGATGCACCTGTCAAGCAACTAAGGAGTGATCATGGTACAGAATTTAAGAATTCTACTCTCATTGAATTCTGTACTGACAAAGGCATTATTCAAAACTTTGCCTCTGTCAGAACTCCTCAACAAAATGGTGTTGCTGAGAGAAGAAATCGTACACTCATAGAAGCTGCAAGAACCATGTTATGCCATGGTCAAATGAAGATTTATTTTTGGGCAGAAGCGGTTAACACTGCCTGTTATACCCAAAATAGATCTATTTTGGTCAAAAGGCATGGCAAAACTGCATATGAGTTGTATCATAAGAAGGTTCCAACCATCCATTACTTCCAGACCTTTGGTAGTAAATGCTATATTCTCAATCAAAGAGATCAATTAGCTAAGATGGAACCTAAATCTGATGAAGGAATTTTTGTTGGCTATTCATCTATCTCAAAGGCCTACAGAGTCTACAACAACAGAAGGAATAAAATTGAAGAAACCATCAATGTCACCTTTGATGCTTCCTCTGCTAATGATGAACATGTTTCTCAGTCTGATGTTCATTTGTTAGAAGATTTATCTGTTGTGGGATCTGAATCTCAAATCCCAGTTGTTGTTAACCAACAACAGGACTCTGAAAGTGATAATGAAGATGCTCAACCTGCTCATTCTATGACAATACCTTCATCAACAGAAGATGAATCTGTGTCCAGAGATTCAAACTCTTCTGATACATGTGTTCAGTCTGATAGTTTTCAGTCTGTGAACTCTACAGACTCAGACTTGCCCTGTGTAGAAGATGATGCAGAACTCAGTCCTGCTATTCTTCCACCAAATGAGAATGATTTACCATCAAATGATGAATCACTTCTAGGAGTCAAAGAACACAAGTATCATCCAATTACAGAAATAATTGGAGATTATGTTTCTGGTGTACAAACAAGAGCTAAAGTGTCAAACTTATCTACTGCAAATTTCTGTTTCTACACAAACGTCCTGTCAATCATTGAACCAAAGAAAGCTGAAGAAGCCTTGAAAGATGATGATTGGGTTGAAGCAATGCAGGAAGAGTTAACAGAATTTGACAGAAACAATGTTTGGACCCTAGTTCCTGCTCCAAAAGGAAAAACCATTATTGGAACTAAATGGGTTTACAGAAACAAGATGGACAAGGATGGAGTGATAATCAGAAACAAAGCAAGGCTAGTTGCTCAAGGCTACAAGCAGGAAGAAGGCATTGACTATGATGAAACCTTTGCCCCTGTAGCCAGATTTGAAGCAATACGGTTATTCTTGGCATATGCTGCATTCAAGGACTTCAAAGTTTATCAAATGGATGTCAAGAGTGCATTTCTGAATGGCAACTTACAGGAGGAAGTCTATGTGAAACAACCTCTAGGTTTTGTAAGTTCCACTTTTCCAAATCATGTCTATAAGTTGCAGAAAGCACTATATGGACTAAAACAAGCTCCAAGAGCTTGGTATGACACCTTATCATCCTATCTTCTCAGTAATGACTTTACTAGAGGATCAATTGATAAAACTTTGTTCTTCAAAAGGAACAAGGCAGATGTCATACTAGTCCAAATCTATGTTGATGATATTATATTCGGGTCTACTGATGAAAAATTGTGTAAATGGTTTTCGAACTTAATGTCAAAACAGTATCAAATGAGTATGATGGGTGAATTAACATACTTTCTTGGTCTACAAGTACATCAGAAACCTGATGGTATCTTCATCAACCAAGGTAAATATGTCAATGACCTACTTACTAAATATTCTTTAAAGGACTGTTCAATTATGAAAACACCAATGAGCACTGCAGATAAGTTGGATAAGGATCAGTCTGGTAAGTCAGTCTGTCAAACCACTTATAGAGGTATGATAGGATCTCTACTATACCTCACTGCAAGTAGACCAGATATCATGTTCTCAACATGTTTGTGTGCTAGATATCAATCTGAACCTAAAGAATCGCATCTAAAAGCTGTAAAAAGGATTTTTAGGTACCTAAAAGGTACTTCCAACCTGGGTCTTTGGTATCCCAAAGACTCTGGTTTCAATCTAATTGGATATACAGATGCAGATTATGCAGGTTGTAAATTAGACAGGAAAAGCACTTCTGGTGGATGTCAACTGCTAGGTGGCAAACTAGTCAGTTGGTAAAGCAAGAAACAGAATTCTGTTGCTACATCCACTGCAGAAGCAGAATATGTGGCTGCTGGTAGTTGCTGTGCTCAATTGCTATGGATGCAACATCAACTAGCAGACTATGATTTGGTGTTTACAAAAACTCCAATCATGTGTGATAACCAAAGTGCCATTGCCATCACTGAGAATCCCGTGTTTCACTCTAGGACAAAGCATATTGAGATCAGACATCACTTTATCAGAGATTGTGCTGAGAAAGGTAAAGTGATTCTCAAATATGTGCCCACAAATGACCAATTAGCAGATATCTTTACTAAGCCTTTAAATGAAGATAGATTTTTGTATCTGCTTGGTCAACTAGGAATGCTCAACCCCTAGTAAAACCTTGAATCTGTATGATTCAATTCTCAGTCTGTGTCTGCTTTTCAATCTGTATAACTGTATTCTCAGCTACATACAATCAAAAAGCACAGACAAAGAGATGTTTTTGTACATACTTTCTAAGAAAATACCAAAAAGATTTTATACCTTATGTTATTTTCTCTCAGTCTGACTGATTATATGTTTCAATTTGTGTGACTTCTTCCAGATTAGCTACACAGACTGACCATATTCATTCAGACTAGACCCTCTATTTTTGTGCTTTATTAATTCATAAGGTTAGTATTTTAGTACTATTAGTATTAATACTGCTAGTTACTTTTAGTACTGCTGGTTAATACTGATAAGACTTTTTAATACTGCCCCCATGAGTTCGTATTTTAGCACTGCTGGTAAAGATTGGTACAATTAACACTGTTAATGTAGCAAGTTACCACTGTTAGTTAACTTTAGTACTGCTCACACCAGTTACCACTGTTAGTTAACTTTAGTACTGCTTTCGCAAGTTACCACTGTTAGTTGATGTTAGTACTGCTTTCGCAGTTACCACTGTTAGTTGATTTTAGTACTGCTTTGGCAAGTTACCACTGTTAGTTAACTTTAGTACTGCCTTCGCAAGTTACTACTGTTAGTTAATTTTAGTACTGCTTTCACAAGTTAGTACTGTTAGCAATATCAATCTGTTACCACTGCTGGCACAAAAGTTTTTTTAAAAATTCTGTTATTTTCTCTTAGTCTGTCTGTTATATGGCTCAGTCTGTTATATGGCACAGACTGATTATATACACTCAGACTAAATGCTTTTTAATTTTAATATATTTATTTATTTATTATATTTTTTTTAACATAAATAAACAACAATATCCTTGCATTTAATGTTTTAACTATCTTTATGGTAATAATCATTAAAAGTTTTGGCGCTTGTTGTCTATTTATCTGCTCAATACAAAAAGTGCACGTGCCTCAGCGCTACTGTTGCAGAAACAGGGATAAACCGTCCAAGTGGGTCCCATTTAACGGAAATTTAATTTCTACAAATACCCATTTATGTTTTCCCCCTTTCTTCTTCATTCGTACTTGCACACCAAAAAACAAACAGAGTTTCTAAACCCTAAATCGCTCAACCATTTTCAAAATCAAATTTCTAAAATTTCTTCAATGGCTGATCAATGGGTTTACACGGCGCCTGCCAACATCGCTGCGGCTAAACCCTTCAAACAAGGGAAACAGGTAAAACTCTGTATCAACAATCAAGTAGCTACCATTTCCATCCCTGATTCGAAAAAGAATAAAGGGTTTGAGGAACTAACTGCTTTTATGTCTGCTCATCCATTAAGGGGAGCATTCTTTAACACAGTTCCTCAAATATACCAACATTTTTTAATGGAATGGTGGTATACTTGCTCCTCAAATAGTACCAATACTGCAATTACTGGTACTATTAATCATGGTAAACGGGCAGTTACCATTGATCAGGAGCTAATTAGGAATGTCTTAGACTTGCCTTTGGGAAATAATTTTGCACCCATTCCAACCAAAGAAGCAGCAAGGGCTTCTCTTACTTTGGTTGGATATACCAAAGAAAAGGGCACCATTTTGATGTCAGGATTCACCCCCAGATGGAAATTTTTAATCTCTGGCATCATTAGAAGTCTAGGAGGAAAATCTGGTAGCACAGGGGAGTTAAATGAGTTTGAAACTCAACTGTTGAGCTCATTTATCACAGGTTTAAACATCAACTTTGCAGAGTTGTATTTTCAAGAACTTTTAAAACTGGTAAATGAGTCACAACGAATTTTTAATGTACCTTTTATAAGGTTACTCTCCCTGTGCATCCAATCCAGATTAACTGGGTCTGTGTATATGTCTTTTAATAACAAAACTGCAGATATACCCGTACCTGTGCTCACATATAAAGTGTTCAACCATCCGGTTCCACTTTCTAGAGCGCCTATCACTGCTGCTATGCAGCAATGGATTGATCACCCATATGTTGCTTCTGCATCTATGGAGGGTGATAGTTCAGGTGATAGTGAGGGTACTGAGACCCAGGCTGTTGAAGATCGTGTGGCTGAAGCAGAGCACACAGACTCCGGGGATACAGACTCAACTCATTCTGTGCACTTGGAGTCAGACTCAAACATTCCTGAGTCTGTTCCATCTTCAACAGTAGATGCAGGTAGTACTTCTTCTTCATCTGAGGACATGGATATAGATCAACCTTCTTATCCTAGCCCATCCTCACCCACAAAAGAGAGTCACAAACAAACCAACCCAGATGAGTCACCACTCACTCTGGAGGAATCACCAGACTCAAACCCCAAAAGTATAGCACAAATGGAATCATCATCCATGGAACTGGATGTCAACAGAACACCTTCCAGTGCTGTAGACCATTCCATTACAGCTCTGCTAGAGTCTGTGGTGCCAATGGCTACCCAACTGACCCAACCTACACCTAGTTTAGTCAGCTTGGATACCCACATTGCTGCTGCTACACTGACCCCTGTAGAAAGCATTGAAGAAGATGCTCCAATCTTGAGCACTACCAACCCCCTCTTTACCCCACTCACAATGGCTGGACCCATATTGACCACTAGTCCTGCACTAGTTCACATTCCAGTGAGTCTTTTCTTACACCCCTCTTCACAGATCGACAATGCCCCAGTCATGTCACAGACTGAGGTACAGATCTCCTCTTCTTTGCTCCATGATCTACCATCTTATCACCAGATGGTTAGTGAGGGCATACAAACTTCAACATCAGTTGCCAGTGATACTGTTCCATTACACCAGGGACTGTTTGAGGCAACAGGTGCAACACAATCATTTCCCAGTGATATCCTATCCTATCACCGGATTAGATCTGAGGGAACCACTACACCACTCAATGCCTATGATCGCTTTTCCATGCACAGGACACAGAGTGAGGCAAAGAGTGCAACACCAAAAGATTCCAGTGATCTTGCTCAGTTTCAACATGAGTCAAGTGAGGAACACATACCATCACCCACTTCTAACCCCTCCAACCAGACCCAGTCTGTGCCTTCTAGTACACTTAATGATGTGCTTTCTGCCATCAACAGGTTGTCTGAATGGGTACAGACTGAGTTCAATAATAATAAGAAAGAGCTGGAGAAGATGAAGCATCTAGTCTCTACTATGGTGGATAAAGTGGATATGCTGGAGGAAAAGGTATCTAATAGGTTAGATGAAATGCAGACCACCCTCTCAAACTTGGTAGATGCTGTCAAAAAGGAGGAGAAGATGAAGCATGGGTCTGCAGAAGCTAAAACCTCAAAAGATAAAGATTTAAATAATAAATCCTTAGATTTAGGGGGAGATAGCAGTGAGGGAGATGATGGAGATGATGGACCCGAAGGTGCTAGGGTGAAGTCTCAGACTGAAGCTCAGTCTGTGCCACAGACTGAAGATATGAGTGCACAGACTGAGGGGAAGCAAGAGAGATTGCAGTTAGATGAACATGCTGAGATAGTTGCACAGACTCAGGGGGAGTCATCCATTGTCTTACACATAGACCCAATTGCAACTATCTCAGCCCAAGGTCAGATGTAGTTGAAGAGACCAAGGGAAGAAGATGAAGATGTTCAACCACTGCAGATCAAAAGAGCCAGAAAGACAAAAAGAATGGCCAGGAGGATTCCTGAAAGGGATATCTTTGATTCCCAACCAAAGATGAAGGGGATCAAGACCTGGGATCAGTTTGTGAAGCTGGCTGAAGAACAGGACACTGATGGTGAAGATGATGATGCCATTAATCCTGATTGTAGTTCTGAGTCTGAGGTATTTAGAAGATCAGATGATGATGAAGATGATGCTACTTTTGGAGGTGTAGGTGAAGGAGCCTCAAAAGTCAAGACTGGAGAGTCTCAGTCTGTGCCTTCTGAACCTGCACAGACTGAGACACAGCATCAATCACAGACTCAGAGCTCAGAGCAACCAGCAGCAAGCACTGATGTTCTAATTATCAGTGCTGAAGCCATTCAAGCTGAAGCCTATCCTACTAGACCAACCACATCAACCAGAACACTGCCTCCAGGTAGAAGTGAGATTGAAGACAGAATGCAATGGAGAAGTGCTCATCTGATAAGCACTTATCCTGGGTCAAGCTCTACCATGGAAGAAGTAATGGATAAGGGTAAGGGCAAGGAGATTGCCTTATCCAAGCAGGAAAGATTAAGCAAGATCAAGAAGATGGTGGATGATCATGCTGCTGGAACAAGAAATCCTGAACTGTCAAATCTACAAGATGAGCTCTTGCAACAAGAAGCTACTGCTCAAGGTATGACCTTAACCGAATACTTAAATGTATTATCAATTGAAGAGCAGAAGCTGAAGGAAGCAAGATTTGTTGACATGCTCTCCAAAGAGTTAGAAGATGAAAGTTGTTCACAGACTCAGATCAGAATGAGTCAAGTTGAGCAACAGATCAAAGAAGATGAAGAGCTGTCAACAAGATTACAGGAGATAGAGAGCCTGAAACCAAAGCTACAAGCCACTTTCCAAAAGTTAAAGCTCAAGCAGAAGATCAGAGAATGTCATCTGAACAAGATTGGACAGAAATTAAAGCTGGAGCTGACTTTGACCAAGAGCAAGAAGATGGTATGGGTGGATGAACTGTACACTCTAGGGCTTAAGGAATGGCAATCCATTGCCAATCTTTTGAAGAGTGCAGCTGACAAGGATCTGAAGAAAGAAGTTCTGGATGAGCTATCTTACCTGATTGAGCTAGTTCTCAGTCTGGAGCTCATCTCAGAAGAAGAATACAAGTTGTTTTGCATAGCAAACAACTTTGTAATCAAGAATAAGTCAGCTGGGTTATCTACAGAGAATGAGCAGAGAAGGGAGCATCCTCTACCCAAAGGTATCATTTTCATTGATAGATCATATGTACAGACTGACAGCATTGAAGGTCTGTGCTATAGAGATATCAACGGGATAGAGTGCTTCCAGGATCAGAATAGGTTATATGGAGAGTCTCTGCTGCACTGCATTGCCCTGCTGAAGGAATGCAAACATTCTCAAGCCAGACCATTCAAAAGAAGACTGATCAGCTGGTTATTCAACAACCTTTCCCAACTCAGGATGATGACTGGACTTGAAGATATCTGCAAGAAGATCATCCTAGAGTATCAAGAATTTGAAGACAAATCTGATAAGGAAATGGAAGAACTGTTGAAGAGGAAAGTGGAAAAGATGAAAGAGATCAGGGCTCAGAGAAAGGATTGAAGATTGTTAAATTTTTGATTTACAATCTTATGTAATAATTGTAATATTTTTGTGAACTAACTATGATTCTGACTTTATATATATAAGTCTTGATCCATATGTTATGATTCACCTTAGTATTTATTATTTCTCTATTATCTTTTGTAAATAGATTTTGACATCATCAGATAGGGGGAGATTGTTGGGAAAAACAATGATCAAACATAAGTTATAAATCTGAAGAGTCAAAATCTAACTTAGTTGTATTCAGGAAACTTAGTGAAATTCCTGAGTCTGTGTTCCTGAGTCTGTGCTACACAGACTGAAGAATTGGTTCTGAGTCTGTGCTGCACAGACTGAAGATCCTCACAGACTGAAAGCCATGCTCTTTCTGAAGACTTATGAATTCATCATCTGGAGAATGAAGATTGAATACAGAAGGCTTCACACACTGAAGTTCACAGACTGAAGATCACAGACTGATGAGCACATACTGAAGAGCACAGATTGAAGAATGAAAGTACAAATGTACAGGAGATATTCTTCTTTCCTTAGGCTAGATACAACTGATAAGATGTTTGAGAAAGGTCAAACATCATATAAAGGTTCTCTTCTCAGCAAAGAAACCTTTTACCTTTTTGCTTTTTCTATTTCCAAGAAAAGCAAAAGGAAGGCGTGCAAAGTTGCCCAAGATGCATCTGTTATCCCTTGGACAACTATGTAAGCTGGATAATATAGAGTTACATCCAACTCTATAAATAGCAGTTCAAAAAGCACTGCTATTATCCAAGAAATTCAAGAGAATTAGTATACTAGACCTTTGAGCTTAGGCTAAAGCATTACCACACTTACTGTGAAGTTTGTAGTGATAACTGTATCTTTGTATACTACTTGGATCGTATTCAAACCATCTGTGTGGGTTTGAATATTTTGTCATCTTTGTGAGACAAACACTTTATTGTGAATAATACTTTGATTCATAATAAACTCTGTGTTAAAATTAATCTTGTTTTCCGCCTAGATTAATTTAAACTTGTTTGATATAAAACTTGGATATAAACTAACACGTTGAGATAACTGTTATTTAATCTGTATCTAAGTTTTGGGAACCTTGTGACCCAACAATTACAACCTGCATAATTGCTGTAACACCCTTCTCTTCGTATAGTATAAAATATTCTTTCTTTTCGGAAGCGTAGGTCAAAACATATATTGCATTATTAACATTCATAATATGTACATATATATATATATATATTGTTTAAAACATCATACATAAACAGGTGTTACATAATTTCAACTTTCATTTAAGTTATCAAAATATATCAGAGTTGCCAGCTGGTCAAACATTCCTTGAGCATAATCTTCCTGTCCGCCCATATCAATCATGACCTGCATGGATTAAGGTGGGGGATTAGCATAAAGCTAAGTGAATGAATGTGAAACTAACAGTTCAACTTAGCATAACAATCTGTTTACATCAATTAATCGTAAACACATATCGTCAAAGAGGATGGGTAGTTTTTGAGGAACCCTACTGCCGCGGTGGCCCTCAAAGAACGCTTATCACAATCTGTATTGGCCTATACAGAATATACCGATAACTTGATATTACCATTTCACGACACAGGTTTTAATACAACACATGTACAAAACCATGTATCTGTAATCCTGTAATAACCAAGTCCAAAAATCTGTTGACCTCTTTAGTAACAACCAATGCCCGAAGGCCACATTGCACGTAGATTCATAATCAGCAAATCAGACTAAACAGTCTATCAATTATATCTACGTTTACTTGCTGCAACCAAACCGTTAAAACCAAATCAAACTTGTGAGTTCCAGATCCACTCACCTGTCAGTCTCAGTCCAACAACTCAGAAGTCTAATGTTACTGAGTCTTCTGCTGATCTGAGAATACAACAAATAATGAGTTAGTAACTCATTCCATAATCATATAACATATTTCAATACATAGTATCGAAATAACAAACAATTACCAAGTTATAAATATCAGTTATAACCACTTTACAATTATCAATTTTAATCAAATTATAACAATGTACATATATAATTATTTACTCAATTATCTTGTTCTAAATCATCATCATAGCATATTTATCCAAGCAGGTAATCTCTGAAGTCTAAGAAAACAAACGTTCAATCCGAAGTGAAATCAGAAAGTCCCAAAACGATGTTTAAAACTGAAAAATGTCATTTTCGACCCCGAGATGACCCCGAAAGGCCTAAAACTGCCTAGGCTCATGCAAAAGAGCTTTGATTATTGGACCGTTTTCGAGTAACCATGCGAATTTCAGCCCAATCCGTGTTAATTGAAAATTTGTTAAACTTTTAGTCACTAAAAGTATCACTTGTGCACTTTTGAAATTTGCAAAATAAAACTTTTAGAATCTCAGTTCGTAGGACAAGGTTCGGGCGAACTTGTCCATAAGTTCGCTAGCTAGCCACTAGTTCGCAGTTATACATGTTCGTGGGTTACAAGTTCGCTAACTTTCACACAAGTTCGCTAGGCACACAATGTTCGCTAGTCACACAAGTTCGCTAGTTTCAAGTTCGCTGGCCACATGAAGTTCGCTGCTTCATCTTCAACCCGCGAACTTCGCTACTGTACCCAGAATTCCGAACTATTTTTCTCCATAACTCAAAAACTCAGTTTCCTATCACTCTAACAAGCTTTCTAACAACTTATATGCATCAAATAACATCAAGTAACATCTTTCAAGCTTCAATTACACAACTATTTCACTATTTGACTAATTTTCATGAAAACAAGTTCATAACAATTAAACACCAAAATACTTACTATTAGAAGTTGAAACAGGTTGATGATGATATGAAATTCGTTTTCAAATCTTGAGTTTCAACCAGGTTGTTTTCTAAATCTTATTGAGAGAATTTAAGCTTCTTGACTATGTGTGTTTGATGAAATGAAAATGAAATTAGGAAGTTTACAGAAGTTTTGAGAATATATATATATTAATCTAACCCAATACCATTATAATTTTAGTTCCCTTTTTAATCTATTGTTTGGAACCTAAAACCATTTTGCGAAACCAACTATTTTATTTTACCGTCAACTAGATTAATTTAAAACAATGAATTATGTATTAGTCATAATAACTCATTTATCCTTTTGACTAATATTATCAAATAACATAATAATATTAAATATTCCTAACACATTAAATAATAAATTTAAAGTTAGAAAATTACCAGTATATTACTAGACCCTTAGGGTGGATGTTACAAGAGAGAACCTAGAGAGAGAAAGAGTGTGTGAGAGAGATTAGAGAGATGTGTGAATGAAGGGATGATGAAAATGAGGAGGTGAAGGTTGGTATTTATAGGAAAAGGTCCCAAGATACCTTACAAGCTCCAAAGCACAAAATACAAGCCTAGAACAGCACAGAACCTCAAAATAACTGAAAAATGGCATCACCGGAGGGCAAGGAGGCCGTATACGGCACCCTAGAGGCCGTATACGGCATGCTAGGGGCCGTATACGGTATGGTAAGGGCCGTATACGGCATCCTTGATGCCGTTTGGTCTTTACCCGTTATTCGGTACTTCGTTCGTTGCTTGTTTCGCGCGTATCTTTTTCGTTTCTTGTCCGTTTGGCTTGATTCTTTCGCCTATGATCTCGAAATTCCGTTACGCTTCTAATGATACCAAAATCATGTATTTTGGATGTGTGTAGCTCATACATGCTCGGAATGTGTTCGGTTGATCTTAAATGCCGTATCTTCTCCGTTCCTTATCCATTTTGCATGATTCTTGATTTCCCGCTCTCGTAATTACCTATGAATAATATAAGATAAGTTAGGATGTGTATATTATAGGGTAAATATTAGTGGAGGAATCAGGTGAAGTTTATTTGCTTCGTTTTGCCTGTTAATTGATCGTTTTTAATGATTTTTGTTACAATATCTATATTTGAACCACTTTAGTGAATTTTAGTAAATAATCATTGTTTTAAGATGTTTTCACTAAATATTGGCTCAAATAGTGAGGAATAATGTGCGTAAAAATATGACTTTTTACGTTACATCACATACCATTCAGATGAGTCTGATCAACTGCCACTGAAGGAATATCTTCAGACTCTGAACTAGTTTTCACTAATTCTTCAAGTAAATCAACTTCAGACTGTGAAGCATGAACATTGTTCATTGATGTATCATCAAAAGTGATATTGATCGTTTTCTTCAATCAATTTCCTCATGTTGTTTGAACACTTTATAAGCCCTGGATACTGTAGAGTAGATACTATAGAGTACCCCACAAAAATTCCTTTTTCAAACTTAGGAACCATGTTTGATAACTGATCCCTTTATTCAGAATATATCACTTACTTTCAAAGATGTGAAAATAATGAATAGTAGGAACCTTTTGATGATACAACTCATAAGAAGTCTTATTATGTCTATTTACAATAATAGATTTATTTTGGGTATAGCATGCAGTGTTAACTGCTTCAGCTCAAAAATAGATTTGAGGTTTCCTTTACACAACATAGTTATGGCTGCTTCTATTTGAGTTCGGTTTCTTCTCTCAGCAACTCCATTCTATTGAGGAATTCAACTAAAGTAGAATTCTTAAATTCTATTCCATGGTCACTTCTGAGTTACTTTACTGGTAGGCTCTTCTGTAATTGTTCTCTTTTGATCAATTTAATGATCTCTTCAGGTGCATCACTTTTGACTTTTAAGACTATCACCCAAGTATATTTTGTAAATTCATCAACTGTTACAAAAGTATACTTTTTTCTAGCTAAACTCCCATAACTCATAGGACCAAAAGAGATCCATATGAAGCATATGCAATGGTTGATCAATGGAGTTTGATAGCTTTGATGGAAAGTGGGTTTTAGTCTACTTTCCAAGAACACATGCAGAACATACTTTATCCTTCTTGTAATTCTAATCTCTTACCAACTTCTTCTTTGAAAGTATGTTTATATTCTTGAAATTCAAATGTGATAACCTTTTGTGCCATAACCATTTAAGTTCAGGTGCAGACTGAGAGTATAGACATGTTTTAATGTCTTCATTTTCAAAACTTAGGTCTAGGAGATATAGATATCTTACCTTTCTAGCTAAACTTGTTCTCTCTAATCTTATGATTATTTTTTTGTCACTTTTGATTCCTTTGTTTCAGGTTCAGGCTTTAGTTTATTATAAAACTTAGACCTAGAACATGAAGCTTTATCCAATACAAGTTTTGATTTATTCTTTTATTTGAAATTCGAAAATTCAGTTTCAACTATTAAACATTTATGATCTACAGACTTTGACTTGTCAGAGTCTGAAAGATCTGTATCGTATTATATTTTTTAGTTTTAACAAATGTATTAGTTAAAATTGTCTTATCTCCAACTGTATAACCAAATGTATTAGGTAAAATCTCAGGTTTAAACACTTGTGATTTTGATGCAACCTCTTGTTCCAAACGAGACTTAAAGTTAAAGTCATCACCAAAAACTGCTTGTACTTAATTTGGATTCAATTTCGACAAACAATCTTCATTTTTTAAAGAATATATGCACCAAGATTTGCATATGGCTTCAAAATGATTAGCCTTTTTCAATTAATTTGTAATTTTCAATGTCTAACTTTTGATAAGCATTCACTTGTGCATCCAAGGTAACTTTAAAATTTTCATTATCATTAATGAAGGAAATTTTATGTTTGAGTTCTCCTTCAAGTTCATTTATTCTTTTCTTCAATTCAGATTTATCTTGTAAACTAGTTTGAAAATCAATAACAAGATACCTAAACATTTTTGGCTTTTCATTATCTATATATGATTTGAAGTTTTTGTACCTTATAAGTAGATGCCTTATTCCATTATGAATTGTAGCTCATTCTTTCTGCTTCTTTCAAATCAGCTTCAAAATGACTTTCACTCTTCTCTTGATCAACAAATGCCATCATACATTCATCCACCACTTCTTCATCATCAGAGGATAATTCTTCATCCAACCAATCCTCGGCATACAAAGCTTTAGTGTCAGGCTTCTTAGGATGAAACTTGTTTCCACCTTTCTTCAGATTCATGTACTTTTTCCTATATCTTCTAGCTCTATCAGCAACTTGATCTATCTTTTGAGTTTCATCAGTTTGAACTCTATAGTCAGCAGCAATGTGACCATTTTTGTTACATCTACTGTTCTACAACATGTAGCTTTCTTAGGATCAAAAGTACTCTTAGATTTGGATCCACCAAATCTTTTCTTCTTCAATCTTTGAGTAAGAAAAGCCATCTCAGCCTTGATAGACTTTGATTCATCATCATCAAACTCATTGCAGTCAGAGTCTAATTGATCATTCTACATATAGTAGTTAGCTCTTGAGTAAATATCATTATTTCTTCTACTTGTTACCACAAGTGCAGCATCTGGATCTTTAGAAATTCTCATTAAATCAAGCTTCCTTCTTTTCTTTATAATCCAAAGAGTCCTGATAGATAATAATCATCTATCTTTTCACTTACAACCAATGAAGTTATTCTGGTAAAATATCAAGAAATTTTGAATAACTTCAACATCACTCTTTGTTACTTCAACAGCTTCAAGATCATGGAGCAAAATCTGAAATGTTGTATGAATATCATATAGTGATTCCTTTAAGCTAGAGAAGAAATTCTCGTACTTTTTATTCGACTCTTCCTCTTTTGAATTTTAACAATATTCACTCCTTCATAAGACACAGTAAGTGTATCCCAGATCTCCTTAGCCTTTTGCATCCCGCAATCTTTAAAAAAATTGCTTCTGGCACAACATTACCTAATATACTTTTTGCTCTAGCATCTAGATTATACTTGATCTTGTCCTCATCAGTCCATTAATGTCTAGATTTTTTTCATCATATCAGGTTTGATAACTCTATCATCTTCCTTAATTGCTGCTACAAGAGATGTAGGAATTATAGGACCTGTTGGTGCATATTCTGACCGTCGCTATGCAATTCACGAACATACCTATAACCAGCGAACTTTTACGTGGTAGCGAGCCTATGAACATGGAGCAGCGAACTTGTATATGTTCGCTAGGCAAGCCCACGAACTTAACGTATTATAAAAATTAAATATTTGGCCAGGGTTTAAGGTTAACGAATTTGAGGACAGAAACGAAGGGTGTTCGATTAATGTTTCAAAGAAAATAGAGCTGCAGCGTCTAGTCCAAGCGGAAGAAGATATAGATATGAAATAGGCATATCTTAGTCTAGTCTCGTGTATATTTATTGATACTGTAATCCTATGATTAATGTATAAATGAATTGTAGAAACCCATTGATCCTATTTAAACAAGATTTTGAGTCGGTTGTAGAAAACACAATCCCACTCAAATGTGAGTCTTGTCAAAGTCTGAAAATCAGTCGGAGTATGATCTTTCAGAATCAGACGCGAACTATTCCTTTCAGACTGTAATACGACATTTAGCTTATTTTCCCTAAACTTAGATATTTTGACTCATCATATTTCATAAAATATGATTGATATATTGTTTTTCCCAACAGTAAATTGAGTGTGAACACGACAGTTGATACGCCTGAAGATGCGTTTCTGTGTTGCAAGGAGAATTTTGTGGAATCCTGGGTTTTGAATTCATGTTCATCTTTTCATTCGATCCTGTGCATGGAAGAGATGACGAATTTTAGGTCTTATTATGGTAGGGTTCGTCTTGCAAACGGAAGGAAGCTGAATGTTGCGGGTATTGGGGATGTTGTCCTCAAAACTTACCTTGGTATGGATTGGGTCCTCAAGAATGTAAGGTTCATTTCCCAAGCTCAAGAAATGGTTGATTTTGATCAGGCGGGTGGATGATAAACGATACCACGTTAGATTTAGCGACCAACAGGCTATCAAGGGTAGTTTGGTAATTGCTCGCGGTTACAAATGGGGAACTTTGTATATGGTTGAGATTCCAAATGAGGAATGACAAGGAGGTGAAGTAGGTTCGGAAATTCCTAGTCGACTTGAGCTTTATGGTATTGTTGAGAAGTCTGGAACGAGTGGGAGTTTGGTAAAAGTTGAAACTAGTGGGAGCTTTGGGGTTTCTACGGATTCGGTTTGTCATCTCGGTGTTAGAATTTTCAAGTCTTGGGTTAGATCATCTCTAATGGCAACTAGGTTGCGACTGACCGAGGGTGGTGAGCAATACTTTTCCGATAGCCATATTTGTTAATGATTCCGTACAGTGAGAGTTGGCTTGTTTGGGAAAGATGTGCTTGTCGAAATTCATGCGCATGTTTGTGGTTGGTGATCCAACGGTGAAAGTGAGTGTTTGAGTGGATGTTCAAGGAGGTGATGATATTTTCACACGAATACCTTGATGGTGTCATTCACGTGTTTGTTCTACCGGGTGGTCTTCTCTTTGTTGAAAAGAAAGATCGTGTAGGCGAAAGGTTCTATGGATGGGTTGTGTGTGCAACGAGGTTGTCGGAGCCGTATCGGGCTTCAACCGGTCTTCTCATGAACTAATGAGAGGGTGTTAAGCTAGAGAGGGGTCTTGGTCACAGTTTTGCAGTGGATTTCAATTAACTGGTATCGAAAAGTCTCCCAACTCGGTGTGGTCGTGCGGCGTGTCCCGATGGTTTCGGTGGTATAGGTAAGAATGGATTCTATTAAAGTGGCGTGTTGAAAGGTTAAGAGTTTAGGCGTGATTGAATCTTCAAGTGGGAAATTGTTAGAGTGTGAAGATTTAATAACGCACGAAGGAAAATGGATGCTAGTGAAATACCCCCGGTGGGTAAACATGGTGAAATCGTAAAGAGAGTTGGGAACTTTGAAATAAATATCCCGTTTTGATTTGAGTTTTAGTGAAAATTCTACGAAAGTCAAAAGCCGATTTCAGGCTGGACATCTTGAAGCTCATTTATAGACCCAATCATGTACTTGTTCATTGTTATGACCAAGTCTTGTCACTATTAAACCCAACCACAACTGGTTACCATATTAGTTAGGTTCATTATACCTTTTTTCAGGAAAAGAAAAAAAAATATAGTTGTTAATCAATCCAAAACATTTTAACCAAATGCTACCAAATAAGAAGGATACCAAAAATGTTACCTAAAATCCTAAGACATCTAAAAAAAAATTAGAAATTTGTCCTGAATTACAATCATTGAGCCGGGATGCATCAAACGAAATAGGTCTAAAATGCTAGCACAAGGACCGGCCCTTAAACAGAGCAGGTCTAAAATGCTAGCACAAGGACCGGGCCATAAAAACATTAGTCTCATGCCTGGTGAGGTCCGGTCCTTTTACATTTCTATTTTCCTCCAACAAATAACATTGATGATGAAGAAGATGAAGCGTACTAGCATAGACTATCATATTCATCTTCAATGTGCTTGCAAAATTTTTCTATTGCCAATGCTTGAATCATCTAGAACAACAATGTGAAGAACAGCAACACTTCAAGAACTAAACGAGCTCATAACACTAGTCGAAAAGAATCGGTTTTTACACAAATTAATCATCACATTAATCACCAATCTCAACAATCCCCGAACTAGAAGACTCCCCAACATCTTCAACTCTTACCATCTGTTCAATCACTTTCCCTCTGTTCCCAGCACCATCCACCATCTTATTAAACCGTTCAACCCAAACATCGTAATCCACCGTATACGGTGTTCCAACAATCCCATCAATATAATCAGCAAACGCTTTCAACAATGATGAAACTTCACCAAGGTACTGTTGAATCACCCTTTTCCGCCACCATCTTTCCCGCCACTTCAATGCTGATTCAATTGAATCAACCTGTTGTTGAGTCGCCATTTTCCCGCCACAAATGTAGTAAAGAAGATAAACTAGGCTCTCCGCATCGGAAGAAGGACAAAGTTTACCGTGTTGTAAAGCGTGAGCTGACGAAAATTGTAGATTTACCGCCGGACACGTGTCTTTATCATCTAAAACGGCACGACCCCATGAAACTAAAATGTACAAACCATTTCTTGTTATGATGTTTTCAGGACAAATGTCGCCATGCTGGACGTTTGCTGACTTGGCACTTTTTAAAGCCAACAGGCAGTCCCGGCAGCAACGAATGGCCTCGTCTGAAGTAAATGGAATGGATTTCGTGGATACTGGCTCGCCGACAGGATGTACGACTAGTATTGGCGTACCGCATAACGGATGATCACACCGCCCTTTTGGGCTCTGCCGTGTGCAACTACCCGAATGTAAGACCCTGCCATTAGCAACTATCTGAGGAATGTTTTTGCCACAGATTCCTTGATCCCTGAAAATATTCAAGATTTTTGTTTGCCGTTGAACTTGATACCAGAGACTCATATCTTCCCATGAAGGTTCTAATCGGGTCGGGTGTGCACCCACGTATAACATCAACGGTTCAGTAGGAAATTCTAAGGAAAAAGCTTCATAACAACACCCGTTCCATCCTTGCAACAATTCGTGTACCTGAAAACGATCTTGAAGATCTTCCAATTCCAAGACTTCTCCTTTCTCGAGTTTCATGCGGTGATCTTGATCATGTTTGTTTTCAGTTTTAACAATTTCTGAATCATGGTTAAAGGGTATTATCGACTTTTCACTCTCACCACCCAGCCGCCGCTCGATCCTCCGTTCATGAAGGCGTCGGCTGTGATCTGTTGCTAATGAAAGTATCGATCTTTTTGACTCTCCACTCCACTGAAAAATCGAGTAAAACGTTGCTAAAATTATCTGCAAGCATCCCAAATCTTTCCAATTTGCATTCCCTAACTTGTTCCATATCCGATCAACCTGAGAAACTTTGACTTCCGCATGATCTTTAATCCAATTCACCATCGACAAATACGGATTACCCGACACTAATTCAAGTTTTCCCAAATCACCCTCGAGTTTAACCACCCCACCAAAGTTGGAATCAAGAACTATTACATAAACGCAATCGCTGCTAGCAGTTGCATACTTGCTTAATGTTCTTGAAAGCAATATACGTGCACCAAAAAAGATAGCTTCACATATAGAAGACGAAGATAATGTTAACTCGTTTTCGTCGTTAATTTGGGGTCTAAAAACCGAAAACTGAACCACCTGATCCCAACGCACATGTGGGTCAGATTCGTTTCTTGACACTAAAGCAGCACCACATAGTGAATCAAGTCTTCTTCTTGATATTGCTTTCTCCACTGTATAGAATTTGGATCCAGAATATCGAGGACAGTATACAGAATATGGTGATGGCCCATGTTCATCCCATAATGTGTGCCATAAGGAATCAGAAATCGCATGCAAGAAATCTTCGAGTGCTAAGAATTCTTGTTCTTTTGAGTTGTAGGTAGATTGAGCCGAGCAGGGCATACGATGCAACTGTTGAAATAAAACAGATTCTAATGCAAAATCGAGGTTTTGTAATTCGTCAAGTAGAAACGGTGATTTGAAACCGTGATTAATGTCATGTGAATTTTCTAAGATCCATTCTTCAAGGTTTTGTGTGAATAAATCAACGTTGGTGAGGTTTCTTGCACATTCTTTAGTAGCTTTGAATGCTTGTTTTGAGCTCGATGCACTACGTGAGGAAATAACTGCGTTTGGAAGCATTTTTAATGAGTTACAGAAAGTTATAACTTGAATAGAATAAAACGATTTTGACTAATCAAGCAGACCTGATTCGGTCTTTCTGAAACTTCCATCCAAACTTTGCCCACTGAGCGAACCCAAATCATATTGATGTGAACCTAATAAGAAACAAAGATTTCAAACAAATATACCAAAACACCATTTATTTGTCTAATTACAGAAACGTGAATACGGTCAAATAACATATGTTTATGCCGATAATCGGACCAGCTATGTTAGATTGGTTTTCTTCAATTTCTAGTACCATATCATTTGTGAATTAGAATTGTGAGCCCCCAGTAAACCAGGTTGTCATTACTAATAAGTTTTCACAGTTTCTACTTATAAGTTGGATTTGGTGGTAAATGTGTAAGTTTATTGTTTCCGGATTCATGCATTATATATGGTATTACGGCAGTGACCCTTCAAGGTGTAGTGAATTGAACTCATGAATTTGCTCAGGATGTTGATTATGTTTTTTTTTATGTCCATATGGATGCTATCACACCAATTAGTTGCATGGGGTGTTACATAACACATACATTGTGCCTTTTCACATCTTAGTTGTAATATTGTATACTCTTCTATATTATTATCTGATTCTTTCTCAAATACATGTTGATCTGATATACAGTTAAGGTACCGGAATAACTGCTAAACAAGAAATGCAGTGATAATAAGAACATCTTAAACGTATATCAGTCCCACTGAGTCCTACAAACGAATTTGTGGGAATAATGAACCTCGAAAAGTGAGGGATATCATTGTGAGAACATTTCGCATATATTTGACATTCAGGACCTGTTAGCATATCTGAATCCTCGTACTCCAAGGCATGAGGGGAACATGCATTAATGTACTGTAAAATCTATAATTCATTATGCCACCCTAAACTCTGAAATTTGCTCGATTTAGAACTAAGCAGTTGGTCCAAAGGAATAAAGTTTCCAACTCTATATGCACTTTCTACAAGCATATCTTAGGCCTTAGGCATTTTACTTTGAAGAAATCTATCGGATATCTTATTCCAAAATAGCATATTAAAACTCCTCTAAAAGCTCCCAAGTGCACAAGATTCGAAAAGCGAAGTCACTTGGTTTCAAAATTGAGTGAAAATGTAACATTGAATGTTTATTGGCATCTTAATAATGAGTTACAAAGTTGATATTCTGACCACTTAATGTTACTGGAAATTAACCTCAAACACTGTTCACCTGACACCCTGTACGCAAAAGAAAAAAGGGTATTTATGGAAATGTTCATCAGACATAAAGATTGTTCTAAAGTTACGCCCACAGGCCACAACATTTGAATGAAACTCTGATCTGCTAAAACACGCCACAACAAAATGAAGTAACGAGTAATGAGTACACAATGTATCTTTTTAGTCTATAATCATGCTACGACCCTAATAAAGGTACTAATATTCGTTTATGGTGGAGGTTGGTGCTCTTAACTATTACCTTTCACCACTAATATTGCTTTCTGTGCAAAATCCAATCCTAAATATGGCATATATAGCTATCATATAAATTCCATCTTCTTTTACAAAATTAGGGGTGTTAGGATGTTTGATTTCAAAGTCATTATTGCTACTTTTTAACCACTTTTCTAACAAGTACCTTACTGGTTTCTCCAAATTTGATTATCGACACTAAATACTAAATACACTATAAATCATACTTAATTACTTTTTGCCAAACAACCCATTTAACGGTGCCAATGAGCCATTGGAGCAATAAATGCACATACAACCTAGCTTAACCAACCCACAGAATTACCTAAATACAGCCACTTGTACTATCAATAAACTGTAATAAGCTACAAGTTTATTACTACTGTTTAGTGTTTACCATAACAATAAAATCAAAGAACTTGACAGTTTGCACAATATATGAGCCATGAGATGTATGTAAGAACCAAGAAACACACACATAGGGCTGGTGAAAAAAAACTTGATAAGAACTGACCTATATGCATATTGGTGTCTGAAAATGAGAAAAAGCTTCAAGATTTGCAAATCCCAGAATGGGTTTGGTTGTAAATACAGTATTTAGCATATTCCACAACCCAACCCAAAACTAGATGTAATTAGTCACCATGGAGCCCAATGTAGCACAAACAATGAACCCCTGATTACATAGACAGATAGATATTATGATTATAAGTGGTAGAAGTAACATGCCAAAAAAGAAAAATATAAATGAAAAAAAATAATAACAAAAAAGAACATAAGGCAACAGCTTACAATGATGAAGATGATGGTGATGGTGCTTCCCACTCTCATGTCCACCCACAGTCACACCCACTTAGGTTTTTGATTATTTTTAATGAAAAATATAATATAAAAAGGGGTTTTGATGGGTTTTATTTGTTTCTTTTCTTGTCAAAATTTTAGCATCCAGATGTGGTTGGTGGTTGTTTGGTTTTGTTTGTAAGTTTCTTGTTTCTTGTCTGTTTTTTGTTCTTTACCAATTTTTGAATCTTTTCTTTTTAAGCTCTCTTGATTCCCATCAGACCCCATTTTCAAAGATAAAAATTTAAAGTGATTTTAGTCACAGTTTTCAAGGTTTGTAAGGATTGAGAAGATTTTCTTTATCTCTTATTTTTTTCAAATAGAGTTTTTTGTATTTAAATATGGAGTTTTCTTGTGGTTTGGGTGAGTAGCGAAAATTGTATATGTGATCGTGTTTGTCTGGTATCAATTTGCAACTTTCTTAGAAAAATACATGAGAGAATTCTACATTAACTACATGTTGTTTATTAAATAATAATAAATACACTACTTGATTTTTAATTAAAAAGAAAAAAAGAAAAAAAGAAAAAAAGAGTTTGGTAGATATCTAGTTAAGTTAGAATTAGAATGTGGATAAAGAGGGAGAAAATGCATATAAAATTTTTTAAATAATAGTTTAAGCATGTTTTCAATATTACTTTTATGATAAACTATGTACTTAATGAGTTATAATTAAGCATGTGCAATCATTTTAATACTTAATCCGTTTCAAAATAAATGTCCAGATTACTATTTATACTTGTTCTAAAATGATTGTCCACTTGCAAAAAAGTAACTATTAAAATTATTAAACTCATCACTTTACCCATATTTATTACTATATCATTTGTTTTTTAAATAAATTCAGTCAAACTTACCTTAAATATAATGGCTAAAATCACATTTAACCGACCTATCATAATTAAAAAAAAATGTTGAAAATATTTTTTTGTGGGAGGGAGTATTAGGAAGTGCGATAAAAAACTATACAATTTGCTTTTTGATAAACTTCATACTTACTCTAAGTATATATTAGTCGTCACTTTTGATAAATGATAATCACTTTTTTTAGTATACGACATGATAGTTACAAATATATGTTTTTAACAAATATAAGGTGAGTTAAGATAACCAATTTTTGGAAGACTTTCCCACATTTATTAACTCAACCAAGAGACATGATTGTTTATATGTAAACCTTAAATAACAAATGTTCAATCGTTTAGTGTTATTGCGGTAGCCCTGCCAATTAAAAAAGTTGGGACTTCAAGTCTTGAAAATGAGACAATTTGTATATATATCAGTGGATTAATGTATATATTCGTGATAGTGTGGTGTGTGATTATTTATGATTCCAAAAAAAAAAAGATGTGAACCTTATACTTTTAATATAATTGAATTCAACTCAAAATCAATAAATTCAGAATCTTTAATTAAAAACTACCGGTATTTTGAAATTGTATTGTTATTGCAATGCAGAAGATGAATACAAAGGAATATATTCGTGCTACTGGTTTGTTTTGTCCCTATGGAACCTTGTTGACCGACAAAATTTTGATTATTAAGCTATAAAACATGAATTATGAAAAGTAAAATAATAAGTATAATGATAATGATTGTGACTTACAGGAATATGTTTTTTTAAGACAGATAAATAAATAAAACTGAATAAAATTAGGGATGGTAAAAGCACCTGAATCCGATGAGGATCCTCAAACTCCACACTCTTCGTTTCGGATTGGTGATGACATTTCAGATTTCGGGGCGGATTTTGGGGCACAAAATGGGGATTCTATCGAGTATGGGGTGGGGAATGGGTACGATCATCCATGCTCCGCCCCGCCCCGAAATGTATTATATATAATATAATATAATATGTTATAATAATATTTTCGTATATCCTTAATACTTCCTGGTAATTTTGTTTTGCCTTATATTATGAAGATCGTGAACCCAAACTTTAATTACTTGTGTTGTTTTGATTACTTATGTTGTTTTTGATTACTCTTGTTGTTTTGACTTAGTGTCTTGTAATCTAGCCGGGATATTCAAAGACCATTTTGTGATAAACTTGGTAATTTTGAACCTTGTATTTGTATTATTAATGTAAACCAACTACGATATATTGTCTTGATCATTATGTTAATTTGTTTATTAAAAAAATGGAATATTACATTATGCATTGATGGTAAATATTTTAAAGAAAATCAGCAAAACTCCGGATTTAGAGTATTATCAATGTGAAAATGGTTATGAGGAATCGATGTCCCCGATGGGGTACCCCGATCCCCGTTAGGGTTTGGGGGAATATATGTTCTCAATGGAGTGCCCCGATAAGATCCCCGTTAGGGTTTGAGGCGGATTTGAAGATTTTTTTGATTAACGGGTTTGGGGTTGGGGTTACCACTCCCCCTCGAACCCGCCCTGTTGCCATTCCTAAATAAAATCCTAAGATTATACATTGAAAAAATGAAGGAACTATTTATAAATTTAACCGGGTATAACACATTTATCTTCAAAATTAAATTAAATAATGAGAAAAATCTAAATTGCCTTAACTCATTTATATCATTTTCTATTACTTTGTAATAAACAACGGTTTTTGCTAATAATCTATTACTATTTTTAAATACATTTTTATTATATTAAATTTAAATATAAATAAAACAATATTTCATACAAAGACATCACTGCCACCGCCACCTGCCATTAGCACTTTCACCACCGTATAGAGCATGTATTATGCTAATTATTTAAACGCTTCAACATGTTTCGTTCGAAATATACATCAAAATACTCATATATGATGGAGAAAATTACCTCAATGGACAGTCAAACATTCAATTATTACTATTTAGTCTGTGTCAGAATTTCATTTAGCAAAGTGGTCATATTCTCGCCTAAATACAAAGACGAATTAGGCGAAATTCAAGCAGCCACTTAAAAGACGTCACATGTGTTTGAAAATTCGCGGTCAACGGTTAATTCGTCAACTGTTAACAATTTTCTCGTCGGACCAAAAAGTTCGCCTAAAAAGTAAATTACCTCTAAGCGAGGTAGGCGAATTTTCAAATTTTTATTTTTCGTGCATATATATGTTTATAGCAATTATCAACTTCTGAGATGCAATATATATACATATATATATATATATATATATATATATATATATATATATATATATATATATATATATAAGGAACTAGTAAAAAGAAAAGGAACAATGGTGAATGCGGTCGTACTAGGTGAAAATTGAATAGGCTGCATGTAACCTTGTGGTATTATAATATAATTAAAGAATTGATTCAGGTGGTCACCTAAGGCCCGTCCCAATGGGGCCGTCGGTTCGGACTGACAAAACCGACGTCATTACTACGGTCTCGTCTGTTCTGTCCGTCGATTTTTGTGGTCGGTTTTTCGAGAAATGGCGAGTCAATTTTCAGTTTTTTTTGTTACCGTTTGATGAAATATAAAAAAATATCCGTTGATCTCAGCGGCTTTCTTTTAAATATATATTTTTTTTATATAATTTATTTTACCCACTAATTCATACACAATCACTACTATATATATACCCGGTCCAAACAACTACTACATTCTATAGTTCTTACAATTACACACTCATTTCATACACAAAAACTACACACTACCATGCCCATTTTATACACAAAATGCCTAAAAACAAAAACAAACAAACATCTTCATCAAATTTAGCCCAAGATATGTGGCAAAATTGGATGAACAATCCAATCCCAAACTCAAGTCCACCATCCAGTTCTTCGTCCGCTCAATCAAGCTTTCTGACACCTTCTCAACCTTCTCAACCATTCAGGTTTGCACCTTGCGCACCCCTTATTACTAACCCGTATTCACAAAGGTGGTACGAAAGACATCAACCACAAACCTTACACTACCAACAAACACAATATTCACAAACCTCACACCCACAAAATCCTCCATACTTCGGAAACCCATACTAACAAACAAATTTCTCCTTACCCGACTCCGAAAGCGAAGATGAAATTCAAGTTGAAACACAACCCGAAACCCAAGAAGACACGTAGCTTAAAAGGAAGCAAGTTTGGTGGACCGACGAGGAGGCACGAATTTTGGCCGAACAGTGGGTACATTGTTCCGAAAACGGTGTACAAGGAAACTCGCAAATCGACGAGAGTTTTTGGAAAAAGGTACAAAAAGACTATAATTCGTTAGTCTCCGAAAAGCGTAACATTAATCAACATACGGGCAAATGGAACAAGATTGTGCCCGACGTCAAAAAATTTAATGCAATCTACTGAAACTACTTTGAGCTTCACCCTCAAAGCGGTGCGCGAGACGAAGACGTTTTAGAAGCCGCCCGAAAGCACGTCAAGAAACAAAACAACAAACGTAAATTCTTTACGAGCAATGTTGGAATGTACTAAAACATTACCCGAAATTTTTTATGGAGCCGGGGGTAATGAGCAACAAATGTACATTCGAACCCGACCCGGAACCCGTTAATCTTGAAGCGGATGACTTCCAACAGGACAACTCAAATCCTGCGACTAATATGCAAAGGTTATTCCAAGACGGCCCGCTATGTCGTCCACCTGGTCGCAAGGCTTCAAAAAGTTCCGGTTCATCGGACGCGGCTACTTCATCAAGAAGTATACGAGACGAAAAGCTTGAAGCCCTCGACGAAGTCAAGAAAACCACTCGCCTTCAACAAACCGCAATTAACACAATTACCAAAAACTCAACGAAAAACTTAGCTTGCAAAGCGTTGAATTTTATATTAAAATATACCGAAGCGTGCATCAAAAAAAGGAGCTTAAAATGATCAAAGCCGCTCGGAAAGATGTGTTGAAAACGTACGGTTCAATGTTTCCGGCAAAAGATGAAGATTCAGACGAACACGAACACGAAGCCGGAGACGAATAATCGAGTTCCGATTAGAATATTTTAATTAATGTAATATTTTTTTATTATTGTAATTTTTTTTAGGATATGTAATATATAATTTTTAATTAATGTAATGTTTTTATTTTAATAAAATGTATTTATTTTAATTATTGTGTTTTAAATATGTATATTAAATAAAAGTGACCGAGAAACTGACCGTCAGTCACTTGTTAGTCAGTTTCAATCACTTTTGAAAAAAGCTTACATGGCTCTGACGTGGCAAAAACTGACCAGTCAGCTTTGGTGTACGATTGGGAGGAGTCTAAATGTAACCTTCATAAAAATTGAGAATATGAAAACTTGGCCTAGCAAGCCTAAATATGATTACCTTTTAGGCGAATTTTTTGGTCCAAATCGCGAATTCTAAGAGTCGTCCCAACGGCACAGTCGATTGGTCGTCAGTTCGGACCGACGAAACCGCACCATTGGCATGGTCTCGTCGGTTCTGGCCGTCAGTTTTTGTGGTCGGTTTTCCAACGTCAACGAGCCAATTTTTCGGTTTAATTTTTTATTTTATTTTTATTTTATGACAGTTTGAACTATTAAAAAAATTAAAAAAAAGTATTCGTTTGACAAACGGTTAAATTTTTTTTAATATATATATATTTTTTATTTAATTTATTTTACCCACTAATATATACACAAACACTACTATATATATACTCATTTCAAACAACTATAATTCACACCAAAAACAACTACTGCACTCTATAATTCATACATTTACACACTCCTCATTTCATACACAAAAACAACACATTACCTCACTCATTTTATACATTATATACAACTATTATATATAATTCTACCCAATCATTCTCAAATCGTAAAATGGATTACGATTCTGATATTGAAGAATTGCAAGCGCTTACTATTTTCGATACCGCCGTCGCAATCAATATAGTTAATTCGATAGACTCTGATTCGGACAACGAAGGCGAAAACTCATTCCGTCCGCCAAGAGCACCAAGAAGATTTTTACGTAGAGATCGTGACGCCGCGAGCCAACGTTTATTTTTAGACTACTTTTCCGAGCACCCAACATTCCCGGCGGATTACTTTCAATGACGTTTTCGAATGAGCTGGCCTTTATTTCTCCGTATATGTCAAGGTATGCTATCGTACTCCCATCTTCCGCTACCTCCATATTTTTCATATTTTCACCAAAGTCAAGACACTACCGGTGCACTTGATTTTAACGTTTACCAAAAGTGCACTTCCGTCGTACGCCAATTGGCATACGGTTGTGTCGCCGATGCCTTTGATGAATACTTACATATGGGTCAACAAACATCATACGATTGTTTGGATAACTTTTGTAAATGTATTTTTCATCTATATTCGACCGAGTACTTAAGAAAACCAAAAATGCAAGATGTGCAACGTTTACATCAACGTCATGTCGAGTTGCATGGTTTTTCGGGTATGCTCGAGAGCATCGATTCTATGCATTGGCCTTAAAGAAATTGTTCAGTGGCGTGGCAAGGTCAATACACCTGAGGTGATAAAGGCTGTCCACGATCATGCTCGAAGCGGTAGCCTCTTACGATCTGTGGATTTGGCACGCTTTCTTTGGTCCTGCGGGTTCCAGCAACGACATCAACGTTCTGAATCAATCGGATTTATTCACCGATTTAATATAAGATCGAGCTCCTCAGGTAAATTTCAACATTGCGGGGACTCAATTCACCAAAGGCTATTATCTTGCCGACGGGATTTATTCGGAGTGGGCCACTCTTGTAAAGTCGTTTAAGTTTCCACTAACACAACAAGAAATGTGTTTCAAGAGATATCAAGAATCCGCAAGAAAAGACGTGGAACGAGCATTCGGTGTACTTCAAGGCCATTGGCAAATCATCAAAAACCCGGCAAAACCATATTGCATCAACAAAATAAAAAGAATCATGTATTGTTGTGTGATTTTACACAGCATAATAACCGAGGACAACGGCCGAAATATATGTCAACTTGAAGAAGATTATTTCGGAAACCCGACGAATATACCGACGTTCGTAGCAAGAAAGGGTTGAAACTCAATTGCGTATGGACAAGGAATTACGCGATCGAATGGTGCATCATCAACTTCGCAATGCTCTAATCGAACACGTTGCGCAACTCCCACCAAATTTCCGTCAACGTTAATCGTATTTTTTTTCTAATAAATGTAATGTTTTTTTATTATTGTAATTTTTTTTTATTTGGGAAATGTAATGTTTTTTTTAATTAATGTCATATTTTTATTTTAATAAAATGTATTTTTGTGACACCCGGCAAATTAGGCCATCATTAGTACCTATGATAGGTCATCATTACTTGTATTTTGTGTGAAATATGACTAAGTACAGTAACATTGTTTTGTATATTTCGTATACACACGTACGTAATATTATTATTTACATTATAATACGGACGTTGGTGAAAACTTTCATAAATAACATGAATCTATTTTAATTAAATAGTAGTTATTTACATTATATTATTATTGTACGATAATATATGAACATATTACGTTTTGCATAAAACGTACCATACGCGACGAAAACGCGCGAATCGAACCCGACACCGAACGAAACCCGACAAATATTTTGAGAAGGTTCAATAATGTAGTTAAAAATATTTGGTCAATTTAAAATAGCGACTTCGTATCAAAAACAAAATGCGAAAATTTAACGTTAACGATTAAATTCTAAAACGCGGTATTAACGTTTAACCGACCGAGTAACGTAACACGAAGTCGAGGAGCAAGTCACGAGCCCGAGACCCGTGATGGGCCAGGCCCAATCTCGCCCCAGCCCAGGCCCAAGAACCAGCCCACTTGGCCCACTAATCCCCACCCCTTTTAATCTCACACCCTTTGCATCATTTGACTTTCACCACACTTTTTACATATCTTACGCTTGTTCCTACTCTCTACTCTCACTATTTCCAGCCACCATGCACCACCACCACCTCATTTCTCAACCTCTTCCAAGACCTCTAGTCACCACCAACATCATCTACCATGCTAAGAAGAAGAAGAACAAGCAAAGAAGCAAGAACAACCGCAGCAGCCCCTTCCTCTCTCATTTCGGCTATAGATCACGTTTTTGCTGTAAGAATCTCTTCAAACCTTGTTAGTTTTCCTTGGATAATGTTAATATACATGTTAGATGTTCGTTTTTGCTAATTATGTCCAAGATCTAAACCGAAAACCAAAGGATAATGCGAAAAACTATCGGACAAAGCCATTAACCATTGGACAAAAACTTGACCTGACTTTGATCCATGATATCTAACTCATTTCTCAACCAAATCGAGTGATTCTTGAGCCTAAAATCAAGTTTAGGATGTTAGCTTTCGAACCCATGTGGTTTGGTAATTTTCTGAGGTCGTTTGGTATGGGAAAACGATTTTACAAAAGAAAGTGTTCAACATAAAATTTGACCAACTTTGAGAAGGCATATCTCGAGATCTACAAACCTAAATCGACTGAAACCACGTGGAAAAGTTCGCATTTTTGTTACCTTTAAAAGTAGTACTATTTCGCTTTCTGAAGTTTTATAAATCGTGAGATATGGACTAAACACTGAGCAAAGGTTAGGAAATCGACCCACTGGACACATGTTTGGTTCTTGGACGATTTCATGACTTACACTTGACCAAAAATTATGTAAAAATATGTTTTGTAAAGGTAAGACATAGGGGAATACCGTAGAAGTTTCTTGGATTTTATCTCGACACTTTGATTAGCCAAAACGAGCCACGAAAAACGTATAATTTTAAGGAAAAATCACCCGGGGACTGATTTTGTATAAACTTTGAAACGACACTTTCGGGTCAACCACAAAACGTAACGATAATTTTTCTAAGCTTTAAAAACATATTTAAGACCTCCCTAAAAGTTTCGGGTCAAACCGAGCGCGTTTGACCAAGTCCCCAAACTCGAACACACAACAGACCCTTAGTGTCGCACCAGGCCCAAATCGGGTGCGACACTAAGCCTGTGTCGCTAAATCATAAAACAACAATACTAATCTGCGACACTAACCTTGTGTCGCAATACCATTCGAGTGTCGCAACCTGCGACACGAAGCTAGTGTCGCAACAATTTGAACTAACAGTGGTAACCCTTGTGTCGCAATGATTTTAACCAACAGTGTTAATTGGTGTCGCAATACCCTGCGACATTGACGCTTGTGTCGCTAAAACAAAATCGAAATCACAACTTGCGACACTAATCCTAGTGTCGCATAAGTCCTAACTTTCGAGATAATTGCGACACTGACCTAGTGTCGCAATATGCCCTAGTGTCGCTTAAACTAAACTTAGAACATGTTTCACAAAGTATTAAAAACGCGTAACAACGAATAGTTATGTACGACACTACTTGAATACGCAACACATATACTCTCATAAGTATACAACGAAAACCAACATAATGATAATGTCTTCGGGAATTATCACTTCATAATGTCACCAACGGGTCGTACATGTTTTCTAAACACAAACGATAAACAAACACTTGGACATAACTAGTTGAGTGGACAATTAGCATTAATGATCTTTTGAGACATTCACTTACTCATAACCTTATGCGTTCAGGGTGCTAGAAGGTTACATTTTGGATCTACATTTATTGAATATAAACACTCTCTATCAAGACTCAGGTGAGTCTCATAGCCCCACTTTTACTGTTTTTAACTATTGGGGTGAGAATACATACACTGCTTTTCATGAACACGAGTACAGATTGACACATATACGGATTGCATGAGTGTTTTACTTTCATAATCCACACAAAAGTCCTCTACACATCATAGTTTCGTTAGTATGGATCTTAGCGCGAGTTTTGAAGAATAGATCTATTTGGGATTGATCATCCTCGTCCGGGTTAGTAGCATAACTGGTCAAACGGGCGCTTTATTATTCGTCCATACGGGTGTTCTGGATTAGACACCTGCAGGAGGCAAACTCATATCGGTTAAGCTTCGGACTATGAGCTCATGGCAATAGTATACATTTATTTATCGTAGTTTTGCGATACAAAAAACATGGAAATCTCGTGGTTCAGATTGATACTTTGATAACTAAACCTATGAATTCACCAACATTATTGTTGACGTTTTAGTATGTAGTTCTCAGGATCACAGCAACAGTAGGATTCCTTCAGGGGGACCGCACACTAGAGTCGCATGATTTCACAATTGCATTACTGGAGATTCCTTCGCATTACTTTTTGTAAACTGTTATGTAATAGAATCTCCCGTTTTAAACGCGGACTCTAGGGAAACAATATTTTTGTGACATGTAAACAATACATTTCAACATTTTATATAAATGGAATGTACTATTTTTCAAACGACTCATTTAGAGGTTGTTCGTTATATCCTTGTGTGATGATTCCTGATTTCGTCGCGCCCCGTGTTAACTTCCGCTACATCATAATTTGGGGGTGCGACAATTTTATTTTAATTTTTGTGTTTTAAATATGTATATTAAATAAAAGTGACCGAGAAACTAACCGTAACTGTTGGCAGTGATCAGTCACTTGTTAGTCGGTTTCTGTCACTTTTGGAAAAAGCTGACATGGCGCTGACGTGGTAAAAACTGACCGGTCGATTTTGATGAACGATTGGGAGGAGTCTAATTGGCCAGACGAATTAAGTGTAGACCGGCAAATTTTCAGATACATGAGGCTTCTTTTAAGTGACTGCTTGAATTTCACCTACTTTGCCTTTTCATTTACGCGAAAAGTTTGACCGTTTTGCTAACAAAAAATTCTGACACAGTCCAAAGAGTGAAAAGTGAATGCTTGACTGTCTATTGAGGTAATTTTCTCTATACTAACAATACTCAGGTTTTTCTTTCGTTTTTTTGCATATAAACAACACAGAGCAAAAACAGGATTATACAACATTTCATGTCACAACACCTCTCTTCTTCAAATGTCAAAATCCAGAATAGTTGGCACACTTGTGTGCACTATTGAGTAGCAGCATTGTCCAAAATTCAGTCATCCTCCCATTTTTTTTTAACAATGGAGCAGACTATGAAGTAATGCAGGAAAAATTAAGGTCAACTTCTTGATACATATTTTAAATGAAAATTGTGATCAGTTC
The DNA here is from genome assembly GCA_963930675.1 of Gnaphalium uliginosum. NCBI lineage: Eukaryota > Viridiplantae > Streptophyta > Magnoliopsida > Asterales > Asteraceae > Gnaphalium > Gnaphalium uliginosum. The sequence goes on from OZ005683.1 coordinate 33,802,146, forward strand.
ACAACACATCATTGAAAAAAAAAAAATGCAACATTCACTCACTCTTGAATTTTTAACCACGATCACAGCACCAATCCGGGCCTTTGACTCTGAGTTGACAATCATATCTACTCACTTCAACACAGCCATCAACACCCAGTTACAATATCTATAAGAGAATACTCAGTATATACTTTTCCCAAATTATAAAACTAATCCCATTCATGTATAAGGGACTATCAAATCTTTAGTTTACCCTTTTTGGGTCACGAGCTGCTGCAAGATGATCCTGCAAAGACCCACCAAATAAACATGAGAACAGAAATCTTGATTACTGCCGTAATGAGCTAGAATAGGAAATTTCGAGAGAGCAAAAGCTTACTGATATAAAATCGAACGCTTTAGTATCATCTTTCTTTGAACCATTCATTGTTGAAGTAGGAGCTTGACTTGCAATGATTGGGTTGAAAATATCCGGATGGGCTGAAGAACCAATTGTTGGACCGATATTATGGGATTGTAAGTTCCCTGCTTGTTGCAAATTACTCATTGTTGATATATATTGCTGCTGAGCTAAAAGGTTGCTCATGGTAGCATAATTCATAGGTTGAGAAGCAAATGCAGGATTAAACATTAACCCTGAAGATATAGCATTATATATATTAGGATCCATAGGGAGCAAAGGATTTTGAGTCATCCCTTGTGCCTGAAATTGAAGTATGTTACTAAAAACATCATTCATTTGTGGTGGATTCGTTTTAACTGTAGAATCTGAAAGTAGTGTTTCAAGCGAGCCTGTTTGAGAGCCACCATTATGTGATGGTGATGACTCATTCCCATTAACAGACAAACCAACCATCAAGTCGTTAACATTATCATTTGAACCAAATAGATCAAATAGCTCTGGTCCACTTCCATGTGGTTTTTCAACAGTAGCCATTCCTGAAAAGATATCGGCTGATTCGTGTTCTTCTTTATTGGTTTGACCAAGAAAGGAGACATCGGCAAAGGGGTCATCATTGTTTGTATGTTGATTGGTGTCCACATCAGCATCACTGAAAAATTTATCCATCAGAGATGCAGTAATCTCTTCACTTGTTCGAATAAAGTTTTCATTTTCATTTGGATCATTGGTGTCTATTAAATTTGGCATTTGTATTACAGGTTTCTCGGTTTCCGTATTTCTTTCTTGCCGACTCATCCTGTCACCACTTTGCTCTCCATCAAGAAGGCTCAACACCTGACCATCCGAGTGAAAGGAGAAACCCAAAATATACTTTCGTTAGACACCATATTAGAACCTGATTCACTTAAAATGAAATGAGTGAGAATGAATCAGTTACTTCACTGTCTGAACAATTGTAGAGTGGCAAGATGAGCGGGTCAAGCAGGTTGTGTAACAGATCCAAACGGGCCATTTTGTAATCCGGGTCAAAATAGGCCGGAACGGGGTTTTTTCATTTCCTTAAAGTATTATAACTAATGAACTGACAATTATTACAAAAACAAAAGTATTACAATGATAAGCTAATTCTTAACGTAGATGATTGTATGCATTAGAATTTTAAAAATAGACTTTGAATTATTTCAGCCCGTTCAACCCGTTCCCCATTTAGCTAACAAAAAGATTATTTGACCTGTTTAATATATGACATAACCCAAATTGACCCATTCATAAGTAAATGTATCAAAATTGTCAGCTTTGATAGAGGTAAGGTAAGCTGCATAAATAGCACCTGACATATCTTATTAGCTATAAACTCATACCTTATTCGCCTTTTCCCGCACAGAAGATTGGGGAGATTCAGTGCATTTTACCACAACATCTATATTCTCATTGAAGTAAGAAGCAACAACAAGAAAATGTTCTTCATCTTGTTTCCTCAACATTGCCTCAAGCACACATAATCCTCTCACACAGACCTGACATGGTTATCAATCATGTAGGGAAAACAAGATCGTCAATTTGATGAGCATAAAAGTTTATTTTTCTAAAGAGACAAAAGACAGAAAAAGAGGGTTGATGGGGAAAACGCTCCATTATACAAAATTAGAGTCAAGGAACTAATTTCCAAAAGCTAATTAATTAAAACGCCCATTGTTTAGAAGTAAGTTCCGGGGTAAAAACATTAACACAAATGTCATTTTACATTAAATAGGAGTTGGCAGTTTCGACCTATTTACGTATGAATGGGTAAAATCGGCTTATCTTTTATCTCTAAGGATTAAACAGGTATTCTAAAAAATTGTCTTAAAAATGAAATGAGGCAGAGGATATAAAAGGTCAAACGGTTCGAAAGTTGCCCAAAGTGTGATTATGACGCATAAACCTCCTAAATCATTTTAATACAAAAATATAAATTACTCTTGAAACAAGAGAGATATTGTAATCATAAATGACACATTAATCATTTATAAACACCTTAAAGTTTTGGCCAAAACATATGTTTAGGATCAACCCAAGTAAACCCAGCCCGTAATGACCTGAACCTGCTTTATCCCGCTATCCATCCCACCCAGGCCAACTCTATAAAATCATATAGAGATTATAACAGCATGCATACCTGCCACATATGTGACCGCAACTTAGCTTCAAGTACATGACTTAAAGCTAAGGCATCCAATTTTGAGGCCTCTAGCAGAAACGCTTGAATTGCATCTCGAGTGGGCTGTAAACGGATGCCACCAGTTGTTACAATGGTCTCTAACAACCTCTCCTCACGACTCTTTTCATGCGAATAACTTGAACCTGAACCTGAACCTGAACCCGAGCCCCCAGTTGTAAGATCAGTCTGACTTGGTTTAACCTCTTGACCCCAAGGTCCGGACACATCTCTTGACAATCGTTCACTGCTACCATTGTAACTTGTTTCTTTAGTCAATGATGTCATATCCGAGCTCCTATAAGTTCCTGTGTTAGTTTTATTTGAGTTTTGACCTTGGGTCAAACTATTCAATCCCTGCTTAATCGTTGCACTTCCAATGCCAACCACCTCACTAAGAAACGACTTATTATTATAATCAGATGAAGGGTCAAAGTTGGTGTTTCCAAACCCTTGTATTCTCTTGGCCAGACCTTCATTAGGTGGTTGTTTACTGGTGTCTTCTCCAGAAAATATAGCTGACAAAGCTTCTTGTGCAGTTTCTCTTACAGCTTTATTTAGGGCATCACCCTTCAATGGATCCGGGTGTCCTTTATAGTGAATTAGCTGGCGTATAGCCACAGAGTTCCGTTGTATTTCTCTCTTGAAATCCGCACCAGACTTTCCTACTGCATACTTGATCACTCTCAAAGCCTACAAATCAAATTTACACCAAAACTTATTTAGATTAGATATGTACACTACATAGTGGGGACAGTAATTCCTTAACGATAACGATAACACAATAAAAGCCGTATCAGAGTTTGTTCCTATATCTAGGTTTGCTTAACAAGAAAAACTCCAACTTGCTAACATTGTTATGGGTTGCTTCCGCAATTTATCCACCTTCGTATGATCAACCAATAATAATATTAGTTCATAAGGGTATCCGAGTCATTTTCACAGGTTTACATAGTATCCAAATCCTCTCAAAAAGCAGATACTACATTCCAACTTTTGATACACTTTAAGTTGTTTGTGGTCGTGGAGTAATAAACTTCACCTAGCATGAGACTTCTTTTATCAACACGTCACACACAGCAAACATTCTTTCAAGGAACATAAAGATTGTGAAAGGTTCCACAGGGTTTTATAAAGTGTCTGTGTCTTCTAGTGGGCTCCGTGCACGTAAATGTATCAAACTTATCGTGTATTTTTATTATATGCCATGTACTATCAACCGGTCTTACGTATGTAATAACCTTCAATTCTTGCTATATATGCATCTGACCTCCTGTAACATGTAAACTGGTGACGTGGCACGGGTTAGGATAAAAAGGTCACCCGATACACGCATTAGCATGAATTGAAAGTTTATGACACATGTAGACCATTTATAAGTACCCTACATACAATAAGAATACTAACTGCCAATGGTGTGTAGCTCGGGTGGGGCATCTTTGTCACAAATAGCACAAGGTCTCGGTTAATGCCCCGCATTATGGGATATGCAGCTGATTGTGGGCCAGTGTGGTTTGCGGGCTATCAACCTTTTGCCACAAATAACAATACCCACCTCGAGGTAATCGACCGCTCAAGGCCTCAAAAATGTGTGTGTATATGTATGTAGTATGTATATGTATATAGTATGTATATTATCTGATAAATAGTTTGATTGTTAATCAATTAATAAGAAAAGAAAAGAATGAACATGATTATGTGTAAGATAGTTGGGTCATAAAAAAACTTGTTTTAATTTTATACTACATTCGGTAAACTATAAATTTAGCTTTTATTATAGTGCCTCATGTTAACGATTAACATTCTTTTGCCTAGGGCCTCATTTGGCGATTAACATTATTTTGCCCAGGGCCTCTGAAAACTCAGAGACGGCCTGACAATACCTACTTTAAAACAAAATGGATCTAGAAATGAGTTTATCTTCTTTCCGAAATTCCAAAAACAAGCTAATCCAAACACCGAAGAACCAAACACAAAATCATCAATAAATAAACATTTTATCTCAGTAGTTACAGTTGAGGGGTAATTGAGTACCTTTTGTTTAACAATGGGAGACTTATGTTGAAGACGTTTGAATATAAATTCAGAAACTTCTTTAATAATTGAAACATGAGATGAACGAAGAAGCTCACAAATTTCTTCTAATTTATAAACAGGAGTGATTTTATCTTCATCTGAAGTTGCAACATCAATCATCTTTGATCTCCAGTATGATTCTACGGCTCTCCTGCTTGTATCCATATCTACACTAGAAGAATTAAACCCTAATTAATTGATTAGTCGAATTCCTGAAAATTAGGGTTTTGTGAAGAGATTGAAGAAATGATGAGGGGATGATCTGGCTGGTTGTAAAAATTAGTGGGAACAGCTGGTAAGGACGGTGAACTGATTGTTTTGCCTCTGGAAGAATTGATAGGAACTTTTTTTCGTTTTAATATTATTTTATTAATTATTAATAATTATTATTATTATTAGTCTCTCGTCTTGTCTCATTTCAAAATGTACACAATTTTAAAAAAGTCACTATCTACTATTAACATATCATTTTTACCCACTAAATTTTTTTATAATTAACTATAATAGAATCTTAACACTTATTTTAAAACAACCCAAAATAATAAGTAAGATACTTAATTTGAGACGGGAGGAGTAATTCAGAGGTGATATTTTATTATGTAAAATAATTGGATTATTTTTTGGTGGAGGATCCGAGGAAGCACTCATTTGAAAGGAAAGAAGGGAATATTTTTTTTTGCATTTTAGGACAAATTTTGTATGATTTACGATAACTACTCAATTTTAAAAACATTGCATATTAATAACACTACATTCTATACCATAAATTTCACTACATTTTAATATCTCTGCAATTTAATCCTTACAATTTTATCCTAAAATACATTAAAAAATATCTTCTTCTCCTTCCCCTCATTCCCCTCAAATTAGACATTATCCTTATTTCAAATTAGACCTTATCAGTATCAACTACAACTCAACAACAATAATATTCGTTAACAACAACTTGGAGTTTAACTTTTTATTCATCAAGCTAGTGCACATTATCTGAATGGCACTACTTGGCTATGCTCATTTTATCAACCTTTTTAATTCATCAAGTTAGTGCACATTATCTCAATGACACTATTTGACGTTAATCAACAATTAACCTCTTGTGTTTTCTCATTATTTACATACATATCTCAAATATTAATATTTAACTCAAATCAACTATTACTTACCTTGAACTTGAATTGCGGAGTGATTAGCAACTTTTCCAACTCTTTTATCACCTAATCAAATAATCACATATACAAGGTCACATACAACACAATCATTCAATACTAACTCAACTTTTACTCATTTACTCTTTTAATTATGAATTCAAGTATTCAAGATTCATGACATCAAAATCCTCAACTAATTACTTACATTCTTTCTTTTAAAAATACATATATTTTTAGGTATTTATGCTTCTCTTTTTAAACAACAATGACATACTATCTCAATTCATTGAAATCCTTGAAATCCATAAATGTATATGTATACAAATCACCAATTATCTCTATTTTATCTACTTATTTCTTTAACATTAAAGATTATCAATATAAGCTCACTTACCACTCAACAACAACTTACAATCATTTCTTTTCAAAAATCTCTACTTGTATAAGTCATTTGACACATAAAAATTAATAGAACTCATCTCTTTTATGTTCAAAATACACAAATAAACTCATTTATAACTCGATAATAAACATCTAATAATCCTACACCCAATAACACTCTTTTCTCCCAAAAATCCCAACCTAGGGTTCATACTCAACACCTACTAGAAATCAAATTATAGGGATTAAAGAGTATTAGTCTTACCTTAAGATGATGAATTAGGGCTTGGAAGTCTTAATTTAGCAAGAATCCACCTTTGATTAAACCTTGTTCTCCTCCTTCTCTTCCTCTCTATTTCGGATTAAAGAGTATTAATCATACCTTATATAATAATATAGATATAGATGATGTAAATTGACATACATACAAAGAACGAAAAAATATGATAATTAATAAAATAAAAAGTATTTAGGTCATTTTATTTTAATAAGCTCAAACTCCTTATTATCAGTTACTTCAACTAACTTTTTTTTACTATTTAATTTTTCAACGACCTCATTAAGTTTCTTTTGGATTTCAAGTGGAAATTTTGACGTTGACCGTGAGATACCAGCTCGACGGTGGGATATTTTTGCCATGTGTTAGAGTTTTTTTTTTTTAATTCGGGCTAGTCAATCACTGTCTATTTGCGTGAAATTTGCTTTCAGCTGTAGACGGGTGGACTAGGGTGTTCAAAGTTGGATATCCGAAATTTCGAATAGCGGATTATGTTATCCGAAATTCAAATCCGAATTTTTGAATATCCAGAATCGGATTTTGAATATCTAGAATCGGATTTTTGAATATCCAAAAAGGTTTATAGTGAGAACTTTAAATCGAGATCGTTATTCGAAAATCAAACAAACAAAAAATAAAAATTGTAAAAAGTTTAGGATTTCGCATGTCTGAAAATTTTAAAATTTGCTATGTGAATTTGAATATGGAAATTCGGATATAAAATTTCGGATATTCAAAATTTCAGATACTCTCATATTAGCCATTCGGATTCAGATATTCGAATAACAAATTTAGATACGAATATTACTGAACATCTGGATATTTTTGAACATCTAAATTGACCGTGTAGCAAAATTTCTAAAAATCATAATTAATTTTTTTAATTATATTTTTCTAGCTGATTTACTGTCCGTTCCTGCTTTTACCCTGTAAAACCCTAATTTCAATTTCCAGGTTTCTCTTTTTGAGAATTTGATACCTTTATAAATCGATCAATTCACGAGCACGTATCGCCATACATACTGATTCAACAAGGTCGAGGTGATCAATTTCTTCCATTTAAAACCCTAATATGCTTCTTCTCGGTCATTTGATGTGTACCTGTTATTGTTACATTTCTAATTTCACATGCACATATATGTATGTTTGTATATATATATATCTGTATCACTGTATGTACGTGCTTATGTGTACCTTTTATTGTAACTCACTGAGAACTTGTAACTTTTTACTTTTTTTGTGTGAAACTAGTGACCTGTTAACATCATAAATTGGTGTTTAGTTTGATATGTGTAACTAGTTGTTGCTGCATATACAGATTAGGTCATAAGTTTAAATAGATAAAAATGAGTCATTTACGGTATACGTGTAGAAATTTAGAATACCATTATCGGCTACTCTTATAGGTTCTTAGATATGGAAAATGAAAATGGTTCATAATCAACTAAAGAAAAAAAAAATTCTTGTAACTCTACGAGTTAGACTAGCCATGAACGGTCAATTGGCTTCTTTGCTATTCCGACTTAGACTGGTATTGGCATAGGGATATTTAGCTATTGGCCTTAATGTTATTAGGTGTGTTGTAAGCATGATGGATTTCAAGAGGAAAGAGCTCGGATGTTCCCTTAACCCAAGTCAAGGATAGTTAGAATCGGATCATATAATTGGATATAATGACGATTGCTATTTGAGTATTTGAGGGATGCATGAAAATACAAAGGTGTAATCAACCATTGAATGTAAGAGGCACACACGTGGCCTATCAAACATACCATAGTCATGAATATTCATGTATAGAAAATGCGATATACGTTATGCTGGTCCTAGTTACGTTTTAAGTTGTGCACATAGACTCACACCCAAGTTTTATTGCTGGTTTCAGAGCTACCAGCACTTTTCCAAATTTTGTTCATTTAAAGTCATTTGAGATTTAAGTATTTAACATGAACTTGCAAGTAACAAAGTTCAACAACTCTGAAATGTATGAAGAGATGGGTAAGGGCCAGAATTCTGCTCGGTAGTAGAATAACAATGGTGATGGAGGCAGGTAGAATACTTAACTAATGATCTGTGAGAGAAGTGTATGGGGTTCTGTCAATACCATCATGCCCTTGAGTATTACGATTATTTGATATAGGATTAGCTGTGAAAATCTTGTTGATTAGGAATTGTGATGTTCAAACTTATTTGTTTTCTATTCTATTTGGAACTTATAAACGTGAATTAGTATTTAAGAAATATATTATAACATTCCTATGTTTTCAAAATATATGACTGGTGTTTGATAGGGCAAGAAATGATCATGTCTTGAGCAGCCCGTTTTAATGCATGTAATGCTCAATTGCATCATTGCCAATTTCATCTATTTGTTGGCAATTGTGGGTGGATACATATCATGCTCACAAGGTGCACAATAAGGCTAATAGATATGTCCCTTACCAGTATTGGTTCAAATCTAATTAACAGATAAGCAAATTTCTTACAGTTTAAATGAAGAAATGTGATGCATTCTTGCTGTTCATCTTAGAATTAGTATCATTTTGTTACATGGAAAGTTTTGATTTCATGCAGAGGGGATCATTATGTTTTGTGGAGTAGAGTAGTGGACATCTTATGTCAGTTTATACTTATATTTGGCGACTTAATCTACGCAGGAACCAACTACAATGGCACTGTTTTCTAGAGCTCGTGTTGCTTCTACAGCTTTATTTGGCAAGCTGGTCCACCAACCTCCAATCCAGCGCGTTTTTAGTTCCTCTTCCAGTATGTGTCTCTCTTACACATACATCGGATACTGTATTTATTAGGGGTGGCTAAATGGGCAGGTTGGGTAATAGGTTGGGTTGTTGCACAAGCGGTTGCTACTTACATTATTGGATCTTATAAATAATTAATGTGGTAATATGATCTCATAAACTATAATAATACAATAATAGATTAAGGTCTCTAGAAAGTGATTGATGAGGTTATATGCATTTGAATACATTTTAGATTACTTAACCAATTCAACCCGTTTCCTTTATAGTGAAATCTTTTAGCTCAACCCATTTGACCCCATTAAAATAATTAATTACCAAATTTAACCAATTGTAGGTTAAATGTGTCAGAATTGGTATCTATAGTTTCCCACCCATATCTCTGTATTTCTTTCCTAACAACTATCTCTATTACAGCGCCTTACAACCCAATGTTCTCTCTGGACATCAGTTCACAAGTTGGCAGCTGCATGCCCATAGCCATGATGCGAATTGGCACCATAATTCACAATATTGAGATGAACCCTGGTCAAGGAGGGAAATTAGTCCGTGCTGCTGGCACCTCTGCAAAAATCTTGAAGGAACCAAGCGCCTCTAAACTGACTTTAATTAGGCTGCCTTCTGGTGTTGAGAAATTGATCGATTCTCAATGCAGGGCAACAATTGGTGTGGTGTCGAACCCTGAGCATGCAACGAAGAAGCTGAGGAAGGCAGGTAATAGTCGGTGGCTTGGGCGTAGGCCTACAGTTAGAGGAGTGGCTATGAACCCAGTGGATCATCCTCATGGTGGTGGTGAGGGTAAAAGTAAGAGTAGTGGATGTAGAGGTAGGGTTTCGACTTCTCCATGGGGGAAACCGAGTAAGAGTGGATACAAAACTGGTCCGCTCAAGAAGAGGAAATAAGTTGATAGTGAAATTTTATTGTTTGGCTATGTTTTAAAGATTGTTCTTTCACCCAGGTGCAAACATTTCGAAATGTTTTGAATTTTGATCTTGTTTGTAGTCTCTAATTAATAATATTTTGGAATCCTACACAATTCAGATTTTTCACCTCGTTATTCGCTAAACAAATATAATGGTTTGACATTCAGTAGGGGAATGAACTTTGGATTCAAGAGTGAGGTTTTTGAACAAGTTGCAGTTGTCTATTTATAGGATGTTTGGATCTGCTTTGTGAATCAGTCAGATGGATAAATAGTTAAAAAAAGAACATGTTTGGTAAGTTTGGGTATGTTTCTGAAGTTGTATTTATCAAATAATCGTTTCATTTTAGAGCTAATCAAATTTGAATTGTTTAAAATACTAACAAAACAGATGTCAAAAGTGACATTGCTACATCTTCTTAAGTTGTAAAGTTACTTTTAAACTAACCATACACATTCAATACAACTAGAGGCGACAATGATGAGTTTGCACCCAATGAAAGTTGAGGGAGTAACCGCAAGAATGTATTTGTAGCAATACAAGAGCCCATGACCTAGTCTCAGGGCTTACGTTAAAAGTTTCAAGTAATTGTAACAAATACATCACGGATTGAAAAAGTACAACACCCAAAAACTTGCTTGTCAAATTGTCATCTCCTTGTTACACGATGTCGTTCTCTTTTTCTAAACCGCTCAAGCATGAACTGATCTGTAGCGGCTTGTCTTCCAGCACCACCACCACCTCCTCCATCTGCAGAAGCAGGATCACTGGGTCTAGATTCCCCATTGTTATTTGCACCTTTCTCCTTGTAAAGCTCCGGATGATCTGTGTTCATCCGTTTATACCATCAGTGCATATAAAAATATATACTACCTAGCTCTCTTTACATAGAACCATTGCCAACCCCATCCGTGTAATATAACATTTTAATTGCTTCACTGACAAGTCAAAACAGATACAACATACAAAATTTGCAGACTTGGGTCCACAAGCAATCAAGAATCGAATGATAAAAGTAGAAGTGGCAAAATGGGTGGGTTGGGTGACCAGCCATATTGCGTTGACCAGGCAATAGTTTTTTTTTTTTTTTTTTTTCTTTCTATTTTTTAAGATTATAATTCATGTATCACATATGATCATAAAAATGATATCACTAGAATAATAATCTAATTAGTTTTAAGGAGCAGATACAGACGTCATAAGCAGTTGATATGTTCGACATGTTGACATTTTATCTTTGAGCTAATTTCTTAATGACCCAGATCAGCCCCTTTTTAGTAAATGCGTCGGAATTACCACGTGTAATGGTAAAATATAACAGAACAGAGGGAGAGTTGGTTGTGTGAACATGTGAACAAAACATACCTTTCCTAAGTTTTTCTGCATAGTCCTTGCCACGCTGGAAATAGTCAGCACTGTAGCTTGAGGGTATGGTAGAGTCAGTTTTAGTTCGGCCCATAAGCCTCTTCTCCTGCAGGAGCTTTTTGGCAGCCTCTGTTTCCTCTATATTTTTCAGCTTAAATCTGCAAGATTTCAACACCATAGGAAATTTAACATTTTTATGCAAGTGAAAAGACGCAAACAGCCAATTCAAATCCAATAACATCAGATATACAAATTAAAACCAAATCATATTAGATACAATAAGTTCCCATTGATGCATATCTTATAAAGGGGAAAAGAATACAGATACGTAGTTTTACTGTCATGGAATGCCAAGGAAGAAAAGGAAATGGATGAGAGAGAGAGAGAGAGAGAGAGAGAGAGAGATGCATACTCGATCGGGAGCTGAATTTCCGCAATTCCAGTGGTCCACTGAGTAGAGCTCTCCTCCGAGTTCCGTCGTTTGACCTAAGTCAACACATAGTAATGTTAACATAAGCATGACAATTTCGAAATATGAGTAGAAAAATGAAAAGGATCAGCTATAAAATGGGCCTCTGTCAATCTCTTGTATTAAGTAATTAAGTAGCTACACGTTTTCATTACAACACATGTAAATTTGATCATTTCCTCAGGGTTGAAAGTTTCTGAAAGTTTGAATGGTGACTTGTTTGCTTAATTATTCATTTCCAAAGGTTGATTTTAAGCATCTTAAAAGTTAAACTAGGATCAACTTTTCTTAACCAGAGTTCATCGATCAACTGTTCTCAATTTGGAGGAATCTAACCATTGTTAGAAACTAAACAACGAATCCTTACCACAATAGCAAAGTTCTAACTCTCATATGTTTACATAATCCAAATGAAACTGTATATTAAAATACTAAAAATAAAAAAAGAAACAACATATACTTTTGCTTAAGCGGCTGCTTGATCCCAGTTAAACAATTAAGCATCAGAAGGTCACTTTACCACTTAACTATGCTTACGACTTTCTAGAACAGTAACAATAGACAAATACAGGGGCGGTTTCACTTTTTATCCACGTGGGTCCAACGACCCATGTTGTATATCGATATTCTCAACAGAGCATATATTAATTTAATTGAGGACCCATGTTAAAAAACATTACGGACCTATGTTAGATGGATGAATTGTTTTTTTAATATAGATGTACACATGTTATAATTTAAATCTTAATCACTAATCACTAAATCCCATAATACATCTACAAAAGCCCAAATGGGTTACTCATTTAGTCAATTGGCTACCGTTGTCTATAGAGGTGCCTATTAAGTCTCCAATAGGTTAGCACAGTCTCCCAAAAAGGAGGGTGGAAATCAAAACTTAAAAAATGAAATAGTCGAAGGGATCAAGATTCAACCTAGGGGTATGCTTCCCTATTTTAGCAGAATAAACATATGCTTGATCAAAATAATATAATCAGTGTATGCTATCAGTATTACTGACAACCATGATGCAGTGAAAACCTACTTGCAAATAAATCTGAATGACGCATAGGGAAGTCCTAAACGAACGGATCATAAGAATGAAAGAGAAAGAATACCATAAAGCCAGTAAAATCACCTTAAGATGCTCTGGAATTTTGTATAATTCATCCTCAGCGCGTTTTATATCATTCTCAACTTGATCCGTCTCAACAATATTCTTACCCTTTTTCTTAGCCAACTCTTGCTCAACATATCTTAACCTGCTCATCACGAAAACGAATCAAAAATTTTTCATCTTGCATAAAATCACATCATTCCATTAAGTCCAACAAATAAGTCTATAACTTCCATTATCTAAAAAAACACCTGATACTTCAAACTTCATATTACTCACCTCCATTTTTCCAACATATACGCCTATCGCAATACAATACAACGTTAATCGTAAAAAAGAAAAACTGCACATTATGAGGTACATACATATGTGGATCTTCATCCAAGACAGCAGTCTCCAACGCAAAAGTATCCTGTAAAACCAAATCATCTTTTTCTGCATCCCCTTCACCCTTATCACCGCCTTTCGAAACCAACCCACCGGCATTGTTGCCGCCACTAGCCGCAGCAGCCTGCCCAGTTTTAACAATCGCCGGAACTCCCGATTTCCTCTCCCTTAATTTCTGAAGAAACTTTATCTCTTCTAAAGCTAATCTGTATTCATCGATCAATATTCAAATCTCATCTAATAAGCAAACCATATAAGATACACACACACACTCTCAGTTATATAATTCTATAGAGTCATGTCATATGATATACTATTATGTTTTCCCCCAATTTTTAGTAGCAAATACTGAAACCCTAGGAGAACGAGTAAACCCTAATTATGAATGGAAATTGATGAAATTAAGTAAGTATTAGAGGATATAAACAAGGTATACCGCATATCATTGCCGTCTTCAGGGACTTCAGTTTGGTCATCTTCTTCCTCTGGTTTACTTCTTTTTCGGAAATTTTTATTCTTTTTCATCTTTAAATGTTTTATTTATAAAATCAAAATTTGAGCTTTAACCTAATGATGAAATCAGCTGTGGGTTTCAACGTTAGGGAGAGTCGCCAGTTTCCACTGTGATAAAGATTTTGATTTTAGTGAAAGACTATGTTGCATACTTGCATCTATTCAGGATCCCATTAAGTATCCCTTCCTTCAAATATATGTTACCATCGTAGTATAACGATAACTAAAGCTCTCTCACCAATATAACATAAGAACTTTTGTGATACATCATAGAGATATAATGAAAATGAAATAAAGAGTTTACTACAAGAGGTAAATTTGGTGTGTATTTATTTCATAGGATAGTGTAGTATTTATACTACTTGGATACAAACATATCTCACAATTTATGAAACAAGCAATATTACATAATTTAACTAGGGGTTTGACAAAAGTGGCAACCAAATAATAGGAGTGTGCTTATTTATTTATTTTATAATACTCCCCCTTGGTTGATACTTTTTCAATATAGAGTCAACTTTGAAGTACTGCCTCGTTAAAAACGTTGCTAAAGAAAACCCAGTGGGACAAAAACTTCAGTCAAGGGAAAAAGAGTGCAGCGTATAGTTGACTCCCCCTCATGTTGACAACCATAATGCATTACATGTTTCGAACATGTCGCATTCCAATACTGTGAACGTGTTTTCTGAAAATTGCAGTTGGAAGTGCCTTCGTGAAAAGATCTGCTGAGTTATTGTTGGATTGAACATATTGCATCTCAATCTTATTATTTTTTATAAGGTCTTGAGTGTATGAAAAATATCTTGGAGGTATATGTTTAGTTCTGTCACTCTTGATATACCCTTCTTTCATTTGTGCAATACAAGTTGCATTGTCTTCATAAATCACTGTTGGCATCTTTTCTTTCTCTAGTCCGCATGAGGTCACAATGAGTTGCGTCATAGATCTTAACCAAACACACTCTCTGCTAGCTTCATGCAATGCAATAACCGCAGCATGATTTGAAGATGTTGCAACAAGTGTTTGCTTTTGAGAACGCCAAGATATTGAAGTGCCTCCATTCATGAATACGTATCCAGTTTGAGATCTAGCTTTATGAGGATCAGATAAATAACTTGCATCTGCGAAACCAACCAAACATTGCTTTGACATAGGTATCGAAATATGTGTTTGATCCCATTCCAATGTCTTTTGGTTAGTGTTGAACTAAACCTTGCAAGCATGTTAACTCCAAAAGAAATGTCAGGTTTAGTACAATTTGTAAGATACATAAGCGCTCCAATAGCACTAAGGTATGGTACTTCTTGTCCAAGGACCTCTTCATTTTCTTCGCGAGGGCGAAATGGATCATTGTCAATAGTGAGTGATCTAATAACCATTGGAGTGCTTAAAGGATTGGCATTGTCCATATTAAAACGTTTTAAGAGCTTTTCTGTATAATTTGACTGATGAACAAGTATCCCATTATGCATGTGCTCAATCTGTAAATCAAGACAATATTTGATTTTTCCAAGATCTTTCATTTCAAATTCTTTCTTTAAATGCACAATGACTTCATTGATTTCTTTATTTGTTCCAATTTTGTTTAGATCATCAACATAGACAGATATTATAACAAATCCAAATGTTGTTTTCTTATAAAGACGCATGGACAAATAAGATTATTTGTATATCCTTTACTCATCAAATAATCGCTTATACGTTTATACCACATGCGTCCCGATTGTTTCAACCCATATAAAGATCTTTGTAGTTTGATGGAATACATTTCTTTAGGTTTTGCACTTAATGATTTAGGCATTGTAAATCCATCCGGGATCTTCATATAGATATCACTATCTAATGATCCATATAGATAAGCTATAACCACATCCATAAGACGCATTTCAAGATTTTCACATACTGCTAGACTGAGCAAATATCTAAACGTAATTGCATCCATAACAGGAGAATACGTTTCTTCATAATCAATTACAGGTCTTTGAGAAAAACCATGAGCTACAAGTCTAGCTTTGTATCTTGTGATTTCATCTTTCTCATTTCGTTTTCTTATGAAAACCCATTTGTACTCTACAGGTTTTATGGCTCTCGAAGTAAGAACAATACAACCAAAAACATTTCGTTTATTAAGGGAATTTAATTCCGTTTATATTGCCTCTTTCCATTTATCCCAATCTTGTCTACTTTGACAATCCAAGACAGATGTGGGTTCAGGATCATCATTTCCACCAATGATGTCACATGCAACAGCATAAGAAAATATCTCATTAACATTTTTCATTTCAAATCGATTCCACAATATTCTTGTGTGACCATAAATGATGACAATTTCTTTATTGACGTCATTGACTTCCTCTCTTTGAGAAATGTCTACATTTTGCATTTCTTCAAACACATCATTCGTATGGTCAATTGCATGTTCTAATCCTTTTCTTTTTCTAGGATTCTTATCCTTTGAACCAATCGGTCTCCCACGTTTTAAACGTGCTTTAGATTCTTGAGTGACTTTATCATTAGATTGTTCATTTGGAATTTCTACCCGAGCTGGAGCATTCGCAGCTGGTACATATGATTTAGTCACTCTTTTTGTATCGGTAAATGCGTCGGGTATCTGATTAGCAATTTCTTGCAAGTTCATGATCCTTTGAATTTCCATTTCACTTTGTTTAGTGCGAGTATCAAGATATAACAAAGAAGGTTCACACCATGAAACATCATTTTCTTGAGTTCTCTTTTCTCCTCCCAGTGCTGGGAAATTTGCCTCATTAAAATGGCAATCAGCAAAACGTGCTGTAAACATATCACTGTTGAAGGTTCAAGATACCTTATGATGGATGATGTTTCGTATCCAACATATATTCCCAATCTCCTTTGAGGACCCATTTTTTGTACGTTGTGGTGGTGCAATGAGAACATATACTGCACAACCAAATATTTTCAGGTGAGAAATATTTGGTTCTTGCCCAAAGGCAAGTTGTAGAGGAGAATACTTATAATATGCACTTGGTCTAATACGAACTAATGATGCACCATGTAAAATTGCATGTCCCCAAATAGACACTGGCAATTTGGTTCTCATTATCAAAGGTCTAGCAATCAATTGGAGACGTTTAATCAATGATTCAGCTAAACCATTTTGTGTGTGAACATGAGCTACTGGATGTTCAACAACAATTCCTACAGACATGCAATAGTCATTGAATGCTTGAGATGTAAATTCACCCGCATTATCAAGTCTTACTTTCGTAATTGCATGATCAGGAAAATGTGCTCATAATTTAATAATTTGTGCAAGAAACTTTGCAAATGCCATATTACGAGTTGATAATAAACACACATGAGACCATTTGCTTGATGCATCTATTAAGACCATAAAATATCTTAATGGTCCAGATGATGGATGAATAGGTCCACATATATCACCGTGAATTCTTTCAAGAAACTGTGGTGATTCATTTTCCACTTTAAGTGGTGAAGGTCTCACAATAAGTTTTCCAAGAGAACAAGATGTACATGGAATCATTTTATCATGAGTGATCTTCTGATCCTTAAATGGATGTCCATGTGTACTTTCAATTATTAATTTCATCATTGTAGATCCTGGATGGCCTAATCTGTCATGCCATAAATTGATCATACTAGGATCACAATGCTTTTCTTTAACTACCATATGAGATTCTGCTACATTTATATGTGTATAATGTAAGCCAGAATTAAGCATCGGAAATTTTTCTAACACATGATTCTTATCAGTGATGTGCAAATATTTCCCATTTTCTGTAGTCATAGATTGATGATCATATCCATTAAGATATATGTCATTAAAACTCAACAGATTTCTCGTTGATTTTGGAGAGAATAAAGCATTCTCTATTAAAAACTTTGTACCATTTGGCAATGTAAATCTGACTTTTCCAACTCCTTCTATCAGGTCCGCTGGACCAGATATTGTATGTATTATTGCCTTTGTTGGTTTCAATTCAGAGAAGTATTTCTTAGCTTTTAAGATAGTGTGTGTGGTATCGCTATCCGGTATACATAGATCTCCACCATTTGCCTTATGTTCTGGTCCGTTGAAATTCATATCAAACTTCAAATATGAAATGTATATAGTGAGTATATATAAGTAATAACAAGAAATGTGATAAAAGATTTATGTTATTTCGGGAATATATTACACGAAATGAAGACCTAGTCATGAAAAGGAAAATACATAGTTACTCATATGGAAGACATAACTAATTAAAGGGAAACATACTTATGAAAAGCGAAACATAGTTATGACAGATTATTGATAGCCACATTGGTTCATATGTCAATGTCATTGCAGTAATCTGCAGCATTCATCTCAACATTTGTGAACTCAAGGTCATCAGCAAGGTTCACTTCTTTATTTTTCCCGACAATGGATGCCTTATAGAGCTCACAGAGATGCTTCTGTGTGTGACACATTTTAGCCCAATGCCCTGTGCTTCCACATCTATAACAAATGTCCTCAGGGTTCTTATTAGTGCTTGCTCCAGCATCATAATTCCTTCTTTGTGGTTGGGACTTCTTATCATATGGACCATTGTGGTAATTGCTTTTATAGCCACGACCACGTCCACGTCTACGACTACGGGAATGGTCTCTGTTATTGTTAGAGTTATGACCACCATCATGGTTATGATTATAACGATTATTTGTGCCACGGCCTCGTCCGCGTCCCCGTGTATAATTTTTTGAATCATCTTTATTTGTAGCATTTGCCTCGGCAAATGCTAGGGAACCTGCTGGACGAGCCTGATTTTTCATAAGGAGTTCTTGATTCTGTTATGCAATAAGCAGAAATGCATTGAGATCAGAGTATTTTTTGAAATTCATTAACCGATATTGTTGCATCAAATTAATGTTTGAAGAATGAAATGTGGAGTAAGTTTTCTCCAACATATCCTCATCGGTTACATGATCTCCACAAAATTCGAGTGTGGCAACTATACGGAACATAGCTGAGCTATAATCATTTACTTTTTTAAAATCTTGGAACCTTAAGTTCCTCCACTGTGACAACCAGCACTTAAGCGTATTAATTACCTTAAGCTTGATTATCACTACTTGTAATTAGTTTGATATAGGGCTAAGTACAATGAAATTTTGGTATATTTATATATATACACGTACGTAATTAATTGTAATTATGCGAAACGATCGGATGGAATCCGACACTATAAATACAGACGTTGGTGAAAAATATTTTCTTAAATAACGTAACTATATTAAATAACCGTTATTTAACTTATATTATTACGATAATATATTAAACGTTATACGTTTTGTATAAAACGTACGTACGCGACGATAACGCGCGAATCGCGCCCGACAATCAAACGAAACTCGATTTATATTTCAATAACTTAAAATGAAGTATTTTAAATTAAACTTCAATCAAAAATCACGCGATTAAATCGTTAACGAAAAAATAAATAATAAACGTTTAACGTTTAAACGAACGACGAAACGAACGGGTAAACGAGCACCGCGTGTAACGCAAATTGGGGAAATAAATTAACACACCCACATGAGGGTGGGGCCCATGAAAAACTGAAGCCATGCCCCATGGCCATGCCCAAGACATCCCCCTTACCTCCCCATTCACATAACACCCTACTTCTTCATTCATTTTCACACTCAATCCACAAACACACTCAACAAACCCTCTCTCCCCCTTCCCTCTCTCCCCCTTCCCTCTCTCCCTCCTGCAATTTTCAGTCACCACCACAGCCCACAACATCACCCAAGACCACCACAAACCACCATAGCACCGCCACTTCGTATTGTAAGAAAACGCAAGAAAACGAGCTCATGATTTTCATTTCTTCTCGTTTTCATCATCTCCTTTGTAAGAAACTTCACCTCTCTTGTATTTTACTTGGAACATGTTTATTTTCATGTTAAAATGTCCACTTAACAAGATCTTGTCCAAAAACAAAGTCGAAAAACGTTTTAAAGACACAAAAGTGACAATAGTTTCTGGGCAGAAACTTAAACCGTTTTCAAAGAAATGTTTCATGCACAAAATTTAACGAAAATGGACGATTCAAAAGACAAAAAATAAGTTTAAGAAGTTAGCTTTCATTTCCAAGTGGTTTCGTAATTTTTCGACACCGTTTGATACCCGAAAACGAATTTACAAAAACATTGCGCCGGACTGACCTGATGATCAGATTTTTGTGCCAACTTCTCGAGTCCATAACTCGAGCTACACAACTCCAAAAGACATGAGGTTTTCGCCTAAATCTCACAAATTTTGTTAGCTTTAAAAGTAGTATGATTACACTCTCTGAAGTTTTGTAGATTTATCTCAGTAATTAAAACAATGTGCATGTGTCCAGATTGGTTACGGTTGGACCTCAGAGGACAAATGGAATTATTAAAAATACTTAGACTTACTCAAAAATTCTAGAAAAATTACTGAAAGTAGCCAAGACATAGGGGAACAACTGGTATTTTTCTTGGATTTTATCTCGGACTTCTACCTAGTTAAATCGAGCCATGAACACGACTGAAAATCTGATAAAACGAACACGGGGACTGTTTTGGTGTAAAATATAAAAATGACACTTTCGGGTTAATCATAAAACGTAACTATAATTTTTATAAGTTCTAAAAACATATTTAAGAGTCGAACAAAAGTTTCAGGTCAAACCGAGCACGTTTGACCAAGTTCCCGAACGCGTAACCACAAATAACAAATAATCATATGCAACGTTACTCGTATACGTAATACGTATACTCTTATAATTATACAACGAAACAAACTTAATAATAATGTCTTCGGGAATTATTATTACAAAGTATCACCAACGGGCCGTACACGTTTTCTAAACACAAACGATAAACAAATTTTGCACATAACTAGTTGAGTGGACAACTAGCATGGATGGTCTTTTGAGACATCTACTTACATACAACCTTATGCGTTTAGGACGCTATAAGGTTGCACTTGGGAAACACATACTTGTTAATTGCAAACCTATGAACTCACCAACATTATTGTTGACCGTTTAGCATGTATTCTCAGGTTCTCAGACGCAGTAGGATTGCTTGAGGAAGCAATAGTTCGAGTCGTATGTTTTACAACAACTTTCAAATGGAGATTTCCTTGCATTACTATATTTTGTATAAATTAGTTACGTATTAGAATCTTCGAACTAGATGCGAACTCTAGGAACTTGTTTTATATTGTAAACAGTTTATCAAGGTAATGTATTGCCTCTTTTTGAAATGTATTTTCAAAACGACTCATATAGAGGTCGTTCGATGTAACTTTATGTGATGATTCCTGATTATTCGCGCCCCGACCCAACTTCCGCTACACACTAAATTTGGGGATGCGACATCTACAGATCTCTAGCAGTTGGAAGTAAAACTTCCTTTTGAATGTTAAATCTCCTTTTGAGAATTCCCCAAAGTACACTTGGGTCTCTAACATTTGGATATTCAAGTCTTAGCATATTATCAATATGCTTACGAAGGAAAACATATGCTGTTGATTTATGTTTTGATGAACAATCATTGTTCTCATTTATGGTATCTAAGATACCCATAGATTCAAGCTTTGACTGCATATCTAGAGTCCAAGACATGTAATTCATTCCATTTGCATCGAGTTGTTCAAACTCGGTCTTTGCAACGCTTGACATATTGTAGCTATCAACAATTTGATTAAACAATAATAAAAATTAGTATATAAATACATCAATAGTTAGAGCAATACAGAGAAGTGGAAAAATCACAAATATAAACAAGCCTAAGAAAAAATACAGTTCTCCTCGAGGGAGAATTACGATTGGGATAATGAGTAGTACTAATATTATAAAGATAAGAAGTAAAACTGGGTAAATCATCTTGAAAGAAACTTTTTGAACGGAGATGATTGTGAAAGAGTGTATGTTTTGTAAGAATCTGAAGATTGATTGTATCCAATTTATAGTGATAAAGTTAGCCGTTATAACACCGTCAGTTAACTTTTACAACGATCTCATAACCGTTGTAAATTATATTTATTATTATTTTAAAAAGATAAGACGGTGAAACGGTAAACTTGTAAAACATTATGCTCAGTTTTATAAAGATTTTGAAGCATAATGAAATGTTTGTAAATAAAATTTGATAAGAGGAATAAATAAAGATTAGTATACATATAAAGAAATATATATAATAAATGTTAGAATGCGTAAATAAAGATTAGTATAATAATAAAATGTTAGCTTGCATAAATAAATGTTAGAGTGCGTAAGTAAAGATTAGTACAATAATAAAATGTTCGATTGCATAAAATAAAAGTTAGCACAAGAATATAAGGTTAGTATGTATAAATAAAAGTTAGCATAATAATAAAGAGTTAGTAGTCCAAATGTTAGTAGTCCAAATGTCCATAGTCCAAATGTCCATGATTAAACTTAACTTACTTTTACTTATTATGATGTATAATCATCTATCTAGTATATAACTTATAACTTATTATTAAGAACATGCTTTCACTAAGTTGATAATGATAGTTATGTTTTTAGTATATATTATAACTTATTAAGAAAATGCTTACCTTGATTAGTTATCTTGATTAAGATGGAGTGCTTCAAACTTCCTTAATTAAAGAACCGTCGTGCTGATAACGTGTTGTAATATAACGATAATTAAGGCTCTATTAGCAATATAATATAAGAACTTTTGTGATAGATTAGAGAGACATAATGGAGATGAAAGAAAGATTTTACTACAAGAGGTAAACTTGGTGTGTATTTACTTGAAGTATTTATACTACTTGGATACAAATATATCCCACAATTTATGGAACAAGCAAGATTACATAATTTAGCTAGGGGTTTGACAAAAGTGGCAACCAAATAATAGGAGTGTGCTTATTTATTTATTTTATAACAGTTACACATTTTTTTTATCATTATCGGTCAGTTTCAAATTTATACTAGTTTTTTTGAAAGAAATAAAAGTAACTTTTCGATGGCCGCTTTTTGTTTTTTAACGGAGCAACCAATAAAAACGAGTCACGTATCATAAAATCTATTTTTCTTCATATTTTAAAAAATTAAGAATCCTTCAAACGGTGAGTCGAAAAATTATAATAATTACACTACAAAAATTAGCGTTTTTTCTCTTCGATTAGAGTTTTCAAAGGTATACTTTCAACAACTTTTATTTTTTTCATTTTTTTAGTGGTTTTTGAAAACAACGGGTAACACATGTGATACCAACGGGTAACACATGTGATACCAACGGGTAACACATGTGATACCAGCGAGTAACACATGTGAAATACTAATATTGTACAATTTGTAAAATAAAAAAAAGTCGTTGGAAGAATAACTTGTGAGATGTCTAATCGAAGAGAAAAAATGCTGATTTTTATGGTGCAATTTTTATAATTTTTCAATGAGCCATTCTTGAGATATTTAATTTTTTAAAATGTGAGGAAAAGTGAGTTTTGTGACACGTAGCGCATTCCTATTGGTTCCTTCATTCTTACAGAAATTTCCATTCTCATTTGAACCTCACTCGTAACTTATACTATGCCACAATAATAAAATTTAATGTTAGAGAAAATTTTGAAATAGAATTTACGCGTAGCAGTCTACATAGTAGTATGTGTCATAAAAATTTTCTCCCACACTCTGATTCCGCTGTAAAAGAAAAGCGGGACAGCGGGATCTTGTACCCTATCAAATCACGACACCTAGCTCAAAAATTTCACGGTCAAACCAATTCTCACAGTCAAACCAATTCTCACAGTCAAACATCAAAATCTCATTGGACGCATTAAATCGTGAATACCCGCTGTAATGCAACAGCGAGACATCAATCGAATTTGAGTTGCTTTTTGAAATACCACTTCTTAGACTACCTCATAATGGTGTTAAGTAAAATCGTAGAAGCTCGTTATTTACATTGTTTGATGGATATTTGCTCTTCGATCACTCTCAAGAGCATATTCATCTCCTTCTTGTTGTCCATTCTTAAGTTTTCAATTAAACTTGATTTCTTCATGTTGTATGAAGTGCTTAAATATTTCTATCTAATTTCCTATTAACCCCTCTTCTCAATTAAACAACGGCACAAATGTCAAAAAATTGAAATTCTGACCATTCCAATGTTGCATTACAGCGAGTATTCACGATTTAATGCGTCCAGTGGGATTTTGATGCTCCACCGCGGGATTTTTGAGCCAGGTGTCGCGATTTGATAAGGTAATATCTCACTTTTCCTTTACGGCGGGATCAATGTTTATTTAGAGAAAAAAAATATTGACACGGACTACTAGGCGTATAAGTTGTTTGATTCGTTTAAGGTGGGAGATCATAGGGGAAGTGTTTATATGAAGAAAATGATTGCAGAAAAATGAAGGCCTTTGAATTAGGAAAAGATGAAAAATCAATGCCTAAGACGTAAAGGTGGCATTTTGATAATTAGATAGAAAAGTGAGGAGAAACATTAAAAGAAAAAAATAGAATTAATTTTCACATTCACTCCCTCTGGTATTTTTTTTTTCTTTTCACCCCTTCCACTTTCTTTCTTTGTTTGGATTATTATTTGGTTATGCGCTCAACTTTACACTTATTACTATTGTATGCTCTCAACTTTCATACTTTTTATTGTATTAGGTGAAACTTCAAAAAACTCTATTGTATGATTCAAACTTTCATACTATCTATTGTATGAGGTGAACTTTCTAAAAACTCTAAGTAATATGATATAAATTAAACATTCTAAAAACTCTTTTAGAAAAGTTCATATCATATAAGAGGGTATGAAAGTTATGAGCACACAATAGAGTTTTTAAAAACACCTCATACAATAAAAGGTACGAAAGTTGGGAACATACAATAGTAATTAGTGTAAAGTTGAGCGCATAACCAAAAAACAAACCTTTTTTTTTTCTCCTCCTTCCTTCTTCCTCCCTAACCCCATCGACTACCACCCAGAGTCCGGCAGCTGACGCGTCAGCCACCCGATTTCGGCGACCGCATTTTCTTTTTTCTTTTTCATTTTTACCTTTTTTTGACTTTTGTATAATTTCTTTTAACTTAATTTTTTTTATCATTTTAACATTTTTTTTATTTTTCGTGCTTTTTATTTTTATAAACCTTAAATGTATACTTTTTTCATTTTTAATCTTTTTCTTATTTTTTAAAATATTCGCAACCGAAATATACATTTTAAAGAAATATATTTTGCTCTTTGTACTTTTTTAACTAAATCTTATAAATATTTTCAACATTTGTATTACTCTTTTGTACTATATCTTGTATGTTTATGCATTTACTTTTACTGCATCATATTTTTTCGCATACATGTTGTCCTTTTTGTACTCCATCATGTATATATTTCTTACTACATATTTTAGTTTTTTTTGTATTGCATCGTGTATGTTTATGTATTCATTGTTACTTTTTTTATATATGTGTTATTACTTTTGTACTACATTTTGTATATAAGTTCTACTGCATCATTCTTTTTTTTGTATACGTGTTAGCCTTTTTTTACTGCATTTTGTATATTATTATTTTTTACTTCATCTTGTATATATATTTTACTGCACCTTGTATATGCACCGTCAGTAAAATGCAATAGAAATAGGATAATATGTATAATACAAAATACAGTACAATATAAAATATGTACTAAAATTATATAAATAAATGTTGTAAAAGCAACAATATGCAATATAATTTTATATAAAATATAGTACAAAAATGATAATATGTATAATATAAAATGCAGTACAAAATAAACAATATGTACTAAAAATATATATACAAAATGCAATATAAATAACAATATGCAGAACAATTTTATTTAAAATGCAATACAAAAAAGATAATATATATAAATTTGAAATTTTCTTCTTAAAAAATTTTGGAAAAAAATTGAAAAAAAAGTTAATTCCTGCTGTCGGAATCCGGCGGTCAACTGGTGGCAGCAGGTGGTGGTAGAGTGGTGAGTATGAATGAAAAAAGTAGGAGAGAATGATATATAATAATATTATAAAAGTGAAAGGGTGTAAATAAAATTTTATTAGATAATACGTGATGCATTTTTACTGGTATAAAACCTTCCATTATTTAACGCATTCACTTTGTAACCTTAACCTTACTTTAAAATACAAAAGTGAATAATTAGTTTAGAAAAATTGGAATGATTACACTTTATCATCAGTCATATTTAATCTTTATCTTAAAGTTAAAAAGTTTCTTTAATTGCTTGAACTTCATAAGTGGATAATATTCAATTTTTATCATATTCATCCTTTGCTATGAAACTTAACAAATGCACCTTTATATTGTGAAAAACGTGACCAAATTACATTTATCTTTCTTTATTCGTTACTTATTTCTTTCCATAGAAATAGTGTGACCTAATTTACTCTTTCTTCCTCCAAGATTTTACATACATAAGATTTCTTATATAGTATTTAAACCTTCTTCTTCCCCTCAAGTAGTTTCGTTATCGCAAACGTTCAGACCCCACATGTGTGATCGATATGTCAGAAGATACTTACTTGATTGTGTTACTTTGTGTTACCGGTTAACGTCATTTCTCCTGAAGGCAATGCACGTCTCGTCAAGACGAGGTACATGATAACTTGTTAATTGACATGGACATCATGTAGTACAAAGAGAAACGATAAATCGGTATAATTTGGAGTACTTGACTTAAATCATCAATCATCAATCATCAATGGACAATATAAGAAAAGAGGATGTACGATCTACATGCTAAAATTTAAAGGGATTAAGTTAATTATTAAGTCTAAGTTTCAGACCTATGTATCAATCAATACTCATAATACAATTCTAATGCCAATTGACATATTTAATTTAATTATATATTATTAAATTAAATTAAATGCAATATATTTTTAAAGTCAAATTCTATATTACTTTGACTAAATTGGGGATGGCGTTTGTTTAAAAAATAAATGGAGATAACATGTTTGACTTGGCATGTGATTTATGTACGTAATATGTGATGCAATACGTTGACTGAAATATTTAGATGTTTATGAGGTCAATAGTTGCGATGATGAAGAAAAATACAACGGATAATCTTAATCTTAATATTATTATTAATCTTATAAATTATCTTCTTATAAATATAAATATATATATATATATATATATATATATATATATATATATATATTTTATATAATAAATATAATATATGAAACGCTATATGATGTCATCGAAAACTCAATTAACCAACAGGATTGCTTGATTTTTTTAGCTAAAATTTAGGGCATTATGACATCATAAATTATAATATAAAAAATAATTAAATAAAACCTACTTTATTATTTTAGTCAATTTTATACATTCTATATTTATCTATAGTCTATCTACCAATAATAATAATAATTTTATTGAGTAAATGGGGTATACCAAGTGTTTTAACCAAATATAAAGTATCATAATGTTTTACTTGTATTAAATTTAACAATAATACTCATAACATCCATATGGATTATGGATGGTTACTCCATGTTTTAATAGTATTGTCGAATAATCATCACTTAAGGAAAATTACATATTTTACTCTTTTAATCCTCCAACTTTTACATATATACACAAATAATTCCTCTGATAATACTAATATTGTGTTTAATTTTATGCAGTTCAACATAATAAAATATTTCCCCTTAAACTTATAATCATTTAAAAAAAGTGTTCAAACACTATTACTACAATATACTAAGTAATATTTTCATCAAACGTTCCATGTGTATGCACGGGTTTGAATGCTAGTATAATATTAAATTATATATAGGAAACCCATTGATGATGTCATCAATTAATAATTTTCAATTAGTCAATTAGGTCCCTCAATTTTGCAAAATTTTAAAAATAAAACCCTTTAAAATTTTAATTTTTAATTTAAATAACAATAATTGTTATTATTATATTAAATAAATTAAAACAAACAAAAAGTAAACATAAAAATAAAAAGTGATTGATAGACTTTCAACAAACATACTAAATTAACGTTTTGAATTATTTTCTTCTTTTAATTACTATAATAATAATATTTAACTATTACTTTTCTATATAATTTTAAAAACGTCACTTGCTACTTATAATTTGAATACAATCACATTACAATAAGATTTAAACAAAAGCAAATAACATTAAATAAATTAAACTACAACTAGAACATTTAATTTATGAAAACTTATACTACTCAAAATGTTCTAATTTATCACATATTATACAAGGATTCTATCAATTTTTATAAAAAATAAATACAAATTCATTGTGCCGTGTGTATACAAGGATTTTAAGACTAGTATAGTATATACTACGAAGTACTTAAACTGGTTATTTAAAAAAAATTGAAATTAATGTTGTTACATATTAATGTTCCAAAATAGCATTTATATATTCATAATGTAAAATGGATTAATTAATCTTACCTATATATTAAGTGGGGGTTCCCGTAACTTATGTGTAAGTTTTCTACAAATTAAGAGGTGATGTGACATCATTTGGTGAGAGCTTAAAAATTAGATGTGCCATGTAAGATACCATTCATCACACTTACTTAAAGTTTATAATTAAAATAAAATGAATTAAAACGACATTAATGTAAAATCATTTCATATTCTTTTCAAGTAATAGTTGATCTAATTAGTAATTAGTACCAATTGTATATATGGACCAATCCATTAAATTCCCCCTAAAAACCAACTTTCTTTTTCTCAAGTGTGACATTTAGAGTTTTGATTTTCTAGGTTTACAATTTCTTATTTTTAGTTTAATGTTTAGATATGTGTTTGTTGGTGATCAAAATATTTTAGATTAATATCAATAAATGAATTTCTAATTTGCTACTAAGTATGAATTTACTAGACATCAGATTTTTTATTCATACATTTTGTTTAACACTTATTCATACTTTAGTGTTTTTAAGCTCATTCATGTGGTTATTGATTCATATTTTACTAACTCTTTTGCTTTTCTTTCTTTTAATTATTTCAAAGTTTTTAAAAGAATAATACAATCATAATATATTTCAAAATGATTTCAAATGCTTCGATTTATGATATGGATGTTTTTTAATCTCCAATTTGGATGTGCTATCTCTTAATTAGGTGCTCATGAAAAATCAAGCATGATTATCTCCATTTGCAAATGTGGTCCTTCATTTTTCAAAGATTCAAGATAATAAATCAATGCTTTAAATCCTACCTTCAAAATTTGAAACCTAGAACACTTTTGATTTTATCTAATTTAAGATTATTAACTTTGATGAAAAAACTGGGATAACAAGGTGTTTGAGTCTAAATTTCTAAATATCATGTCCCGTTAAAAGAAGTTCAATTACAGAGTTTTAAAAGGTTTAGGCAAAGGTTGCAATGTGGAATGTTATATATACGTTTACTGTGCATCGCACGGGTTATAACACAAGTAAAAATCTAATATAAGAAAGAGATGTTGATGTCATCGAAAAATCCATTAACTAATAGGAGTTTTTAATTTTATAAAATTAACTAAAGTTAAAAAAAATGTGACATCATAAATTATAATTTTAAAATTCACTTAAATTATGTATTATCTTTAAGCAAAATATAATAATATTTAATTAATTTTAAAGATCTGAATTAATTACATTTAAAAATCATAACTTAACTATAATTCCACATTAACTTCATTTTTTGTGTACGTACTCTTTC